>JAHLSL010000017.1:18965065-19033349 GCA_025920805.1 Petroica traversi
GGGACGCGGAAGACAGCGGTGGCACCGGGCAGTTCCCTCCGCGTCTGCCCGCTGCTGTCCCTGGGCCTCGGCGGGAACTGACCTGGGGAAGGGAATTGCCCTCCTTGGGAAGGAAGGAGTAGGGATGGGACGGAGCAGGCAGGAGGGGAGGAACAGTGCTGGGACCAGACCAAGCGGGCACGGTGGGCACGGGTTGTCCTTCTCTCCCTGCGAGTCCTCAGCCGCTGCTCGGTCCCTGCGGTGTTACACACTTAAACGCCTTCACCCCGTTGCCCGATCACAACACAACAGAAAGGAGCTGACTAGCGATATTATTTTATTTTATTTTTAGGTGTGTACTTTGGGCTGCTTCACTTCTTGTGGATTGTTATTTGCTACCCGTGCAGGCTGACGAATGGACATCAGTTGGGTGTGAATGGACATGATTAGGACGAGAGAATACAGTTTTAAGCTGTGCCAGGGGAGACTAAGGTTGGCCATGAGGGAGAATTTCTTCCCGGAAGGGGTGATGAGACACTGGAGTGGGCTGCCCAGGGAGGTGATGGAGTCACTGTCCTTGGAGGTGTTTAAGGAAACATGGCACTTAGTGCCATGATCTAGATGACACGGTGATTCTAGGTCCTAGGTTGGCCTTTTCCAACCCAATTGATTGAGTAATTCTCTGACAGTGGGAGGTAACAACTACATGGCCTAATAGCTGTGATCAGTGCAGTGAGGAAGCAGCTGACCAGCAAGTAAATGCTGTACAAGGTATACCTGCATGGAGAGGCAGTATGATATCTCAGGAGAAAAGTGAAAAGAGAAGTAAGACAAATGCGCAAAAATTCCTTTTTAAAAGTAGTATGGGGACTTTTTGAATTTCTTTTTTCTTACATGAAGAGGAGAATTTCATCACAGCTGGAAGGGTAGTTGGTCAGAATAAAGTTGGGTAATGCTGGTAACTTTAGGCATTTAATAGAAGGGGCTACTTGATGATTTACCCATTTTGAGAAACAATTTCTGGTATCTGGGAAAGCTTCCTCCATAAGACAGACTGGGCACTTGTAATGTGTAATAGATGCCAAAGGAACTTTTGTCTCCATTATATCTCAGTGCTAAACCACACAGTGAGTCTGGTCCTAACAGGAAGGCAGTCAGTGAAGTAAACTAAAATTCTTGGATTTTGCATGTTTTGGTGCTCATGAAGGCAACACAAGATTTTAGATAGATAAAATTGCCATATGTTCAAATTTTTTTTCAAATAGTAAAATTTTAAGTTAGAAATGAGAAAAATGCCAGACTATATTATGGGAAGAAACACAGCAAATGGGGCCTGAGTTTAAAGTATACTGTAAGAGTTTATTAATTTTTAATTAATAATAGCTTATAATTTCAACAAGTTGAGTGTAGATGTTGGTATAATCTAAGTAATTAACAGCAAGAGATGCTAACCTGTGGTAAAAGTACTCTGTTTTAGACTGTAATGTAAGGATCCACTATTCCCTCTGTGCATTAATGTACAAAGATAATTAAGAGATTTCCCATTTACTGTCTTTTATCTAAGACACACAAATTGCATTAATCTTTCTTCAGAGATAGTACAATCCATTGTTTTTGTCATTTATACATTCTTTGTAATTTGTCAATGTTGCTCTGTCTTTTATAGTCAAATGAAAAAAAACTGCTCACTGCTCCCAAATGTGAGATTAGCAAAGCTTGTGTAAATAGGAATTATTACTTCACTGGCTTTAAAAATCAAACCTGCTGTATGCATGACTTGCATGTACAACATTTGCTTCTCTTGAAATAGTACTAACTCTTGCCTATCATATGCTTTTCCAGGGATGGCTCAGGGATGAAATGTGCCATATTTTTTTTTTTCCTAAATCTAGTATCTGTTACTTGTTATGTTTTCAGACACATCCTTCATTTCACAGCCCCTTGAAATCTCAAGTATTTTTCTGTGTATTTCCCACCTTTTCTCAGCAGTCTGGTTGGTGAATAACAGTCCTGTTTCTGCTTGTATGGGATAAAGTTGTGGTTATTGAGAAGTTGCATTTGCCAAACTAACCAAAATGAATAGGTAGAATCATGGAATATCCTGAGTTGGAAGGGACCCATGAGGCTCATAGAGTCCAACTTCTAGCCATGGACAGGACACTCCAACAATCCTACCATGCACCTGAGAGCATTGTCCAAATGCTTCTTGAACTCAGGCAGAATTGGTGCTGTCACCACTTCTCTGGTGAGCCTGATCCAGTGCCCAGCCATCCCCTGGGTAAAGAACATTTTCCTCATATCCAGCTTAAACCTATCCTGACTCAGCTTCATGCTGTTTTTTCAAGTACAGTAATCATTAATTGGATGGGTTACTTCAAAGCTGGGAAATAGATTTGTATACAAAATCTTCCTGTAAAAAGAGGCAAAATAGACTGAAGAGATCTAGTGCTTTTGAATGCTTTAACTTAATTAGTGCCTTTCCCCATGGAATCTCTACAGAAGCTGTAAGATGTTTTACTTTATCAAGGTTTACTGTGCTTGGAAGAAGGAAATAGTGAATTACAGTCTTAAAAGCCTTTCTGTACGTATAGCAGGAAGAGAAGAAGAATTATTCAGAGCAGAAAAAGAGAGTTTGCCCATATAATTGAAATAGTTATCAGTTAAATAATAGTCTGGGTAGGAGGTAAATAATGTGATGGACTCTAATGCATTTTGAAAGAAAATATCTCTTTGAACTGGACCTAGAATAAAACTTTTAAAAGTGGTTTTCTGGAGTCCTGTCTATCTTTGGTAGCCCTTTGAGCTGGTCTGACTTGGGGTCTGTGCAGTATTGCTCCCCCCCTCAAGCCAGCACTGACACACATTGGTTTGGGGAGAAGGACAGACTGCAAACTGCACTTGTGTGCAAGAGTATTTCATGTCTGGCTGGCCAAGCCCCAGGACTCCTCTGGCTCCCCAGCAGTGCTGGCTGGAAAGGTTGCTGTGAAGCAGAGAAGGATGGGCTGCATGATGCACGGGATGGGAGCACAGGGCTCATGCAGCCCCAGAGAGTGGCTGGGACTTGGATCCAGCCTCAAAGTGCAAATTGGGCACATAGGCATAGGTTAGCAGCTCACACTGTCAGCGTGTGTTCATAGCATATTTTTTGTTGTTTCTAACCAAATTGTTACTCTGGCGGCCGCTGAAGGTTCTGGTATTTAATAGCACTATTTCAGTCCATTTAATGGAATTGTCAGACAAAAAATTATTATATGAAAGAAACAAAAGATGTAGAAGGCTGCTGCTTAGGAGGAGGATAAACAGACATACTTAAAAGAAACCCTTGTTAGGTTTTAGTTTAGCATAATTATGCCTGTACAAAAAAAAAATTAATAATGTACAACAGCCAAAGACACAGCCAGAGATCAGAAGGCATAGTTGCATGGGCCTAAGTGGATCTCTTTAAAATAATCAAGCAATTTGAGGAAGGGGGGAGTTTTTGACATAAACTTTGCATGTACATGAACTTCAGAGCGGTTTATCTTGATGCTTTGCACAGACCTGAGTCTGCATTTTTATCTTTTTTTGCAAAGTTGAATCCTTTTAATTAGAAATCAGCATGACTTCTGGTTGTTCCTCAAAAAATCTCTTTGTATCATCTGGCCCTACTGATCTATATTTAATGTAATACTTTCACTAGCTTATTATCCTTTAACCTCTGAAGCAATTTTTCGTTCGTCTTCTAGGTCCACACAATTCTTAATGCTTTTTTTAAAATGCCAGAAGAAGAATTCCTGTTTGTATTGTAGTCCAAATGCTTATTTAACTTTATAATAGTTTTGTCTTGTTATAAACTAACCAAAATGAATAGGTAGAATAATGGAATATCCTGAGTTGGAAGGGACCCATGAGGCTCATAGAGTCCAACTTCTAGCCATGGACAGGACACTCCAACAATCCTACCATGCACCTGAGAGCATTGTCCAAATGCTTCTTGAACTCAGGCAGAATTGGTGCTGTCACCACTTCTCTGGTGAGCCTGATCCAGTGCCCAGCCATCCCCTGGGTAAAGAACATTTTCCTCATATCCAGCTTAAACCTATCCTGACTCAGCTTCATGCTGTTTTTTCAAGTACAGTAATCATTAATTGGATGGGTTACTTCAAAGCTGGGAAATAGATTTGTATACAAAATCTTCCTGTAAAAAGAGGCAAAATAGACTGAAGAGATCTAGTGCTTTTGAATGCTTTAACTTAATTAGTACCTTTCCCCATGAAATCTCTACAGAAGCTGTAAGATGTTTTACTTTATCAAGGTTTACTGTGCTTGGAAGAAGGAGGAATACTCTTTCCGATATTATTCTTAATTCTTAAAACTAATTTGCCTTCACTTGTATTGTTTAGACTAATAAGTTTTCATGAAAGCTTTAGGTTCTTACTCATTTACTTTTGGCCCTGTTCACCAATGACAAAATTGACGAAGTTGTGTCAGTGTCAAGGATATAAAATTTTTACCAACCAAATTGCTAGAGGGAGAATGACCCAAATTAACATTACTGCTAATGGAAAATCTGCAGCAAGATTTCAAGTTCTGGTTTTTTCCTCTGTTAGACCTGGCTTAAACTGGCCAGCTGATTGATGCACAGCTCTGAACCGTTGGATGGTTTTGCTGCTCTTGGACAAGCTTAGATAAGGAGCACAGCAGCGCCACAAGAGCTGCAGGCTGTGGCCAGAGGAAGCCTGGAGTCTGCAATGCTGATGCAAAGTTGTGTAGGTTGTGTGAGATAAGTGATTCCCACCTGCTCCTGAAGTACCACAGCTGAATGATTCTTAAAATTGAGATCTCTAAAGCCATAATTTCTGTGAAGCAGTCTTCAAATCATGTTAATCAGTAAAACTTTGAGTTTGAAGGTGGTGTATATGCTGATCGACCCATGATTTCAGGGCTTGATAGCAGAACATTTGGCATATTCTTTAAATAGATATTTCTTTTTAAGAGGGGAAAAAATCTAGAAGGAGAATGCAAGTAATCTTTACTTGCATCTTATAGCGTCTCTGCTTTGAAAAAATAAAATAACAATTTTCAGTTTGGAGTGGGTTTTTTTTTGTTTGGTTGGTTTTTTTTTTGTTTGGTTTTTTTTTTTTTTTTTTTTAAGGTGGAGCGGTTCAGGGTAGTGCTACTTTTTCTTCCAGTGTGTTTTATGAAAGGTGGCTCAGGTTGTTTTGGGGAAATGTGACATTACTGGTGCTCCATGGAATCTTAAAGTATATCTGGCATATTGTTTTATGCATTCCCTTCTGCGCTGAATATCAGGAGTAATTCGTGTTGTTGTCAGCTACATCAACATGTGAAACTAAACAAAAAGCCAATAATAGAAGAGGCAAGAAAGTGAGAATTGAGCACTTCATTAGTAAACTTCCTTTCTGTCATGAGTAAGACGGGCAGCCTGTCCTTATCTGTTACCACAAGTGCCTTCTTGCTGGAACTGTTCAGGCAAAAGAGAGCTGTTTGTACATCTCAGTGTGTTTGTAAGTATGGGAACAAGCAGTTGGCCCAAAAAACATATGCTGTGGATCTGTGTAGAGATTTTTAAAAGTTTCCCTTAGTTTAATTATTTATCCTACTTCAGGTTTATGCTTCCAAAAATGCTATAGTAGGGTCTCATTTGTACCCACTGCAAACATTAAATATGTGGTTTGTCTGTCTGGCAGTATGAGGCATTGTGTTCGTTGTTACTTGAGGTGTCTCCTGCAGTAGGAGGGTCACATCTGTTGATTCAGAGATTACCACAGTGTGAATGCTGTGGTAAACTAAGTGGCAACTCCAGCAGGGGCTGTTGAAGAAACATTTATTCTATTTTGAGACATGCTTAGTCATCCCTGTTTTGGCTTCTAACGGGTTGCAGGCATTACTCCTTATTCTTTCTGGTAAAGCTGATGGACAAGTTAATGAGAAGGGCAGTTAGTGGTGCTGGAGGTGTGAATTCATAGCCCGAGCAGCAGGAATTGGAGAATATGCTGCACATTTTGTTGTGTGTTGGTAGAACTCACAGTTTACATCATGCAGGTATGGAGCAGCTGCTCAATATGGGACAAGCATATGTAAGAGGATCTTTATTAGTAGGGAATATGATACAGCCCTTCTGTGTCCTGTAGAGAACATTCAGCTATAAATGTTTCTTCACTGTTGTAAACAGAAAACTTTACTAAAGTAACTTACATTTAATTTAGCTTTTTCTAATTGTTAAACCTGCTTATTTGATTGTTTTACTTGTGCTAGTGTAGGCTGTGTAAATCACATTGGTATCCTTAATTAATAGTATATTTTGTGTTGGGTTTTTAAGGTATGCATATCTAGTACATTTTGTGTTTAACAGAATTGTTACTTTAATGAAAATATTTTCTCTTGTCAGAATTAAAATGCTTTCCATGGGGACTTTTGCTTCTGATGCCAGGATTGTTTTGAAGACCTCATTTGTTGCATGGCTTAAAGGAAGATGACTGAGCATCCTTCAGGAGGCTGGTGACCCTTCTGCCGTTCGTGTGTGCTGTCATGGACAAACTCAAACGGTAAAGGCGGTATTTTTGTGACTGTTTCAGATTAGTCTTCTGATAGAGGAAGTAGTGGGTTAAGTTTAGCTTAACGGCCCTAAAGCTCATTATTTTTATTTTTAGAACCATTGGTACTGTTTTTTAAAGAAAGTAAAACCATTTGCAGTTGTTTAAAGAAGCTTTATTTTCACAATGGGACGGTGTATCTTCAGATATGCTTTCACAGTTGTTTACACCGTGGGCCAAATTTCATTTCATACTTGAATTCATTTCTCTGAGTCAGTGCAATTATTTTTTCTTGTAATAAAGCCCTGAAGATAATGCTTATTTTGACCATTAGTTTTTTTGTTGCTTGAGGGCTGGTTTTGGCTAATATTTCTTCCTAGTCTTCTGGTTTTTTTAAACAAAAAAGAAATGAGAAGTAAGGTAAAAAGTAAATGGGAAGCCACACTTAGTAGATTCCAACTAAAAAATTGCCTTACAATAAAATACAATAATGTATTAATATTTTAGCAGCAGTACTTTGTTTAAGAGGATATTCAAAAGAGCACAGTTTGCTTTCTAAGAATGCTGTATCTGCTCACTGTGTTTATTCATTCTGTTTTATCAGCTCTTTTTCAAAACACCACAGGCAGTTAACGCACCTTATAAAGGACTCCTGAGTTTTTGCATCTTCCTAAGTCCTGTCTAGATGCCACCAGTGTTTCCCATGTTAACAGTTCTGAGCATGTTTTACTACATGTGCCTTCGGCGCCGAGCTAGGACAGCGACGAGAGGAGAAATGAACAGTCGGAGGGCTATAGAATCGAACACCCGAGCCTTACCTATCAACGTTGAAATAGTCCAGTATGCCAAAGAAGTGTTGGATTTCAGCTCTCACTATGGCAGTGAAAACAGCATGTCCTACACCATGTGGAATTTAGCAGGTATTCCCAACGTGTACCCTAGCTCTGGTGACTTCACCCAGACTGCTGTCTTTCGAACTTACGGCACCTGGTGGGATCGTTGCCCGAGCGCTCGGCTGCCTTTCAAGAGGACACCATCCACCTTCTGTAGCCAAGACTATGTGGAACTTGCTTTTGAAGAACCTGTTTATCCCACTGCAGTGCACATTCTGGAAACCTATCATCCTGGAGCTGTAGTCAGGATTTTGGCATGCTCTGCAAATCCTTACTCACAAAATCCACCAGCTGAAGTAAGGTAATTTTCTTTTCTCTTTTACGCTTTCCTGTAAGATGTTAAATGCTATAAATAAAGCTGTTTAGTAAACTCTACTTCCTAGTATCTATCAGTTTTGTATCTGATCCACTAATATTTTCTTTATTTCTTCATGTTTATAAAACTGTGGTGACTTGTTTTGATAGCAGCTTCAGAGATGTAGATATTTTGTAGGAATTAATGCATTTCCTAATATCAAATTCAGTTTGTGTAATGATGGTTCTGGATTTTTTATGGGCAATAATTACTATTTATAAAACACTACTTTTGAAATGGTAGGCCTGAGCTCTTCCTCCAATAGGAAGAGGAAATTGTGTAAAAGAGTTTGAGGATTCCTGGTCGCTGTATCATCCTGCTTCAAGTAGACATGGACACTTTCTTCTCTGCATGCTTAAGGCTGCATGTATACTACAGTATAATCTGGCACTAACTGTTCATATGGAAATGAAGCTGAAACCACAAGCACTGAACAGTCAGACAAAAGGTGATTTTTGTCTGATCTTTATTTTTGGTCTGATCAAAGGGTGTGAGCTGCACTTGTTTTTATACTCACTTCGGTTAAAAGAAGCAGATTTGATCCTGTTGGTTTTCCCTATATTAGAAAGTCTTGATGAAATTCCAGTTGCAGGGTCAGGAGTGTGGTAACCTGGGGAATGGTGAGATAGTAAAGAACAACACTGTGTGTGAGGTGTGTGTGAGAAGCTCTTAGTGAGGAGGTGAGGAAATAGAAATGGAAGGAGAAAGTGAATAGGTCCAAGCACATAGTGGGGAAAAACGTTGGGAAAAGCCATCAGTACATGCAACTGAAGTATTCCCTATCAAAAAGAAATTAAATTATACCAAAGATATAAAGGAAGGGAGAGCTGTTAGAAGAAATACTTAATAAAATGTGTCCTGTAAAAATTAGTTTGCCAACAAATACTATATTGCTAAGGTCTAACTTATTATCCCATGCTGTCATACTGGGCCATTGATGTTCATTCAAAAAACCCTTGGAAAATCAGATGTCATGGTTTATCTTCAGAATTCCCAGTTAATATATTTTGTATGATCCTGTCATCTACTGTGGTTAAATGCAGTTGCTTGTTTTACAGGTGTAATGAGAATATGTTTTATTGCTCTAAAGTAAATATCCGAATTCAAGGAACAGTGACAGGTCAAAGTAATAATAATAGGCCACCTAACTTTAGAAGTATGGGTACATTTGGGTACATGTACCCATGGGTACATGGGTACATGTAATACAGTACATTACATGGCACTGTAATACAGAACTTATTTACAGAATGGAATGTGGTGAATGCAGCTTTAAGACTTTCAGATTCAGAACCTTATATGAAATTACTTTTGAGGATGGATTACTCTGTCAACTTCTGCTTTACTTTTTTATGATGTGGATTTTGTTTCTTTATGTTGGAGCACAGTATGGAGGAAAGCCCAAAAATAGTTAATTGAAGGATCTGTTTAATTAGGTGCACTCAAAAAAAAAAAAAAAAGAATTGTACAGATAGCTAAAAGGATATGGAAGTGAAAATACTAACACAAAATTTTGGGGTATGTGCTTTATGACTTCTCTTGAGGTGTGGTCAGACTGAGAGCTCAGGTGCTCTTCTTCATAACAAAAGATCAAGTTTCTGTAGGATCTTGCTTTTTAATTTGTAGGCAAGAATACTCCCTGTCCTGCCTGCATAGGTTAACATTTCTGGATGGAAAAAGATTGTCACAAGCATCCTTGGAAACAGTGTCTGTGCTGCCTCTTCAGTTCCTGTTAGTCTTGATGCTAGAGCAATGTTAGAGAGACCCTTTTTCTTCTGTTGGCTTGCATTTCCTCAGCAGGACTTGTCTGTTCAGAGCTGCACATTTGGTTTGTCTCTTTTCTTCTAAAGGAGGCAAATGTCTTATGTATGGTGTCTTGAAGGGAAGATGAAGGAACTCTTTCTCCACATGAGGTACACAATACTTTTTCTCTGTTCATTTGCTCACCTTTATGAGGGAAATCTGAAGAGCTGCAAGAGTGCAGTCTGTTTTCTGCCTCTGTTCTTGGTCTGTTGTTTTTCCTTCCAAAAATTCTCTGGCATTTCAGCTAAGAATTCTTTTTTTGAAGGTGGAATGCTGCTGTAATCTCAGGCGATTTCTTGTTTAACTGATGTTTTGGTCTTGAAGCACTGTGATACTACTTTCTTCTGTTAAAAAAGGCCATGGCCTACTTACTCAAAAGGCACTTAGAACCTTTTTTTCACCTTCTGACTATTTTGATACTTGGTTTTAAATCACCTTATAAACGATAAAACCTTTCAGTGCTGCTTTGTTTCATCAGCTACGCTGTATCTGTTTCTGAACACCAGAAAGGGAAAGGTTATCAGGAAAGTTATTTTTCACCAGTTCTTACTTTTGGTATAAAAAGGCCAAACTAACAGTGAAGTCAAAACTGCTAAGAGGAAACACTCTGTTCACACGTGCTTAAATGTTATGTTTAGTGGATTATACTGCTCCAACTAGGTAATATTTTTTCTCTTCGATTAGTATTTAAAACATCAGCTCATTCAAAACTTTGCTGTGTACAAAAACTTCTAGGCTACGAAAGTCTTTGTAAGGAGCCAGTGTATCACAGTTCTTGCTCAAGAGAAGTTTATATATTTTTGTTACAAAATGGCCAACACCCACATATTGGGTCAGTGTATTAATGACTTTGTGCTTCAATTGCATGAAAGAACAACTCATGCAGGTGTTTGGTCATGTTCCTTTGTTGCTGGTGCGCTGTACTGCTGTTGCAGCTTTGTATGATACTGTCTCAGGTGAGCTTTATTCAGAGTGCCTTTAGTGGGAGGGTCAGATCTTCGTGGAATGGGAATAGCATTTACTTCTCAGAGGGCATGTAATTGTTTCTAAGTAATCCTCATGCTAAGAACAGACAGTTTGAAGTTTTTTTCATTATCATTTAACTGGCATCCAGCAACTGGAGGATTCTCTGTCCTCTCATATCTTTTGCTGTTTTAAACACAGAAGGCATTACATCACTTTTCTCTACATAAAACAATTTAGAAAAAATCATAAATGCCAGAGAAGGTGCTGTCCTAACACGTGGAAACCTTTTGTGCTTTTCATTTGTGCCTCTCATACCTTGATTGGTGAGAAGTGTTGGCAATTCCTTAAACTATACTAACATTCCATGTCCAGATTTGTTATGTGAATTAAATTAATAGTCTGAAATTAAGGAAATACTATAACATAAAGTCTCAGTTTTTCTGTGGTGAAGAAATAAATCCCTATTTTTGATTGTGTTATGTTGATTATTACACTAGTGTGGCCCTGGGACTTCATACTGTAGTGCACATTCTGTGTTTGTAGGGTTTGGTGACAATGCTGAGTTGTCACCAAGCTTCAGCCATTGGAAGAGGCAGAGCTCTACACGTGTGTGCTGGGGACAAATGCAGCTGTTAGTTCAGTATGAGCTGAACCCAACCAAGAGAGTTTTCTTTGTTTTTCATAGTGGGGGTAAGATATAACTAGCTTGTGTGATGAGAAAAATATTTTCTTTCCTGTTTTTTTCCTCTTTATTTACCCAGAAGGCTTAGTCTTGATAATTCCTTAATGGCTTCTTCAGTGTCAGCCCTTTTGAAATATTTTGATATTCTTAATAGCTATACTTTGTTTAAATGGGAGCTATCAGGTAAAAAATAATTTTTCAGAAGCTTATCAAATTCCTCCTTTTATAAATTTGTTTTTAAATTTGGAATATAAAAGAAAAAAATGGTCCCTATTCTCCTGTTGTGGTCTTTTTAAACTTGACAATTGTTTTTGTATTATATGTTATAGTGACACTGTATATTCATGTGCCTTTATAAAAGCTCAAACCCAGGGATTTGTAATTAATCTGGAATGTGTGGCAGTAGTTGGGGTGATATTTCGTAGCATATGTCCTTCCTGCTATGCAGTGATTGCTTCTTCAGTAATTAGAGATGATATTGTGATTAATTTTTTCTTGTTTTTTACAGATAAAGTGTGACACTGATTAGGTTATTTCTCATGGGTGAGATACCATGATCATTTTTCTGGGACCGCTTCCATTTTACCTTGTGTATTCTTGTTTATTTCTATGTAATTGTTTAATTTCATGTAGTTTAGAAATTTGCTACAAAATTGAGCATGGCTTAGTATTTCCAAGCTTAGCTGTGTTTGCTGTATGCAAAGTTTCTTTCTATTTCTGAAAGTCTTAAAGCCTGTAGAGGCAGAAGCTGCTACAAACCAGAGGAGCAGGCTAATGAAGATGGACAAAATAGAAGGCTCTCTCTCCTTTCAAGGGAAATTTATTGTATTTCAGCAGCCAGGACAAGGATCAAAATGTTTGATGGGAAAAAAAATCCCTCCTTTTAGAAAAAGGGAGTGAAACCTGAAAGGCAATGTACTGAATGTAAAATAGCATGAGTTCTTACTTGTAGAGAGTGGCATTCAGATGGTTCTTTCACTCTACCTTTTATTCCCTGTGAATCTCAGATGAAAACACCGAAGACACCGCTGATACCATCAACACATTAAGAGTGTGATAAGGAACCTTAGGGCCTGTATCTCACCTATGTGTAACACACAAGTTCTAGACATTTGCGTCCTTGCTTAAAACTTGTTTTGACATCTTCAGGCAAGCAGCTGTTTTCTTGTTCAGATGCCTGTCATAGAAAAATGAATTCTGGGTTCATGGAATACAGTCATTTTTGAGAAACACCTAAAAAGCTCATGTAGTCAGAGCAGTTACTTGAAGTACCTTTTGCTGTTTTGAATGTCCTGAACATTCTTGTAGTCCTGTCTGCTGTCTCTGGTATTTCAGAATTGAACTCTTGGTAGAAATGAATATTTGCTTCGTATTTTCCCATAATAATTCGACTGCCATGACTCTGCTTATCAGCTTTATCTGAGTGATTCTTAAATTGTGCTCATGATCTTCCCAGTCTTCCCTGCCTTTTGTGAGCTCACAGCTGAGGTCAGAGTTCAAACCAACTTTCAACTAGTTCAAACCAACTTTCCAGGTTGGTTTGAACTAGTGTGCTGGAGCATCCTGGCATGTTTGCAGACAGATGTTTTCTTGTAGGTAATCTATAGATTTTTTGCAGTTGCTTGGCTAAGAGCAGCATGTGATCATAATGGTTGCAGAAGTTGCATTTTCACCAAAGGTGTGGTTATATTCTCTGTGCTTCCTTATGTTCTCTGTGTTGGTCTATCTGGAACTCCCCTTTCTATTGGCTTTTAACTCAGCTATTAGTTTCTTGAGGCAAGGCATTTATTGGATTGCATGTAGTGCTTTTTTTTTTTACATTCTACACCTATCTCAATTTGACAATACAAGAAACCTCAGCAATTGCAAGCAAAGTTTAATCTTGTATAGCTGGAGAGAAATCTGATTACTTTTCCTAGAAGCCCCTTTTCCAGAGACTCTCTCTTATTACATATATTTCTTCAGAAGTAAACAGATCTGCTCAGGCATCATCTTAACCATTAAAAACCTTTCCAACAGCATTAGGTCAACAAAAAATTAGACAAGCTTTAAATACATGCTATCATTTGACACAGACCTTACAAGTATGATTCTCAGCCTCAAAATCACTAGACTGTACTTTCCTTTATGGTGAAGGAAGAGGAATGGGATTTTTTTTTTTTTTAACCACATAGGTATATGGAGTCTTTAGTACCAGAGAAAATTGAGTTCCTGTCTGTCTTCATGAGTCAGAGAGGAATTTACTAGGAATGGCTGAATGAAGAAACTCACTTAATGTCCTCCTTTTCTTCAGTCACTAGAGAAAATAATACAGATGTTGCTGACTCTTATTCAGGCTTTGCCTGGCACTCCTTGCTGGAAAGACTGGGGCTTTCCAGCACATTGCTGATGAAACCTTCTTACCAAAGCATTCTCATTGTGACGTCTTTGATCAGCCCTTACTGTATATCTGCAAGACTGGAGGACAGTGTACTACCTGCTTTCATTTGATTCTACTTGATTTTTTGAGAGCTGCCTAATTAACTTGGAGTGTGGAGCAGGCAGAAATCCTTTGACTTCTTTAAAGGTATTTATTTGGATTCAATTTTTCTTTGTTTTGGGTTAAATAGTTCATTGACCATTGAAAGCTTGGAACAAATGCAGGCAACCTTCTTTGGGAAACTGATTTTGATACAAATCCTCAACCAGGACTGAGTGCAAAAATACCTTTCTTAGGAACGATTTTTAAAAAGGATTACCATAACAAAAGAATTCTGAGCAAAGTTCCAGAACAGAAGAATGAAATTCTTGCTGAAGCATCTTGGAAATTTAGATTTTTTTTGGTCCCATTGTGAATTCTTCACTCCCATTCTGATTACATGCAGCCCATTTAAGTATCACAGTGGTGATCCTGGAGGAAGAGGTCACTTCCACTTGCAGTAGTAAGAACATGGGAAGGATTTACCATGCCTACACATGGGAAGGATTTATCAGCCCTGACTCAAAGCAATTGCTGTTGCCTGTTCTTGAGTGTGGTGTCACCAAGGCAGAGAACATCATCAAATCAACCTGATATACTTGAGATTTTCCAGATTAACCAAGACCTAACTCTTTTGAAGTTATTGGTGGGCTGAAAAGTAAACAGTATGACAAGGGCAGTGGAAAATTGTCACTGGTTTTATTGTTCATCAGCATTTGGTATGTAATGTGGAGTTTCACAGGGTTGTGAAGCCATACTATGTATCTTCCATTTTCTCTAGTTTATTGCAAAGACTGGAAACTGGGTACTGCTTGCTGGAGCTGGTTATTGCACTGCCGTTTGTTGAACCCAGATCTCCAGATGCATTAATTTTTTCCAGAGCTCTGCTGCTGCTAGTTAAGCCTCTCTCTAGGGTCTAAAAGGAGTAGTCAATAACAGACACTTTCTGCTAAAAGTTGATGGTCCAATGTGTGTTAGATTAGTGAAAAAATAGCCTTGAGTTTCCCTAAGGATACTTTGAGTGGGTACATGGAAGTGTCTAAGCAAAATGTCAGATGGTGATCTGGGTGTGTTCAAGGAAGGTCATGTACCTTGCCAGCATTAAGTATTTGCATAGAGAATCGACCTATGTGAGAGGGTGTGACAGTGGGACTACAGCTGTTACTTTGCCATGAGTTGACATTCATTTTGTAAATTAATGAAATCTTTTCTTAAAACTATGTCTCTCTTATGAAAACTGTTCATTTTAGGGTAGAGCCATTCACTCTCCTACTTTAGTACTTGATGTGCCATATGCTCACTAGTCTTGTATGTTTGTTTTTAGTTCATGGCTACTTTTTTTTTCCCTTTGTACATAGGAGATCTGCCAGTCTCCCATTCTACTATAGGGTACATGGAAAGCAGCATGATGTAGGATAGGAAAATATATCTGTGCATACCTGAAGATGTCCATTGTGAAGTAGAAGTTTTGGACAATATGGATTAAATTTTCCTACTAGCAAAAATCGAAGTTCTAAACCTTACTTAAGCTGTGTGCAGTGTTTTAATGAAAATCCCTACATTTGTTTTGCTTTCTGTTATGATGAAAAAAGTTCAGGCATTTGCTTCTGAAAGTAAAGCATGATTGATTTTATTTTTTAATTAATATTTCCCCTCTTATCCCCACAAGTGTTCTGCAGTAGATACCAGCGTTGAACAATACTTGTAAGTTCAAAGCAATGGTGTGTGGTAGGGAAAGCCAGGATGCTGAGGTACTGGGGAGCAGATAGAGTGCTTCTGAGATGTCTGAGGGAAATCCTTGATGCTGGGATTAGGGTGATCAGAAGTAGATGGAGTGCATGTGGAAGTGTCAGGATTAGTATCAAGGTAAAGCATACTGTCAAAGGGAGTAGCAGTAGTAACTGCTGGAGGCTTTTGCCTTTAGGAATTAACCAAACTTGAGAGAGAAAAAACACGGACCTGAGTGACTGAAGGATCTCCATTCACTGAGTGAGGACCCATGTGGATGTAAAAGAGCATGTTTCTGTTTTCAGACCTTTAGGCAAGTGGGAGTGCTGAAGATCTAAGGAATATAAGACTTGATTCTTCCAGATTACTCAGTTGGCAGCAGATTTTCGTGTCACTTAGTGGAGGAGATTTGGGGTCTGTGTATGAAAGTATGGATGTATATATGGTAGATCTGTGCACTTCTGTCTGTCACTGGACCAAAGAGGAGAAAAGCTTTTTCAGTTCAGCAGTTTGGAAATTCTGATGTCTTTGCAAAGGACCCTTTCAAAAATTACTTGAAGTTTCTGCTTTCTTTGCTAATTTGTCAGTGAATTGCTTCTAAAAGGAACATTTTTTTTTTTTGCCTAGGCAGATAAACAAAGTAATATATAATATTTTTAGTAACTTGTAATACTGTAATTTGGACAGGCTTGATGTTAAAGAGTCTGAGCGGTGGACATTTTTTCTTTTGTTTTGTAAGAAATGGGAGGTCAGAGTTCAGAGAGGTGTCTCTGGGTTACATGGCAAGACTGTTCCTTGTGCACTTACACTAACATGACCTCATTGTGAAGACATCAGTAATCCATTTGTTACAATTACCTTACCTATGAGATGTTAGAAAAACTTGGGCACAAATAACAGTAACACAAGTGGCCATGAGTCTACAGCTTGTTTTGTTATTCAGCCATGTGGAGAAAACTCACTAAGGTCATGAATTAGTGTCCTGTTAAATTCATCCATAGGGTATTTATCAAATCTAGGGAAAACATAAATTTCATAAATCATCTTTTCAGCTATTTTTCTTTCTTGTTGCATACTTCTGACAGAAGATGTTGCCCTTTTACTTTGCTCAGGAATTGCTTTGTAACTTTGGTTTTAATTGCTGTACTCTGTGTGTCTTTTTTTTTTTTCCACAGATGGGAAATACTTTGGTCTGAGGCACCTACAAAGGTGAATGGTCCTCAGGCTCGGCAGTTCACACCTTGTATCAGACAGATAAACTTTCCCACAAACTTAATCAGACTGGAAGTGAACAGCTCTCTTCTGGACTATTACACTGAATTGGATGCAGTAGTACTACATGGTGTGAAAGAGAGGCCTGTGCTTTCACTTAAGACATCAATGATTGATATGAATGATATAGATGAAGAGGAGGATGAAGAAAAATTTGCCTGTGGAATGGACACCCTTAATAAACCCTTAAGCATTGTTACCCTCAGGGAATGGCCAACTAATGGATATTTTGATAAACTGCCTTATGAGGTAAGAAAAGCTTTTTTGTTCTCAGTCATTGTCTTGATCATTAAGGTTACAAAGGTGCTTTATGGGATATTGGTCAGGGTTGTTGTTTATTCCCAGTTAGTTCCTTGTATTCCTTTTGAATCTCCTGCATTCACTGTATAAATAAGCCTGAATTCTGTAAGTCTGTCTGCTTCCATGGTTGGATGTTAGGTATTTGCATAGTATTGCACTCTTACTTCTCAACAATCTGTGCATTCACACACAGTTTTTACACCAGTTATTCTAGCCTTGAATTTCCAACTCTTGAACTTAGAAGCTTTTAGCAGTTTTCCAGTAGGTTTTTAGTCCTTGTGCTTGATGAAGAAAATACACAGAAGAGATATGAAAAGATTCAGTCAATATCTGGAAGTGGAAATTGCAATAGGCTGGAAGTTTGTTTTCCTGTTCTCTCTCTTAGAAAACTTACATAATGTTGTTCTTGAAAGTGCTGTAATATTTTTATATATTATTATTAAATGAGCTTTTTCCATCCAGCTAAGTTTTGAATTGTGGTGCAAGTAAAATATCTTATAGCTTGACTTCTGTACACTGTCTTCTTTTTATGCTTGCTACTTTTTATTCTGTCATTAGCGCAGGAAACAGTTGTGAATAAACTCCTTTCAGATCCCCTGACAGCACAATGGTTTGCAAGTGTGCTCAGAGTCTGTACATGAGTATTTTCTTTCCTCTAATTTCCAGTATAATGAAATTGTGGAGTATGATTGCTGAATTGAATACCATGTGCAGGCCACATCAGTTCTCAGTGGGGTGTAGCCTGAGGCTGATACCCTGACTGGAGTAAGAATTGAGAGATGAAACAATTGTGTTCACCTCTCCTGAAATAAACTGTTGGCATATAGTGGAAAGGAGCCTTTCCTTGCTGGTCAGATCTTCAGACTTGAGCAGAGACAAGATTGTTCCTGCTCGTCAGTGTGCTGCAACCTGACAGAGGCAGCAAATGTTCATTTATTGTGGTAACTCAGCAAATGCTCAGAGTGCTTGTGGCTTGAACCAGACTCACTTTTGAAAGGGAAGGTGAGGTGCTGGCAGGGTTTGAAGGGAGCTTGCAGAAATACCTGATCTCATCAAATAGTGTTTCGGCCTTACCACGTCTTTTGACTCCAAGCACCCCACTTTGACATGTGAATGCCCTGGCTGGGTGACCATGTGCCCCAGTAGCCTGCAGAACTTTGCTGTGCTTGTTGAGAGGAAGAGAATTTAACAACTCTTATTGTCTTCTCTTGGGACTTCTCTTGAAACTGAACTTGAGATTGTTTTGGGTTGGTTTTTTTTTTGTTATTGATGCAGTAGAATAATTGAGGAGGATACTAACTTTATAATGAATTAGCTCTAGTGGTGTTTGGTTTTTTGTTTGTTTATTTTTTCCCCAGAGTCAACATAGTGTTTAATATATTTTACTGTTGGTGCTTTCTTAGCAATACTGAAGTAAAGAAAGTACTTTGCATAAATTTTTGAAAGTTTAAAAACATGCTGGTTTAAGTAATTAAAGGAAATTAATTGTGGATAAAACTTCATTTAAATGTAGGAATTTTTCTTGTTTGAAAAAGCTGGATAAATTCATTTGTAGTATATTGGAATATCAGAGAGATTGATTAATCTCTTTTCTGTTCCACATGATCATAGACTCATGAAGGTTGGAAAATTCTTCCAAGATCATTGAATCTAACAATAATACACATATCAAAATTCTAATTTAGGAAGTATTTGTACAGTCTTATTACTCCTATGAACTTTTGTCTCCATGTACTTTATTGTGTTTTCTTGCTCTCCTGTTTGTCTACCACCCTCCTTTCTTATCCATTTTTTAGCATGTTTGGGTTCATGAATAAATTTATATGGTCTGTCTATACCAAGAACATTTTTTTTCTTCTGCTTTGATATAATGAAACTGTAAATATGGGTGGAATGTTCATCAGAAAACCATAAAAGACTATTTCTGGACTGGTATTGTGACAGCAAAGATCCCAGTTTCCTACTTTCTAGTCCAGCTGGAAGGGTTGGGCATCAGAACAACAAAAATGTTGTGCTTGGTAGTGTGACAGTTTTTGATCACATTGGATGTGGGAGCACTACTCTGCATGTTGTATTTAAGACTGACAAATGTCAAATTTTTATGAGAAGTGTTCAAACTGTGGATGAAGTTAGGCAGTTGCTGACTCCTTCCGGTTTTGATTGATGCATTACAAGAAAAATTGTACCTTTTCTGTCAGTGTGTAACTGTCCTAAGTCTTCATGAACATGCCAATTCCTGCTTTGAGCTGTTTGAAGCTTTTTCATACTACCCTCTGTAATTCACAAAATACATAAGCTGAGTGGGTTGTGCTAAGTAGGCAGCAGTTCCTCCAGCCTCTTTTTTTACCTTTGTTGTCTTTCTGAAACTTCCATGAAGGAAGTAGAAACTATCCTTTCATAGAGTGTGGTGTTCCTCAGAATGGCATTAGGAATGGTTTGCTGCAGTATGAACTCTAAAGGCACTGTAAGATTGCACCTGTCTAAAATAGAGAAAAATATTTAATTTCCCGGGGCACAGGCTTCTGTAGCAGAAAGTGTAAATTTTTGGATGACCAAATGAGAGAATTTTCTTTCCCTAATCTTGGGTGGTGTTAACCAGCACCTTTTAGCTGTGAAGTACTTATACTGTCTATGATCTCTTCTCCATAGCTACCTTAAAACTGAGGAGGGATTTTAGAGGAGAGACTTTGAAATTCATTGCCTAACTTGTGCTGCTTGCAAAGTGGAAGGAGTAAGGCCTTAGTCTTAGTTGGCTTTGCAGGAATACTTGAGGCTTGAAGGGCTGAACAAATTCAAAGCTTTTGGGAAAGCTGAGGAATACCTGCCACAGCATACATGTGCTGTTTGAGACTCACCAAGATGTGCTGACTACTGAAAACCCAGCTTATTTTTCTCCAGAGAGGAGAGTCAGAAGACTCTGTGTGATCGAGTCCAAAATACATTTTTAATAAAAATTTGGTATAGAAAGATATAAATGACATCTTTGTCATTCCTTGAAGCTGATTTTTCTGACAGCTGCCTACAGGCTTTATGAGCTGTTTGTTCATGTCTGCTGGTGTTCACGTGCACTATTAAATGTGTGTGTGTTTGCTGGTGTAAGTCATGCTGTTGTGGAACCAGGGATGTGTGTTTTCTTAAACTATGCTGAGAAATGTCAAAAGCCCTAGAATACCATCTTCTTCTTCTTCTTCTGGCCTTCTCTCTTTGCCTCTTTGAGCACATATCCTTTGTCCTTTACCTGAGCATGTTTTAATATCAGTTTTAATTAAATGGATTCTAAGCTGGAGCAGCTCTAGCTGCAAGAGTCAAAAAATTGTAAGTTGTTCATTAGTCTGTGTCTGAATGAGTGGTTTATATAGGCCAGTATTTTTTTATAGAAAAGCTATCTAATATTTAGGTGGAAGAACTGAAAAAGGAAATTTGTAGAAAGTATGGATTTTGTAGGTTTGACCAACAACCAGACATTCTTTTCTGACCAAATCAAGCTGTGCATTGTTGTGCTCTGGTCCCAGAAAGTATTTTATTAGGTACAAATGGTTGTTGCTTACTGCTTTTCAGGAAAAAGCTAAAAAGCTAGAGGAACTTCTGGTTCAATAAGTATTATTAGAAGTTACACCATTGGTAAAGTTTTGCCCCCTGTACTGAGGAGTGTAAATTCTATCTGGGCTTATAAGTAAACTTTGCAGTGGGTGAGATGCTTTTTCTTTTGTTTTTTTTTTTTTTTTTTAAGAAGTTATATTATTTTAATTGGTAGTTCAAAAAATATGCCTGTATGTGAGATGCTGCAATCAGGGACTACCATGATCTTAAAAATATAGGTGAGATAGAAATCAGTATCCTTTTTGTGGTCAGGACACAGTGATTTTATGTACTACTGTTTGTTGGATTGTAGAGAATTATGATTTGGAAACCACCTGTTTTTGGAGATGGTCGTTGTACTGGGCATTGATCTTGCCCCATGTCTAAAGCTGTCATGTGCCATGTTTGCCCTGGAAAGGGGAGAGGAAGTACTCTTGTACTTTTAGTCCATCATAACCTAAAAATGCAATCAGTACTTTAAATTTTATTTTGTTTTCTTCTTTGTATTGGTTTGTCCAATAAACTTTTTTTTTTTTACTGATTGACTCATAAGAAATTGTGAAATAATAATGATTGTCATAGTTTTTCATAAATGCACAGTAAAAACTTGTTTGTGAGAAACTGCATTATGATATTAACTTTCAAAGCAGATGCACAGTTCTTTAACATTCCTGGAATCACCAGGAACACAGCGTAGCACAGTACAGCACATCATGTCACATCCTCATTATGATATAAAATTGTACTTTATGCTAGGATACACAGACACAAAAAGACAGGCACCAGACTCCAGGCTAATGGTGATTAATGGTTATTAGCCTGTACGTTTTGAACCTGTTATCTTTGTTTAATCAAAAGCCAGGAAAAAAATGCACTTTATAACATAATATCATAGGAGTGACATTTCATTGTATGTTTTCATTCTAGGTATTATGAAGTAATATAATTTCAGTAAAAAATAAAGATGGGTTTTTTTGGATTGAGACATAAGAGATTTCGTCTCAGGTGGGGAAAAACATCCTGTGTTTTACAAAATACTCATTGAAATAATCAATTAGTGTAAAGGGACATTATTTAATCATTTAGAGTTTCGTTCACCATTCTCTGTATTGCTCAGAAGTTACAAATTAACTTTTTTCTCATTGAATGAAATTTCTATTAATATGCTTTTATCAGACGTTGTTATGTCACATTAATTGTAGACACAAATTCTGCTAAGTGTGCAGCTTCTGCTGAGCTTTCAGCAGAGAACTTAGAGAACTTAGTAAGTAACCATGTGAGAAGAAAATCTGAGGGAAAAGGAATTAATAAAATAGATATTTAGGTACTTACATAGTGTGGATTAGCTGAAAATTAGAAAAAAATCAAGGTACTAACTTGGAATTATGTATTTGTTAGCTCCTAGTTATTTTTTGTTTCAAAATGTCAGCAGGTTCCTAAATGTTAGTTGGGTGCAAACTTTGATTATAATATATTTGCAGTTATTATATGTATTTTTATGTACATGCACACACACACACACACACACACACTCATGTGTGTATATATATATATATATATATATATATGTTGTTACATTGAAATGTCTGTGCAGGTCCTCTGCATCAATCTGAGTTCCAGACACCTGCAGAGACAAAAGCCTGGGCTGTTTTTTGGGGAAAGGACAAGCAAGGAGCTTGAAGATGAAAGACTTGAAACCAAGCATGGAAGAAACTGGAGTGTATCAAACACTGTATTTTTGCTGTATTGGAGTTGAACTAAAATTTTTTAAGAGATGTAGATCTCGTTGGAAATCTAAATACTAAATCTGGAGCTGAGTAGGAAGTAACATTTTCCATTTTGCAGGAAGTTGAATTGTTTTGTTGTTCCAAAAATGAAGGGGGGAGGAGGGGAGGTGGAAAGTAGCTGCATAATAAACTGGTGTATTGGAAGTACAATCTGTTTGGAACTCACAGAAAGCTCCATTTTCATTTTACAACATGTATTTTATTCTGGTGTTTGGTGGATTTGTCTTATGAATTCTTCCAAGACTTAAAATGAAACCTGTTGGTATTTTGAAAGGACCACAGGATTCTCTTCCATTTGATTTGTGAGTTGTGGGGTTTTTTTTTTTAATTTACACTGATTCATTTCAGAGAGTTAGTGTTTCCTACTCTGCTTGAAAACAGTCAATTTTAGTTATATAACTCAAGTGCAGGTACTTATATCTGATAAGTATATATTTGAGACAGCTCTGGTAAAGTAAACATTAATTTTTAGATTTAATTTTTCACGTGCATTTTCTCTCAGTTCCAAAGCTAAAGGAGATTTATTTATTTTGCTGGGCGTTTTTGTTATTTCCTAAAGTGAGTATTTATGTCTGTGTGCGTGTTAATCTTTCCTTTGAAAGGAAAACAGAGTGTGATAGGAGAGGAGGGCCATTTCTTAGTTTCTGAGTGTGACATGAGTTATTACAAAACCTGTTACAGTGATGCTAGTCAGAAAGGCTGGTGATTATTCTGAAGCTGACATGATTCCACAGTTAAAAAGGGGGTTTGGCTTTCAAATTTGACTCTGGTGTAGAACAAAATGCTCTCACAGTATTACAGCAAGGAAGAGATTTTAAAAGGAGATCTGATTATGTTGAATTTTTTAACCTGGTTGCATAGCCAAGAGGAGGGGATATAAGATAGAATACAAAACAATGATTTTTTTAAAGCAGGAAAAAGAGGAATAAATCTGAAATTGGTTCAGGGTATGGGGAAACTGGGACATGGTATGGTTTTTCCATATACTTTGCAAATATCTCCCATCTTGAAAAACAAATACAGAGAAGAAGGAGAATGCCAGTTCTGTGTTCTGTTCAATGAAAGAGCAGACTTAGTGAAAGGAAATATATAAACATAGTGTTTACATATATATCACCATTTAAATTAGCACGAGTAATTTGAAGCTTCCTGTCACTTTCATATGTTGATCTGCTTTTTCCTTTCTTGTTTGGCACGTTGTCGAATTGAGAAGGCAGTGCAGTTCTATTTAGTAGTTAATCAATGATTTATTTGAGAAGTTACTTTTACTTAAAAGGTTTTACTTTCTTTGAGTTTAGAATATATTTTCTTTTTCCTTTGCAGTTTTCCCTTAACGTTTCAAGTGCTGTATGATCATCTGTGACTTTTTTTCCCTGTTTCTAATATAGCTCATCCAGTTGATTTTGAGTCACCTTACAGTACCAGACCTGTGTAGACTAGCACAAACTTGTAAGCTACTGTATCAACATTGCTGTGATCCTCTACAGTACATTCATCTCAGTTTACAACCTTACTGGGCCAGGATTAATGACACATCCCTGGAGTACCTACAGTCTCGCTGCACTCTCATCCAGTGGCTGAATTTGTCTTGGACTGGAAACAGGGGAGCCATCTCTGTTTCTGGATTTAGCAGGTCAGTGTTAAATGTACAGAAATGTTTTGACAAGCTCTGTTTGCAGAGCTGCTCCACGGTAGTTTCATTGAGTATTTGAAACTTTATTAAAAGGCAAGAAATGTCTTGGATTTACTATAAAGGGTGTGATTGTTATGACATAGAAAAAAGGAACAGCTAAAACAGTAAGAGATACTAAATATAGCAGCAGAAGTCCATTGCAATCTGTAGAGTCTGCATGTTCCAAACTGCTTGTGACTGAAAGGCTCCTTCCAGGGGGAGCAGTGTTTTGCTTTCTTCTGGGCTTCTAAAACACTCTGCTAGAACTGAGCTGTCAAAAATCCATCTCACAAGGAAAATGTTTGTGGTTGTTCTTCGTACAGATGAGTCATCAGTAGGACTGTATTAGAATGGCTGCAGTAATAAACTGATTGCATGCTCACATGGTATGAGCCAAGTAATCACTGGAGTCCAATGTAAATGCAAATATTTTCATAAAAATGATTTAAAACATTAGCCCTGTTGGAAAACAGGGGGGTTGCATGTACATATTCCAATGAGCTGAAAATATGACTGTGCTGTAGGTCATTAAAATAGCAAATTTGCAGGGATTCTTCTCTGTATAACAGCCATGTTCTCTGCTTTCTTAAGATATAATTTCTTGCTTCTTTTCTCATTTGCATTAGTTAAACAGCTTCTATCGATGCATTTCATTTAAGCAAAAGTTGCAGCTTCAACTGAGGAGTAATCAACAATGGCAGATGAAAGCAGAAATTGACTGATAAGAAACAGAAATGTTTAATATAGCTGAAAAAGTTGTCTTAACTCTCATTTGTTTTCCGACTAAAAAAGTTAAATCAAGCATGCAGGCATTTTCTTTCCTTTTGGGCCTAAGTTCCTTACCTGAGGAAGTAAAATATTTTTAAGGAATACTTTGCCAGGATGGGAATATCACTTCTGTTTTTCCAGGCTCTCCAGTACAATGTAAGAACCCTATACCTTTTTTTGTGCTTATTGGTTGAAAAAGAAAATAGACATCGGCTAGTAGTTGAATTTGGTACAAAAATTTCTCCTAAATTTGGATTTCACTTTAGATAATTTATGCAGAGGATAAATATGCAAACTGAAATTGAGAATTCAACTCTGAAGTCATGAAGTGCCTGCTTTCTGATGCTTAGCTATTAAGTCTGTCTTTTGAAAACTTAAGATATGTGCATCTTTGTGGCAGCTTCTTTTCATTTCCATTATTTTTTTTAACATACAGTAGTTCTAAAATCTTTGTAGTCTTAGGAGAAATTGTTACCAGAGACTTACAAACTTAAGTTCTGGCATTTCTGCCTTCTACTTAGTTGAAAATGACTTTATTAGTAGTAATGTTTTTTTCAGTCCTGAACTACTAGTAACATTTATGTGTGTATGGCATTTTAAAATAATAAATATGAATTATTTATCTTAATAATCTATGAGTAAATTTTTCAGTTTAATTTCTTAAAAGGGATTATATTTATTTGTAACAAAGGGGGAAAAGTTTTTTTTATGTAGATGTAATTCTGAAATTATTTTAGTTTTAGGAGAAAGTATTTCTTGGAAGAGGTGGTAGCAGCATGAGAATGGAAGATGCAATTCAAGCGTACATTTTAGAAGCAAAGTTATGAGCTAAATAATTTGCATGTCTAAACCATGCTTATCATTTTCCCTTCTGAAACAAAAATTCTTCACTGTAACTAAGTTTTTTCTGTTACAGAAATAATTTTGCAACCCTTTGTTCTAGAAAAGGTTTTCCTAGCAAAATTTCCCCAACACAAATTGTTCTTTCAACAGTCTACATCAGCATATCTGTCAAATTTGCTGGCCTCCAGGAGAGGAAAATTTGCTGCTCATTTGCTATGAAAGTATCTACTAATAGAAGAGACTCATTAGAAAAGACTTGCTTTTCAAAAGTATTAGTCTTCCTCTTGTTGAAAAAGGAGCTTCCTGGTAAGATACACCGTTCCTTGACAGATAAATCTGACAGTAAATTCTTTAGTTCTAGTGCCCTGGTTGTCATTAAGATACCACCACTCGGGGAATATTACAGCATCCAGGACACATAATCAAGATTTCACACCATTTTTCCTTTTGTCCAAAACCAGGACACTAACATTTTTGCATTTTTCTCAGCATTTGGAGTTACAATTGGCAGTATTGAATTCAAAACCTGTAGAGTTGGCTTAATTCTTACAGTTTTACAGTTTAAGTTACTATTTTTACAAGTCAGGGTATGTTTAAATGCTACTCTGACTTAAATCTTATTTTGGAAAATATCTTTCAAAATGGTTTTATCTGTTGTTTCTTACAACAGTCTTACAATTAGTAGCTTGTATAAATTTGTTATTTGAAAATGTTCATTTGCGCATGAAATTATTGAAAATACTAAGAAGTTATTGGAAATGTATGTTTTCTTCAAAAATGTATTAAAGTGGAAAGAAGTTAAGAGTAATTTTAGGAAATGTGACTGGAGCAAAACTGTATTATCATGAGAAGACAGAATGCTTCAGGCATATGAACGTCCTGAGGCAAAGCTGAAGGTATTTTAACTTATTGATTACATCTACTCCCTAGGGCTAAAAATTACTAGCATAAATTTTTCATTTCAGCATGTAATATAAATTAACTAAACTTTATATTAAATTGAACTAAAAATGCACAAAAATGTGAAAGGAGTGTCTGAACAGTCTCAGGAGTCTGAAATGCAAAATGACAGGGAATAAGCAAGGCTTTCACAGCAAGCATTACATAAGCAGCACTGCATTTCTCTTGGCTTTAGAGGTCTGGTGAATCTCTTTGTGACAGGGGGGAATATCAGTGTGGGAGGGTAGGACCTATAAAGGAAGAGTGAGGGGAGTTGACTGGAGGAGTACTAAATATTAAAATGCTGAATAAATGCTCTGAGGTTTAAGCAGCTCAAGGACAATGACAGTTTAAAAACAGAGTTCAGCGTGCAAATTTCCTTGGATCACTGATAATGACATTAACTTACTTAAACTCTTTTGCTTTAAATATCTGAGGGATTAGGATTTTTATTTACATCTGACATTTTACACTGTGAAAATGAATTAATAGTGTTTTATTTTCAGGTTAGTGATGCAATATTTGCATGTCAAGCACATCCAGGAATATTTCTTTAACAGTTTTGTTGTTGTTCACGTTTTAAGGCTTTGATTGCTTTTAGAAAATGTTTAATTCGGTGAGGCTTTGCTGTAAGTCAAACTAGCAGGAAGGTCAGAGAAATTACTGAAATATGTATCAAATGGTCACAGAAAATAGGAGTAATGTGTCACTTCATAGAGATTCTCAATTTAAAAATCAGATCTGTGTTTTGCGTTAGTTTCCAGAGGGTTTTAGTAAAACTAGGTTTGGCTGTATCTGAGAGTAAGTTATAACATTTATTTTGCATGTTTTTCTTGAAATAGTTTAATCTATGTTGAGAAAAGCACAAGATCAGGTACTTAATATTCCACTTGCTTACATGCCATGTTTTAGAATTTGCTTACCAAAAAGGAAATGTAGTATATTCTAGAGTAGAAAATAATATTGTACCAATTAGAATAGCTAGAGGAAGGGAAAATGACTTAATTTTGAAACAAAATTCCCTTACAAAGTCTCACTCTCAAGCATGAATACTTGCATGTGTGAAGAGAACCAAGATGTGTGTCCAAATCAATTTGTCTCACATGTGGTCTCACCATCCTGTTCTTCTCCTTCCTTCATCTCCTAATCCATGTGCCCTGAGAAACAGGGCTTGTGAGCATTCAGGGATGTCAGTGACCTGCTAATCTGGCTTCCACCACCTCACACCTCTGTCCCAGCCCTTGTATTGCCATTTGTTCTTTCTCATGCTTCTACACCTCTGTGTACCCAGTTGTTCTCCACTCATACCAACCTTGACACTTTTGTTACAGTTACCCATGCTAAATGCTGCTGCTGCCAAATAATGTGGCAGTCTTGAAAGGAAAAGCTGCAGAGTGAATTTAAAAATATATTAACGTATCTTTATGAAGGATATTAAAATGTAATTCCACAAACCATTTTATTAAATGCAAGGTTATAATTGTAAGACAGGAGGCTCTGTGTGAGTTTGTGCAAGTAATCATACAGATAGAACAGAGTAAGAAAGAGAAGACCTCAAGATCTTGGAAGTGAAATGAGGAAGAAATAAATCCAAGTGGGTTTTGACATTTTTCATGTCTGGTGGCAGACTCTGGAAACAGAATACCTGAGAAGCTGGAGAAAGTGTGTGGTTGGCTTGAATCAAACAGAAATGGTTGTTTTTATGAAAGACTGATTCCAGGAGGCTTGCACCAAGGAAGACTTGGCATATGGGGCAGTACTATATCTATCAAGTAACAGAAGTAATTTCTGGATGCTAATGTAAGGTAGCAGTACAAGGGTGCTAAAGAAGAAAAATTCTGTCCAATCCTGTGTTGTTAACAAATGGAGGTTGCTTCCCTTTTCCACCCTCTCCCTTGGATACAAAATTCAAGTATATGTCAATGAGTATAAGATCAATACTGAAAATTGAAAAAGGATTTGGTAAAATTAGCATGATAGAAAACTGTGTTAATTGCACTAAAGGAATATAAAACTAGGTAGTTAACTGTGTTTAGGGAGGATGAGTAGATGAAGATAGTGTCTAGATGTCTAGAGTGAAGATAAACTTTAATGGAAAGGCCAAATCCTGTGCCTAGCAAAAATCATGTACATGTTCACATTATTCTAGGTTGTTTAGTTCTATTTTATAACAAACTTGACGGGATAAAGAGAAATCACTTCAGAAGTGGTGTGTATAAAATATTGATAGTAAAAGCAAAACTAAAGGGATGGATGACTGCAGAACAGAGGAGAGACTGAGTGACTGGCTCGATTTAGCTAATCTGAAAACAAACAACACCCAAAAAAGCACCTTCTACCCAAATCAAAATTTTTTCACATACCTCTCCTTTAATCACTGAGAACTCACTGGTTCCTGTTCTCAGAGTCTGTTAAGTCTCAGAAGTATGAAGACCATGCAACATTTTGTTTTGAAAGTATGAGAACTCATATGGTACCTTGCCATATGGCTCAACATGGAGATTCATGTTGAAAGACAGCAGCAAAAACCTCTGTCCTGAGCAATGTGTTTAATGCAAACAAAGATCAGGGTGGGTGTCTCCATCATTCAGAGAACTGTGCGCTTCTGCCTGGTGTTCTCTGCCCTGTACTAGTTGGTGACCTCCTATGTTCCTCCTTCTGTTCCTGTTGCACTCTTTCCTACATATATGTCCACTCATTCTTGTACCCTGCTGCTACATGTGCCTTATCCCCCTCATGTTTTTGTTTCATGTCTCCTAAGTAACTTTTTCCATCAAGGCAGCAAAGCCATGAAGGGCAGTGCTTGTTGCTGTCACTGTGTTTGGTCTCTGCCTGTGTGTTTCAAGTGTAATGAGTTTAAATAAAATGTTATGAGGATAATAACTCCTCAAGCTGGTGAGCCTGAGTTCTCCTTCAAGTCTAGGGGTTTAACTGAGTGTTTCCCTCATCTGGTAATATTAACTTCTAATAGTCCTAGAAAGAGCAAAGCATTGATCTGTACTAACATTTATAACAGCCAAGCCCTGTTAAATTGTATGGCAGTTAAACTAACATCCATTATTGTAATGGAGTAATTCATAAAATATTTATTTGTTAGCAAATTAAAAGCTAGAGGTATAATAAGTGGTGACTGACAAAGTTTTATGGAAAATACCATCAGTCAAACAAACCTGGTAATTTGTTGATGAAAGAAGCTGTGTGAATGTATTGTTAAAGCACTCATTAAATAGAAGAATTGGCTAATTGGTAATCAGCAATGTATCCATATATCTCTACTCTGATTTCCAGGGGATTTCCATCCTGCATTTCTCCATAACAGTGTTGAACTCTATTGCTAGTCTAAAATGGCACTTAAATGTTTAAATACCCAATGTTAATTGTCATGAATTGTTGTGTCATTTCAACTCTGACATTCCCACAGGAAGGCTTACCAGTCTCTGTGAATTCACTGTATCCAGTATGGAAACTTCTTGGTGTTTGATTAAACTCTGACTTTAAAAGCTAAAATAGATTCTAAATAGAGACTGCAGAGTTAGAAAAAAACAGTGGAGGAGTAGACTTGAAGACCATACATAGCAGAACCCCTGTGGCTCTGGGGCTTATGTCTCCCCTTTTGTGTCTCAGACCCTCTCTTTGTTTCTGTTTGCTTAGGCTCATAGAAATGTTGGATGTTAGGGACCTCTGAAGGTCGTCTACTCCAAGCTCCCACTTGAAGTGCCAGTGTCCCCAGCGCTAGATCAGGTCAGTCAAGGTTTCAGGTGACTCTTGGAAACATCCAGGGAGGGAGATGCCACCCTGGGATCTCCTTTTCCCTCTGTATTACATAGGATCTGCATAATCAGATTAGGCCATTATAAGGCCATGTAATATGCAAGGTGGAAGGAATAAAGAAAGGTGATGATGAATGGCAAGTATTATTTGAGTGAGTAATGAAAAAATAAGGAAAGGAGGCGGCTTGAAAACTTGGATATTGAAAGATGGATTTCAAGTCTTGGGCTACTGTTGGTGTCATTGAGGAATGCCTCCCTGAATGTGTCTTCTTCTAAAACCAGCAGCAATTTCTTCCTAAGCTTCAGCATGAGAAAATGCTTGGGAAGGCTGATAAATCTTTCATTGTAGCAATAGGAGTTTTTGTGTAAGCAGGAGCCTTGTGTCTGCCTGGCATTTCTATTACATCCATTAAACCCAAGAAATAATACCAACTTCATGGTGGAAGTGTCAGAACCTGAAGCTGCTTTGTCTGCATGAACGTTTTTGTAGGATAGAACTGGTAATAGAGCAGATCAGAATATTTATTAAGAGAAACTAATTCATGCTCTTTCACAAGTAGCTCCATTATTCTATAAAGTAACGTGGTAAATTCATTACGGCCCGAAGTTTAAGAAGCTAGTTTTTTTTCTACTGAAGAGATTATCAAAATATAACAAAAATATGGCAAATGTGTGTGGGTTTTTTATCCTGTTAAATATCAAGCTTACAAGCCTAGTAATCAATGTATGGTTTTAAGGTTATCTTTGAAATTAAAAGGGAGTAAGTTTATGGTTTTTTGGTTAAAGCTTGGATTAGAGATAAAAGAGCTTGAGTTTCTGACACAAGATCTCTGACTGGAAAGCAAAATCTAGAGATCATCAAAGTATCTAAATTTTGGGTCTTTTTTCATCTAACATATTAATTTTTTAAAATTCCAACTAAATATTCCTCAGTAATTTGTGTTCTAGAACAGCTAGGAATTGTTGATTCTGGCTTGTTAATAAAAAGATCTCTTTTTTTCTTGAAGGTCTTAAAACACTTCTGCATATATCATCCATTTAAAAGTATTTGTTTAACCTCATTTTTACATTTTCAGATTTTTCTGAGATAAATATGAAATTATTGGTATAAACTTGCAGGCCATTGTCAAATTGGCTTCCAACTGTTTAAAAGCATTTCAAACATGATCAGTGTTTTACTGTGATCCATTGTCTCAAAGTAAATATTAAGAACAAATCATGTTCTAACTTTCTAAACCAAAAACAATTTTCAAGACTAATGTCTTTTCTTTGTTGAAAGGAATTATTTCTTGATTTGCAGGGTTAGGATTTTGACAGTATTCAGACTCTCACCTGAAAGTATGTCATTTTTTCACTTAAAACATGGGATTCTTTTACAGGTTCTTGAAAGTCTGTGGCTCTGAACTAGTACGTCTCGAGTTGTCCTGTGGCCATTTCCTCAATGAAACATGCTTGGAGGTCATCACTGAAATGTGTCCAAATCTTCAGGAATTAAATCTCTCATCATGTGATAAAATACCACCTCAGGCTTTCAACCACATAGCCAAAGTGGGCAGCCTAAAGCGACTCATTCTGTACAGAACAAAAGTGGAGGTAGGACCAGCTGTTTTTAACCTTCCCAATGAATATTTTCAATCCTGATAAAGTTGGTTTTGGGTTTGGGGGTTTTTTTAATAATGAAGAAGTAAATTAGAGTTTTGAGTGTAAATTCAGAGGTAAATTCAGAAAATTCAAAGATATTTTCAAAAACTTTAGGATGGTTTATTTTCAAAATAGCTTTTAGCCTGCATCTTTTAACTTTCATCATAGATTGGTGACTTTTCATCAGCTGTTTTAAGCAATGTGATAAAATTGCCAGTTTAAAGCTTTTGTCTTATTTCGAAGTGTACTCTAGAAAAACTATTTGGCAAATATAATTGTTAAATTAAAATATTTAGTAACTTCCTCTAATTCTCAACATTCTCTCCTTTAAAATGACTTAGTAATTAGTAGATTCCTACTTTTTATTTTAGCAGTATTTGAGAGACAGAAGACAGAAGCTTTATACAACTTTTCATTTGTGGTGTAAAAATTACTTCTTTATAGAGTTACTTGACTGCCCAAATCAGAGTTGTTACTGCTTGCTGCAACACATTTCCTCTCTAAAATGGAATGTGATGGGGGTGCTGTTGTATCCTTATAAATTCAGCAGTTTGAATCAGAAGAATTCCGTTCTGTCTCAGTACTGCATCAGTCATGTGTTACAATCTTACTACTGTGGTTTACCTGGAAGCTATTCTCCTTCTATTGTTGCAAAAGCTGTACTAAAATGGGGGCAAACCCATGTGTCTCACGTTTTTTTCCTAACTTCTAATTCTAGATAAAACATTTTAAGAAGAGTTTGTGTGTGTTGCTTGTGCTTTTATTGCATGGAAGTCAGGCTGTGACATGGAGTTGTGTGGGGTCTTAATCTGCAGTGAAATAAAAGGAATGAAGCTGGAGCAGTAGGTTCTGTCAACTAGATGTGCAAGGGACATGTGAAGTTAAGAGTACCATATAGCATTCATAAGCATTCACACCTCACACACGTGTAAGAGTTGGTTGGGTCTTGTTGTCCTTTATTTGGTGAATGCTGTGTTTGTGCCCAGGGTCTAGCAAGGTGTCTGTAATGGTGAGTGGGTAACACAAGGTAGTTAGGTTAGAGGGCAGCCTACCTGGGATGAGTGGTGCTTACTGTGTTTCCAGCAGAGTGTACAGATGGTCACCCTGAAGCCAGTGCCCCTCAGTAACTTATTACTTTGTGGTACCTGCTCTCTGTATTGAAGCAATTATTATTTTCTTCAAACCAAAAACATAATTGGTGAGCCCTGCCTCTATTCATTTTTTGCATAGAGCTGGATTGGTGCCTTGGGTGTATATGTTCTATTTCTACATTACTAGTCTTTCAGTTAATCTTGGATAAATCTTCTTTATTTCATTTTGACTGTTGGCTCTAATTCACAAAGCTTTTTCAGATCCAGGAAATATCATTGTATCAGAGGTAGTGATTGTATAATTTTATTATTTTCTAGTGTTGATTGATTAGAATCTTTTTGATTCTTCTCGGGGAACTTTTGAAGTTTGAGTCTTCATGCTTGTAATAGTGCAGCAGATGAGATGTACTCTGAGGTGATTGGTAATTGTCATTCCTCTGCTATCGCTTCACTTCGAGAGCTTGAAATTAGATTGAATGTAGGTGGTAAAGATTTCCTGACTTTGAAGCCCTTAAATTGTGAAGATTCACTTCTCTCTTTTGTGTGTATGGACATGCCTCTGCTTGTGGCTACCAAAACATTCTCTCATAATCAGTTTATTTAAGATTGCACTTCAATTTTATACATAACTATGAAAAAAAGGCACTATTCCTAACAAACAGTGGAAGAGAAATTTCTGGAAATTTAAATAAGTAAATTGGAAATAATGCTTGCATGTTACTTGTTAATATGAAGGCACTTAATATACATTGAGTATCACAGGTCAAAAACTAAAAGGGAAAGCATAGGATGTAGCATGGGATATGAATTAGAACACTAGAGCTACAAAAGTCACAGATTTGTAGAAATAACATTATCTTTCTCAACATTAACTTCTCTTAGTGCAAATCTTTGGTTTCCTGTATAAAATAGGCTGCCATTCCTTCTCCGCTTTTCAGCTGGTACAGAAATGCTTGTTAGTAAGTGGTGGCTATATGCAAAAAAGGATAGATTGATCAAGCATGCTGTGAAGTGATTGAGGCTTCTCTAAAACTCACCAAGGAGCTGTTCGTGTTCTTGATTTTTGGGAAATTTCTACTTCTGTCTTCATTGTTGGAGCTTTTAAGGAGCAAACAGAGGAACAATGCTAATGATTAATCAAGAGCTTGGCATTGTATTGCTTCCAACTGGATCTGCTCAGTGAAAAGAATCTGAGGCTGTGAATCCACTAAGAAAAAACTGCAAATTGATAACAAGTATGTGTTTATTACGAGAAAGTAAGAAGATGCGAAGAACAGAGCTGATATAGTTAAAAGTTCTGTCTCAAAACCCAAGAAGGAGAAACCAAAAGAAAAATCTGTTCATTTCATTTAGCCTGTTTTCCTAAATAATTCAGTGGCTTGCTTTTTTTTCTTAAACCAAGCAATGAGCAAAATAAACCACAAAATTTTCTTGTGTTAGAGCACGTCTGGGTAAATAGTACAACTTTTTCTTTTGGTTGTGGATTTGGACATGTGATTAAATAACATAGGAAGAGATGAAGATTCTCCATACTATTTATCAGTATGTGATAATGCCGTTTCTGGTTTTGCATTGTGCTTAATATTATTAAATTTTATTTCTCCCATATATACTCCCAAGTACTTGGCCAGATACAGGATTTTCTTATGCAGTCTAAGTCTTGCCAAAGCCTTCCCCTTTACTTTTTTGCCTTTTAATACTAAAAAAGATGAAAAGAGTTCTTTCAACATCTAAATTTAAAGTATTTGTTACACTTTTTCTATATATGATTACTGTGACACTAATAGATAAATTCTAAGGAAACACTGTGCAGGAAATTGACTCCTGTTAATGATTTTTTTGGGTGCATAGGCTTTGGGGACAGTGGAAACTTAATAAAATTGATAATGTTATGTTGTCTGAGCAATTATAATTACAGTTTTCTTAATATTTTAGCTATTTTCTGTGAATAGGTTTTGTATGTAAAAACGTTGCTATTTATTGTCTCTGTAATGAAAGCTCCAATTTTTAAGTGTATGTTTTTAGTGAGATGAGCAGTGCTGGTGTTTTGTTACTTAGTGCACTGCTACTTTGGAAGATTGCTGTACCATCTGAAGGACGTTGCAGTCTTAGGTCCTAACTCTGCTGATGCTTAAAGTCATATATAATGTTATTTCCTTGACATATTGATTGTCAAAAATTGTTTTCCAACCTCCAAATTGAAGCTTCCAATGCCTTTGAATTATTTCAACCTTTCTGTTAGAAGAAGGAAAGTCCAGTGACTTTCAGTAGCTAAAAGAAGTATACTGCATGGCTATACTCCTCCCCACCAAATGTAGCTAATCTTTCTAGTGCTGCAAGTTTACTGTTAAAGGTTCTCAAAGGTTGTTTGATTATGTATATGATTATAATATGTATATGTTTGAATAATTTGTAGCTTGTTTTGAGCAACTAATCTCAACTTTTTATAAATGTAATTTCTCTGTGGTCAAGACCACTGTTATACTTGTGGAATTTTTGTGCTGGTGGTTTTGGTATTTACTGGTAAATAACTCCTTAATATGTATTTGTTGAGAGTGTATACACAGCTTAACTTAAGCACTTGATACACTTGAAGAATAGAATGAAAAGTGATAGTATTATTGTACACAGAAATTAGCAATGCACATCTTTATCCTTGAGCTTGAATGTTATCTTAATTTAATGCTTATTGTGAAGTATTTAGTCCATAGAAGTAATGCAGCCAAAATTGTATTTTAAAGAAACTGAAACCACAATTATAGTAGGAGAACTTATAAGTCTTCTTATTGATGGGTGTAAATTTTAATGTAAGGTAATATATTTCATGTTGCATGATATTTTGAAATATTTTTGATGTGTAAAGAAAAATTAAAGTTTGTATTGCAATTGTATTTGAGATACAAAATTAACTAAATTCAAATCTAATTACAGTGGACAAAGCACTTTGTTTTTCACACACTTAAAAGCAAGTGTTGTATTTATAGATTCTATAATAATTTTGATTCAAAGCAAATTTGGAACTTGGGCAGCTGTGAGAGAGGACACTGGAAATCTTGAGTACCAAAAAGAGGCAGAGGAATTGTAGCAGTAAATGTAATAGCTCTTATTTTCTTATGCCATGAGCAATATAGCAGGTAATGCTGCCATAAAAATGCTCTACAGAGTTTTCAGAAATAGTGTGTTATGGGTCATGTCATACTTTTGAGAGCTATTGTTTAAAGGGTTTTCAGCTTGGACAAAATTCCATTGGCTTGGATATGAATCTCTAGGATGAAGAGAAGCAAGCAATTAATGAAAAAAACATGGTGAAAGGCTCTAGCTGGAATGTGGATTCTTGGAATCAAGTTGAGTCAGTGACAAATAATTATGCGATATAGGGCCTTGATGGTGCTTTTTGATTTCATGTCAGGCTCACAGCGTGGAATTTGGTTGTTTGAGCCTGTAATGTGAAGTGAGGGGAAAAAATGAAGGTGTAAAACAGATTTGCAGACATAAGGGAGGACATAATTTGACCAAATAAAGCAAAATCAGAATACAGTAATTTAATTAACTGCAGAGTCTATTACTTTCATTGAATTAATTCAGTAATTGCTGTGTTGCTGTGTCCCAGTCCCTGCTGTGTCCCTGGCACTGCCAAGTAACTGTAGAGAACAAAAAGGTGCCCCTGTATATTCTGAATCCCAGCTTGCAAATTATACTGGGCCTGTTTCTGAAGAGCCAAGTTGTTCTGACTTTTGAAAAGCTACACCTGCACTCATTAATAAGGCTCATTCCATCTCATTCTTCACTTCCCTCATGTATATGAGTTTTCATATGGCATCAGTGTTTTTAAATGTGTCGTAAACTTTTGGAGGCAAAAGTTTTATCACTCAAAAAGTCATACCTCAAAAATGGTCCTGTAATCCACGTGCACTAGGGGGAAATGGGGAGCTGATTTTTAACAAATACATTTCAATTGTCTCCCTTTTCGTGATGTTTCTTTCCATGTTGCATCTTCCAGGGCGATAGCTGATAGATGCTTTGGGGAGAGCAGAATTCCTGCTCTAATGGCAGCTTCTAGTAAGGAGGAAAATTATTTGCTGCCATGCTTATTTTGAATCTATAAATGAAAATTGACTGCATTAATGTAAGAATGCATCACTCAAATACACTTGTGATTGTGGTATTTAAGGACAAGGTGGGGACTTATCCTGGAAAGCGACTGGGTCCTACATCTCTTGACAGTGTTTTTCAGTTGGTTCAGAGATGCCATCTGAGCTGGAGTCAGGAGGTCTGGGCTAAACAGTTCCTAAAAGTTCCTTCCCACACTCTTTCGTGATTCTCTGACTTCGTGCTGATGGCACCAACTGAGGATTTAACCTGGGAGCTTTGGTCTCCTGATCTCTGACCAATTACAAGGTTTCTGTATGCCACACTTCTTCCATCAATAAAATTTGTGTAGTAGCAATTTGCTCATTTTTTGGCTGTGGTATGAGGATAGATATAAAGAAGACTGAGATTCTCTGGCGTGTGTGGTACTATATAAGATATTCTACACAGGGATGTGTAAGAACTTGAAATACTGTACATAACATAACGTGCTTTTCTAAGTTGCAGAAAGTCCAGTTTGTTACAGAGCTCAGACTTTTTTCTTCTGGAAAATTTGAGAAAAGGATTTTATAAACTTGTTTAAGAGGTATAGTGATTTTTTTGGCACATAATGATTGGATGCTTTCAGGGTATCTCTTTCTGGGAATACATGGGCATCTTTTTCTTCCAAAAGGACCTTGTTAAGGGTGAGGTCACCTCTTCTATTTGTTTCTTCATGAAATAGCTGAGGGAACTGAAGGACTTCAGCATTAAACAAAATTGGCCACCATTTAATTCTAATTTCACATATGATTCCCTGCCAGTTTCTATAGCTGTCATTTTCTGTAACATTTCATTTAGCTGAAAATTAAAATTTTGAAAAGTGAAAATAGACCTAAAGAAGATTTACAACTTGAATAGCTCTGAAGACCTCTAGATCCAATTATAGTTTGAAGAAATAGAGTATTATGTATTTTGTGTGTTATTGAATGCTTGTGTACTATCCCCAGATGTGGATTTTTTCTGTAAAAAAATAAGCTGCTGAGAATAGGTATTTATCATCAGAACTCAAAATCCTAGAAATAGTCTAAAAATGAGTGCTTTCTGGGCAATCAGCAGGTATGAAAACTTTTCTGAAAACTAAGGCTAGTGCTTTATAAGTATCTAAAATTAATTTTGTGGTTTTTTTAACTGGTTAAACCACTGACTCGCACGTGTTTATTAGCATGCATCTCAATTCTATAAACCCCTTAGAGTACCTCATATTTTTAGCATAATTGTTTTAAAGTATCATAGACCAAGAAGTCCGTAAATGGAATTATCTTGATGCCTTGAAATACTGTGTATGTGGATGTGGGGGGGGAATGGGAAGGAAAATAATCCGGGAATCATATTTTACAATTTCTTGGTTGGAGTAGATTTAGATGAAAATTGTATTCACCATTACTCTGCATTTGGTTTTCTACATTATTAATGTATTACACTCTCCTTTCTATAACAAAAAAGAGAAAATTGCTTTTGGAGACTACTGTGGCATGATTGTGTATTTTAGATGCAGATACCTTGAAATTCATAAAGTAGACCTTCTTTTACTTACAGGCAATATTGATTTGCCCTGCTGTACCTTCCAAAAGGCATGGTTTAATAGAAGCTTACAGAATTCTGGCTTTGCATTCAATGAGGTTTTTAATTGTTGTGGTAGAATAGCAGATGCCAAGTAATTTCTGACTTAGTTCATTCACAGACTGTGCCAAGAAAATCCCCTCACCCAAACAGTTGATTTTTGGCTTTCTTCTAGTGCTGTATAATGCCAAAGGGAAGAAAAAATAAGTATTGTGAAATTTTGTAGATTTTTAATTACTTTTGACAGTCTTAACAAGATCATCCTTTACATTTGCATGGGGTGTTTGTAATTACAAATATTTATAGCAATAATGGCACTCAGATTGGAAATAGAACTGGTTTCTTCTGAGGATTTCCTTGTTTGGTTGGTTGGGTTTTTTACTACATATAGTTCTAGTACGTTAAAATGTTTTTTGATGTGGTACCTATGAAATACTACTTCACTGGCTTAAGGTAGACTGATAGATCAACAAATTTAAAATACAGTTTAATTTAACAACAGTAAGTAGCACTCATGGCATGTGTGCTGAACTTAGAGATGTTTTGGGCTAATGTTTTCCCATAGTGATGTGTTTCTCTGGGTGAGTCGGCCGGTTCCAACATCCCTTGCTGTAAATTTAAACCTTTTGGGAACAAAAGGGGAGCTTCTGCCCAGATCATGAAGAGGGGAGCCTTTCTGTGCAGTTCTAAGAATATTATGATTTTTCTGCTAGAGAATCAGCTCCTGAGAATTATGGATTGATTGGTGGGCTTGAGAGAGACAGATTTCATGGACCTGGCCTTAGTCTGCAGGTCTCAAGTTCTTTCTTTCTGTATCTCAGGTTCCAAGAATTTTAAGGAATTAATTTAAAAGTCATTGACTTTGATAGTTTTTACGAAGACAGAGTACTTAGAGCACCCTTCACAGTTACCTCCTCTTTACCACATTTACCCTTCCTCTTTGAGGCTAGGTTGTGGGGATGGGTATTGAAGGAAGTATTTTCTACTTTTGACTTGGATTTCTAATGTTAAAAATACAAAACTAAATCCTGCATAGTTCAATTTTTTCTTCAACAAGAAGATTAACTGGATAATTAGTAACCCTGTTTAAAAGCAGAGTGAGCAAGGGAAGGGAGGAAGCAGTCTTTAATTATCTGAAGATAATATTTAGATTCCTTTGTCTTAGCATTAACTTCACTGAAAATTTGAAGAAACAATTGCAGAAGAATAAAAGTCTTGTAAAAGATTCAGGCTCTTGTTTTATTGAGGGACTGGAAGAATTCCCAATTTATGTCAGACACAGTTCTTCTGAGAAGGGGAAAAAACAACCTGTTGTTTGTCTTCAGTAAAAGCATAAGGAAGTTAAAAGTATCTTTTAAGATTTATCTATAGAAAGTTAATTAAAAGCTGCAGACTATTTCTTCCCTAACCCAACCCCAAAGCAAAACCTTGTTGTTTTCTTAAGCTCTCCCTTTAATCTTCCAGTGTCACACTGCAGTGCACTTATTTTCATGTTCTGTATGGTAGTGCAACTGTTATGTGATAGCCATATTATAGTGCATCATTTGTATTTTTTAAACTCTTTATATTTTTTAAATCTCTGCTTGACAGTGAAACTGCAGTGAGCAAATAGTCAAATGTTCTAAGTGCATCTTTCACAGGTGAGTCACATCTTCTCAGACAGAAGGGTTTTCTTTTTGAACAGGCGTTGAGCTCAGGCTATCTGTTGGATGCTTTCTTTATCATACAAACATCAGAAGTGATCTGTGCTTTCTGCTGGTTCGTGAATGTAAAAAAATCCTGAAAAAAGTCAAGTGAGATTCTGTTTTGCCAAGTGTGTTGCTCTGGCACCAGCGTTTGGTTTCGCTGCTGGTGGGTTGTCTGTTCAAACCAGCAATGCTTTTCCAACATCAGAGTCAAAACTTGTGTAAAGGCCAAGGCTTTTACAAAGACAAGTAGGATGCGATTCAGTCCAATATCACCTGTTTATTTGAAAAAAACGCACCATGTAACTACCTTCCAGTAAGTATTACTGTATGTGTCCAGGCATGTACTACAGAGTGGAAGACTTAGATATTAAGACAGACCTGGCACATGTCTTGTGTGGAGTAAAATAAGATTTCAAGTGGAATCTCATCTCTTGTTCAAGTCAGGATCAGCTCTGTTGATGTCCTTTCTGACAGACATTTGTTGCACCTGTATATAAAGATTTTGGAGAATCTTCAGGCCATCTTCCCTTTTTCTGAGGTTTATGAATAACTGAAATCTGCTCTGTAATGTTGTGTTTAGCAGCACTGTCATATCTTTCTGATCAGTTTGACGTCAAAGTCTTCTTCTGAAAACAATTTCTTCACTGTATGTTTTCCTCATCTGAAAATATCTTTCGTAGGAATGGAGGACAGGGCAGACCATTTTGTTCACCCACCTTGAACTTTGCCTGTTATCTGTGGCATCTTATAAAAATTTATTATTTTGGTGGGTTTTGTTTTAGCTTGACTGGCAAAAGAAATTTAGACCACTGAAGCCATGATTCCACTAAGCAAAAGAAATCTTACCTAAAGTTTGTTTCTAGATGTTTTTTTGCTTTATTGTAATCATCCAGTCTTTTCTCAATCCCTTTAAAAGGGAGCAGGTACAAAGCTAAACTTTGCCTTTGGTTCAGGGGAAACTCAAAAAATCTCAGAACTATAAATGTCTTGGCTACTAGGCTGAAGAATGTTGTTAGATTGGTTAGTCTTTGATTTGACTGTCTCTGCTTGGCCAAGAAAGTGAAGTTAGATGCCAGGTTAAAGCTTGCATATCCAGAGTTTAGGTGGCCTGTTAGCTCCTCTTGCAAAGCACTCTAACATTTGAAACTTGGCCTGTGTTACAGCTCCAGGATGGGGTGATTGCCTTGCTGTTCTCCTTTGCTTAAGTAGGAGTGGTGCCGCTCATGTTGTTGTACTGACAGATGGCTTGACACAGACAGGTTATTACAATGATAGTCCTTCTATATGTAGTGCATATGGATTCTGTGAGCTGCCACTCTCCTCTGCTATTTTCATGTCCTTTGCCACCTGGATTCTCAACTGACTGTGACACAGCTAGGCATGCACAAAGGGTGTTTTCATCTTACGTGACATATGCAAAGCCCACCTCAGTTACAGAAGAACAGACACTGCGTCTGAAGGAAATCTGGTTTGCTGTGTGTGGGCATGTATGCACCCCAGAAGAGGAATTAATCTAGCCAGTAAAATGAATGTTGAGTATGTAGTTGTTTATCCTTGGGCTTAACTTGGCATGATTTGTGATGGTATGACATGGTGTTCTACCAAGCTCCCTTCTATTACTCAGATTTCCAGTGCTTTTTTTAAAGTTTTGATTTTTTAAATAATGATTTAAAATAATAGATTGTGAAAAGAGCTTTGAAAATGTGGACTCAGTGCATGGCAGTACAGGAAGGACTCTCATAAAAAAAGAGAGGGACTAAAAAGGTACTCCGAGAGATCCATGACATTCCTGTTGAAGTTAACACATGGAGCTCAGTTATCTATCAAGATAACTATGAATAATAGTCTTCCTCTGTTTCATCCTTCTCTGAAGGAGCATGGAATTGATCTCATATCCTACAAGCTGTTCAGAGTGACTGTTCACTTTTGTACTGTTGGGGTCAGTTAAGGAAAGAGATTGCTGTTTCCCATCCTTTCAGGCCAGTGTTTAAGCTCCAATCTGGAAACAGTTACTGAAAGACTTGGTGAAATGCAGCATTATATTCAGCTTTCCTGTGGAGACATCTGAATACCTGCAGAAACCTTGTTTGGAGCTCTGTGAGCAGAGTTTAGTTCCAATATATCAGGTTTGCAGACAGGGGTTTGGGGATTTTGATTCTCATTTGTGCATCTGAATAGGTTCTGAAGCTCATAGCTTTCACTGAGTAAAGTAGAAAGGACTGTGTCTCATTCTCTTTGAGTTGTTTATTTCTCTTTAATGATCCAAATGGACCATTTGCTTATTAAGTGTGCAATTTAAAATGAAATGGATATTAACACATTTACCAACCTTAAAATATTCTTAATAACCTCTTGAGTAGTGACTTTTTAATGCTTCTGTTTCATTCCCTAGCTACGTTTTCCTTTTAAAAGTGAAGGAAAGTCAAAAAAGCAAGGGACAGTGACTTTGTAGGACTTCTACTAAGATATATGTGAGGAAGGCTTATTCTTTAGGCTGCCTTTGGGAAATAAAATCTTAGAAGGCCAAGCTGGAATGAAGATTCCATGCATGTCAAGTGTTGGATGTTTATAATTGCTCCCTCGAGGCACCTAAATTAAATGTCTGAAATGGTCTCTGTGAATACCCCATGCCATGTCCGTGTTCTGTTTCTGCCAGCCTTTCAGTGCAAGGAATCAGATGTTTCTCCTTGGTAATATGGCAAAGGATCATATTTCTGACAAGTTCTGCCAAGTTACATTGTTGGAATGTAGCAAACTGAAGAAACTAAGTAAAGCATTTAACTAAAAGCTTTCTGAAAATAAGCACATTTATATTTAAAGAAACTATAAATTATACTACCCCTGCATACAGACATTGTTGCTAGTGTTCTTGTTGTAATTACACTTGATAGCAGTAGATTACTTTATCATTTGTATATTGCTTGGGTTGTTTTCTGTTAGAAACTGTTGTATATCCTGTAGAAATCCACATATTTTTGTTGATAATATGTTGTGGCTCCTAGTCCTGTTTTAAACCTTGTATAGATCACAAACTCCTAATGAAGAGATGTTTTGAGTATGATTCACAGATATTTGTGATGTGAATCCCAGATTACGTTCTTTTTTTTTTTCACACTGTGTGTGTGTGTTTCCAAATACAAAACAAAATATGGCTACTGATCATGCAGAAGGATCTTTTCTATATCTTAGAAACACAGGTAAAAATCTATAAAGTTTCCTTGGTTGTGGGACAGACCAGCAGTGTACTTTTTGTGAGGTGCAGCTGATATTGCAGTCCAATTTCAGGCTGAGCAATGTACAATGCTTTCTGCAAAGAACGGCCACGTTAAATGGCAGGAACAGGACTGTAGAATACACATTATATCTGTTTCAGTCTGTGTGATAATAGTGACAAGTGCTCAATGGCTGTCAGCATCCTTGTCAGCACGGAGCCTCCTTTGACACTGAAGTCCCCAGCCCAGCCCTGATGCTGAGCAGCTCTATTGGCAGCTCCATCAGGCTGCAGCTGATGGGTGAATGTCAGAGCCTGCCCTCTTCTCCTGGTGTGTCCCAGCCCTCTGGGTTTGCAGGCTGGCCTTGCCTGTTATTTGATCTTGCCGCACTTCTTCATCAGCTCTCCTATGGGAAATGAGCAGATAGGTCAGTGGTGCTTGGGTACCTCAGGGCAGCACAGAACCCATCCAAAGTGACCTGCAGAAAGGTTTGTAACGATTACCATTTCTGTAAGCCAATCAATGAGTAAAGTACCCAGAGACTCATTAAGTGGCATTTGAGGCATCTGTGAAAGAGTTTTGAACTGTATTCCAGGAAATGTGGTGACAGCCTTTAATGTCTAATTGACCTCTTCTCTTTGTTTCACTTTCTATATTTCCTTCTGATGTGTTCCCCCGTGGCAGCAAACAGCCCTGCTCAGTATTTTGAACTTCTGCTCAGAGCTGCAGCACCTCAGCCTTGGCAGCTGCGTCATGGTGAGTGCTTGGACCATTCAGGGTGTGTGTGGGTGTGTGCACTCACTTAGGAACCAGCGTGGGTTTGTTTCATAAAGGTGTGTTAAATGCAAGGTTGATACAAGACTCTACTCTTTGGGAAGGTCCAAGATGAATGCAGCTAGGTCCTATACTTCAAGGTTATGTACTAGTTTAGTAGGCCCAAAACATAGCTCGTAGGCTTTCTCAGAGTTCTTCAGCCTCTTTCTAAGTTTTTGTGCATTCTCTATTTGCATAATCACTTAATAAGTAATTAATAGGACTCTTATAAGGAGATCCAGCAACTGATCAATTTAAAATGGAAATAAGTACAGTCTTCAATCATTATTCAGTAGTTGCATTTCCTGTGGTCATAAAAGCTGTTGTGATTGTCTATAAGGGGAAAACAACTGTGCAAAAAAAGAAGTTTCTTCAAAGAAACCACTTTTGCTGCATTTTGATCCCAGTATTAGTGAATTTACAAACAGCTGTATCTAGGGTTTATAGGAAATTTATTTTATTTTTGTCTTTTATAAAAGCAGATCTCACTGTACCATACAATGAACAATTTTCAGAGCTCTTTAGAAGTGACAAATGCTTGAGACAGATGTGTTATGTGCGTTTGGAAGCAAACCTTGAAACCTGTATGTCTGGAGCAATGCTACACATGACCAAGTGTTTGCTTTCCTTGCAGATTGAAGACTATGACCTTATAGCAAGCATGATGGGAGCAAAATGCAAAAAGCTTCGCAGTCTGGATTTGTGGAGATGTAAAAACATAACCGAAAGCGGGATCGCGGAATTGGCTTCGGGTTGCCAGCTTTTGGAAGAGCTTGATCTTGGTTGGTGCCCCACGCTGCAGAGCAGCACAGGCTGCTTCACAAACCTTGCACGCAAACTGCCGAACTTGCAGAAGCTCTTCCTTACGGCCAACAGGTCTGTGTGTGACACAGACATCGAGGAGCTCGCTGCCAACTGCACGCACTTGCGGCAGCTGGATATACTGGGTAAGAGAGTGTGGGAATATTGGCGTTTTACAGTGCCTCAAAAGCCTTTCAGTTAAAAAGGAGTCCTTAAAACTGTCTTCTAGATGTATTTTTTAAAATAATTATTTCTTAAAATTATGGTTTAGTACATGTGGAAAAATAAGAGGGGTGCTTTACTCACTGCATGAATTCTGACTCAGAATCCAGTGGATTTATACCAGCTGTGTAATTTGGCTGCTGAGTATGAATTTCTTAAACTGGAATTTAAGTGCAAGATTTTTTTCACTAATTTTAACTATGTGGCCATCAGTTTTTTAACTGAAGCCCTTCTCTTTTGATTGTCAGAAGATTCAGTTCCTTATCATTCTTTCTGCTTTTGTTTGTGCTTTTATTGCTGTGAGGTGTGACAAAGTATGTTTGTACCATGAGTCTGTGATCAATAAACATTTTGCTTCTGTGCCATAAATATTTTTTATATATATGATATAATATATATAAGATACTATGCAATACTAAATTTCTTTGTCACTTTTATCAGTAAGTGAATTTCAGTTACTAAAGATGAAAAGGTAATTAATAGCAAAACTTAAATATACTTTCTAGTAAGGTGGGAAGGAAGTGATGAGGGTCAAAAAGCATAGCAAATCTGAGATTTCTTATCCTCTGCAGCTTCCATAGTTGAAAATATTTTTAGAGATCTAAAGTAAATATACTTTGAACTCTTGAGTAAGGACTTTGAGAAGTGTAGTTTTGTGTGATGCTGAATTTATTCTTTTATGGTGGCATATGAGGTTTTCTTTTTATAATAATGTAGGACAACAGGGACGTTTGTGACATCAATGTGGGAGAAAATTCTTCATGCTTTTACCAACTTATTTTCACAGGTTAGCTGAAAAAGGAAGATTTAAATGTAAGGGAATAAAGTAGTTGTCTGTGTACTTCTAACATTTAATAATTGCAACGAAAATATTACATTTAGTTGAGAGATATACTACAAAGAACTTGGAATAATGTTCCAAGCAAGTTTAAGGCTATCAGTGTGTTTCTTTTCAAAGTATTTGCCATAGGGCTTCAGATTGGCACTCCAGTATACTCTTTATCATGAGAAAGAGTTCTAGTCACCTCTGAATGAGAGAGTTGCCTTCTGACCAACGTGGGAAAGACATGTACAGAAAAAGCCTTAACGCCACCTAGTAAAAGTTGTAGATAGATTATGTATATGCCCCGAGGGGGTACCATGTTTTGTGTATCTTTAAGAGAATCTGCTTTGTAGCTAAATTATCTGGAGCACATTGCCCTGTACAGACCCAAAAAGTTTCCAAGGGGTGCAGTTAATTAAACCTTTCAGAAGCACTTACATGGTCCTGGCCTCTCACTTCCATGTGCTTCTGTAGCAATGACCTTGTGCCTGCCCACAAAGCTGTCAGATGCTGCACCAGAGGCTCATGAAAGAACAGTGTGGCTGAGTTAAACTCATGGATACTTCTGTTACTTCTGTTGCCTCTCTGGCAGCAGTGAAGGCTTGTTGCCACATTCCTTTAGCATTTGAATTCATATTTTAATTCGGGTTGACATCTTAATGATTTTTTTTTTAAAAAAGAGAAAAGTAGAAAAGGAGTTTGTTCTGTTCCTTGGGTGCTTAGTTAGGTGGATTTATAGTCAATCTTTTCTAGTGTTACTGCATGTTGGGTTCAGATAAATTCTCTCTAGGGGATATCCAGTTGAGTTGCCTGCAAAATGAATAATCTGCAAAAAATTCTTACTTTCTTCCTTCAAAGAAGTACTTGGTAGGGTGACAAAAGGTTGTTTTCTGCTGTAAACAAGTTAGTACAAAGTGATACTACATATGTGAAGGACGTAACCCTGCTTTTTTGGCAACAGCAAGGAAACAGTGTTCATCCTTTTTGTGTGAATATAGTAACCACTACAGTCTGTGGTTACAAGAAAGAGCTGTCAAGTAGAACCACATTGTGTCACCTGGAGTTAGAGTTGCCAGGTGTTCCCATGTAAGTGCAGAAGTCTCTGTTGTCTGAACTAAAGAGTGAGTCTCTCACTGGCAGAAGTCACAAATCTCTGTATGTGCTCTTGCTTTGGGCATGTGATACGGGGCCATCCTGGTACTTTAAGCAGCATAAATTGTATATTTTTGTCCTTCAGTAGAAGTATGACAACAGGTCTAGAGCTGTAAGAGGTCAGAGCTCAGCTTTGCAAAAGTAACCTTGAACAGTGGGTCTTCTCTGTGATGTGCACCAATGAGAGGTGCTGTCATTATATCCTTTGTCATCTCCCAAGTACAGAAATGTCTGGCTTGTGTATGCATTGTGAAGGGTTTAGAGGTACTGCTGCTAGGTTAGCACTGTGTGCTGTAAGGGAACTTCTTTTGCTTCAACAAAGCTGTGTAAAAGTGAGTTTTTTTTTGCTGTATACAGATATTTATCTAAGTAAGGGTCAGAATGTCTTCACTGTAGTGACAAACATTGAAGATACTATACTGGTGTCTCTCTGCAGTTGTTTGAACTTATAAACTTGTCAGAGAAAACTTCTTGTTTTAGTTATAGATTATTTATCATCACAATAGCTTCGGGGGTGGAGGAGTCTAAGCCTCTGAAAGAAATCTTACTGAACTGTAAATGGTGCTAAATGAGCATTATATACTGCCTGGATGCTGCTTTAAGGTGATAGGTCCTGAGTCTTGCTGCCCCTCTGTCCTTTACCATAATTATTTGGCAATTTCCTTGATGCAGAGTCAGAGGACTTTGTAGAAAATGAAAATTGCTGGTTTTCAAGGGCTCTGCGTACTTACTGGCTCATGTAAAGCGTTGTTGGATGTCAGGCTGTGTTGGTGCTGTGTAAAAAATAGAAAATCAATTTCTGTTAACAAAAAATCATGGGCTGGTCCATATCTGCTGTATCATAAGTTTGGAAGAGGAAGCGTGGTGTGTGTCACTGAGTGCACGAGGAGTTCACTTCTCCTGAACTTTTAATTCTGATCTTTATTTTTCCCACTACATCCTGAGCTGCCTGCTTACAAGTATCATTTCCTTCTCAGCCCACATCTTTTCCACTGACTGACACTGCATGTTTCCACCCTCTGTCAGAGTGATCCAGCTATGATCATCTGACAGTTCTGTAGTGACGCAGTGCATCAGCCAGTGCTATCAAAAGTGAAGTGGACACCTCTAGACCAGTAGTTAAAAAACGAGTCTTCAAACTGTGATCAGCCTTGAGCAATGTGACAAGTCAGATGGCAACCTGAATTGACAGTGCCAAAAGCATTTCTTGCACGTCACATCAGCTGCTTAGTTCTCTTGCTGTGGGGTTCTCAGCTGCTGTCAAGGGTGAAGAGTAAATCATACTAACCTCGCTCCCCAAAAGTTCCAACTGTCTCTGTCCTGCAGAAAAAGAGTAATGAAAAGTAGACACCCTCGTTACCACAAAATTCATGTATTCCTATCTACATTCCAACACCTCCCACACCTTCCTGAGCAACAGAAAACCCAACTGCCCCCTTGCCAGCTGTCAAAGTTTTCAGCTTTATCTTGAGAACATCAACACGTAGTTAGTCAATTCAAACACGAAAATGTGTAGCACATTAAAATTTTGAATTTGAGTTGTGTGCAATAGATTGAATAAAATTTAAGGAACAAAAGGCTAGTCTGGCTGGTCTAGAGGAAGAAAGGAAAGAAAAGTAAGAATATTTGAGTGAAGAGTGGTAGTTATTTTCAGGGTTGGTACTCTGAAATACTATTTGGCGTGTAGTATTGTCCCTTGCCCTAGAAATTTGGGTTCTTCAGGTTTTATGGCTGTCCTGCACAGGTCTCCTAAACAGCTGTAGAATTTGAAGACTTGGATATATGATAGATATAAATTAAATTATTTACAGCTAATAAATGTAATTGTTCTAGCAAAGAGATCATTACTCAGAGGTGCCTTTTACAACAGTGATACCAGAGAATTTTTTCAGAGAATTAACTGAACCACAAAAGTAAATAGCAGATTTTAATGTTTTGGTTATGTATGTATTCTGAGAAATGACTGATTAGTCCAAGTAGAAGTTGTAGTAAATAATAAAGGTCCAAAAGCCTCCAAACTCTAGAAGAAAAATGCACCATGTAAGTAATTAACTAGCAGGCTACATTGTCAGTCTTTCAAAAGCAAAGGACAATGTGCTGTATTAAAATTCTGAAATGCTTTTGAATGGGTTTTTAAGATACATACATCACTAACTGTACATTGTATAAATAAAATTAAGACTACAGATGATGTTCGCTTACCCTGTGGTGTGAGTAACCAAAGCTCAACTGGATTGCTTTTAGAAAAAGGTATTTCCTATCATAAAATTTTAAGTCTGGGAAGGAAAAAAAAACCAGGGGCAATAAAACATGCAATTTAGGATGACCTACTTAGTTGCAAATCTATTAAAAGTCTTGGATGAAATGGTAGGAGAACTATCAAAGTTCAGGTAGGAAGGAAAGAAGAACATCCTACACAAAAAAATCTGTGGCTAGGCATCTAAATCTAGCATTTTTGTAGAAACACACGTTTGGATCTTGAAGCATAAAAGCTGTGATGCATAAATGAGGCTGGGTTTAGATGAAGGTGCTGATGTAGTAGCAATTTTAAGGCTTGGTGGAAAAAAAGATAAGTAGCTTAATGTATTTTTCCTAGAGTTGTATTTGGAATGGTGGAGCAGGTCCTTATGGTAGAACAGTGATACTGTGGTAAAGTTCATGGTCAAATGAAGTGAATAAATAAAGCATGTTAAGAATTTCTGTGTAAAGCCTTAGGGACTGTTGCATGAACCACAGACAGTTCTGATGATGGTGATTATATAATAACGGAGTTAAAAATCACAGTGATAATGACAAGCTTAGTCTCTGTAGAGGAGATAAAATTTGGGGGCATGATAGCAAAGACTGTACTTGGGTGATGTTCAATAATGTCTCAAAGCACCTAATCTGAGAGCCTGACATAGGTTAATTGAAGACCACATTTAGATACCCCCTTGTTTATGCAGAAGAATACTGGAGACTACTGAAACCATCTGGAGTCTTTCTGAAATTGAATCCCATTCAGAGAACGAAAATAGGAAGATGAACTCTAGAGAGTGAAACAAAATCACAGTAAGGCAGAATGCAGTATTAAGGAACCACTGGCTGGAGGTGAATGATGCTGTATTTCAGCTGTGTTAGGAGTTCACAGGAGTGACTGAGCTCGGTAGATAGTCCAGATGGGAAGGCTCACCCTAACACAAGGCTGCTGCAGAACTGTTGTCTGTCCATTTGTGTTTGTGGCAGAGGGGATCAAGCAGGCTGCTACATCAGAGCCATTCTTTCCAGGAGATTAGCCTGGAAAGCTGCCTTAAATTGGAATGCCAATACAGAAAGCTTTTGAACAAATCAATACATTGAACAATAATAAATTGTTAGGGCTAAATGGTATTTATGCAGTGGCTCTAAATGAGCTCAAATATGGGCTCTGGAAATCTTATTTGATCTGTCTCTTAAATCAGCCTCAGTGCTAGAGGAATGCAGGATTGCAAACATGGCACAAGTGTCTATAAAGGGCTTGCCTTAGGAGCTACAGGGCAGTAAGGTCATCTTTTGCTTTGTGTAAAGCAGTGGCAGCCATGAGAAAGTCAGTCAGTGGACATACAGAGGACATTACCATATTTTGAAGGAAAGCTGCATCCCAGCAAGGATAGTATAGTTTTGCCTCTCCGGTCCTTTAGAATTCTTGGAGTTCTTTGTGAATGTGAGCACTACTCCAGTCCATAGAGGATTGGATTTTCAAAAGCTTTAGCCAAGGCTGTGCTGCTTTTGTAACTTAGTTGTCTTCTCCTGGATTATGAGTGTTTCGGAGACAACAGGGGACAAGAATGTCTCATTTCTTTTCACAGTGAAGTTATGTCACTGCTGTGGTCACCAAGGATCTGTTCTTCAGTTTAAGACTTTTCTACTCTGAACACCAGGGTAGCACACAGGTGTTCAAAGTAGAAAAGTCTTAGACTGAAGAATTTAACACTGAAAAATGGCAGTGATTGTTGTGTTAGTTATTAAACAGCTGATAAGGCAGGAGGAAAACATTGAAGCAAATGCAGTCATCACATGAGGCAAAATAACATCAATTAAATATATAGGGTACTGAGTTTATTAGCTACTGTTTTGTAGGAAAGAGATCCTGTGTACAATTTTTGGAGAACATCATTAGAATGCCCAGTATCATTCTAAGGGGAATAGAGAAGATTAGGGTTTCTTAGACAAGAATTGGAGAAAACACCATAAGACTTATTATGAAATTACTGACTGTGTGCTCAGTGCATAGTGTTGTTCTGGTCATCCATCCAGTTTCAAAAGTACTAAATTAGTGCAGAAACAACACAATGGGGGTCGTTTAGAGATGCAAGAGAGTCTGGAAAACAGATGGCCTTGTGGGAACAGAAGAGATGTGCATGGGAGTATGAATGATTTAGAAACAGGGAACTGGGAATGATTTCACTGCTTTTTTCATTGCACCTTAATTATTACAATTAATAGGCTTGCTTTTGTTGTTGTTTGTGGTTTTTGGGTTTGTTTTTTTTTTTTAGTTTCTTTGACATTTTGTAGTTAAACTGTGGAACTTGTGAAGGGTCTGTAAGTATGAAGAAATTTAGAAAAGTGGTAGAAATAATGAAAGATGGCTTTAGAAAACCGATAAAATTATAATTTTTGGCAGTTGAGAAGATTCACCAGTGAAAAGCTGCTTTAAAAAATCTGCTTCCTTTTTTGCAGGGGAGGTAAGGAGGTTGGGGAACCTAATAGGCCCTGGTCCTAGACAAGATCCTGAACTGGATGGCTTTTTGGGGTGCTAGTTCGTTGAAGATGGAGCTGTTTGAGTTGAAGTGTCTGCCAGCAGCTTTCTGCAGTAGTGTTGGATGTATTCATTCTCTTAGAGGGAAAGCTTGAGGAGCAATTTAGCCCACTGTAGACAGCCAGGCTCAGTTAGCTTGCCTAGAGTAACCTGCCAGCCTTCCAGCCTTTCCTGTAAGGCATGAATCTCCTCCTCTGGGTCCAGTGTCCTGTCTTGTGACTCTGGGTACCTGGCTTTGTAGCAAGAGATTCCCCTTGAAGTTGTAAAGATGCCCCCCAATAGAAAATGATGGTGTCTTAAGCAGTTAGGAAAATACACTAGGGATTTTTAAAGGTAAAAATTCTGTGTGCTTTCTGAGAAGCTTTTAATTTGAAAACTAATTTAAATAATCTAGATAAAAGTTGTGTTGTAGTAGCATTTCTTCAATACACAGTATTGACAGCTTAAAAGCCTCCACTATTCTTGGTAACTTTACAATTCTGTTTTGTTTTGTTTTTCAACAGGAACGAGGATGGTGAGCCCTGCATCTTTAAGAAAATTGCTGGAGTCTTGTAAAGATCTTTCTTTACTCGATGTGTCCTTCTGTTCACAGATCGATAATAGAGTTGTGCTAGAACTGAATGCCAACTTTCCTAATGTGTTCATAAAAAAGAGTTTCACCCAGTGACTCCCTACATATGCTGCTGTGGAACTCGTTTGACAGAGTTGTTTTCCTGTAAATTTGTGCTGATTTTTTTTTTTAAGGAGATATTAATCTGCTATGAAATAGTTGGAACTATTAATTATCTACACAAAAGGGTAAAGATACATTTAAATGTATTATGTTTCCTAAAGTTGATATTGTACCTAAGAATTATTATACTCTGTTAATTGGTGGCACTGCATGTTTGTAAATACTAGCCATATGTCTGGCTTTAATGAGAAGCAAATGAATGTCTTCTTAAATGTCCCTTCACAGGATGTTATACACAATACACTATGTTAATATCCAGGTGAAAGCAGAAGTTCAATATTTATCAGTAAGGAAAATATGGGTGCTTCCTCTTCATGTGTTTGTGTGTGTATGTATAAATGTATACATATGTATTTGTATATACATACACACAGATATTGTAGCATTCTAGTTTGGCCTGCATCATAAGATTTTATGATCTGGCTTAATATTAGTTATTTGAAAACCAGTTTAAGTGCGTAGAACAGATAGAAAAGGCACTTTGACTTCGAGTTTTGGCAGTGAATTGTGTCTGATACAGTTTTCTCCCTTCCTTCACCTGAAATAGATGTAGTGATGTTTTACAGTCCAGCCTAAGCAACACAACAGATAAATGCAAAAACCTGGACCACCTGAACTTGGAGCAGAAGTGAAAGATAAAATCGACAGCTGCTTCTTGGTTTTGAGATATAAAGTTTAAGCCAGGTACTTAACATTGTAACTGGTAATGTGTAGAAAACTCCAGAGTAGTTTTCTTTTTCAAATTTTTGTCATGGCCAAGACTTGATTTGTGATACATCTGGTTATCGTGCAGAGTACCATGAAAAGTAGAACTTAAGGTAATGCATTAACAACTGTCCTTTCACTGGCATCAAATCTACTGTCAGGTGTGAAAACCAGCATCTTTGTTCAGTAAAACAGCAAGGACAATATGATTTGAAACAAGGGCAATATGATTTGATGACTTTATGATCACCAAACCTTAGTACTGGATTTGTTTAGTTAGGGGCTTTTTTTTGTTGTTTTTCTAAGAGGAGTTTAGCTCAAAGTACTTTTGCACTCTAAGACTGCTTAACCTCTGGAGAAAGAAAACCGTGTTGATGGACAATTTCTGGAAGTTTCTTCCTTTTGCACTTTCTTGGATTAAGCTTTTCACTTTTTTCTCCCACCTTGAATACCACTGCTAGAGTATGTTGCTATGTACAGCTTTGGTTTAGAATTTACCTTTTTAGCCATTATTGATGAATATGGACCATAAAATATAAGCTGTCATTTGGTACTGGTTCTGTTATTCTTCTATTGATGGCACTTACTACCTACTGGAATAAGAAGAAAAATACTTTGACTGAGAGAAGTACAGTATTGTACTGAAGATCAGTGACAAAGAACACTTCAGTTCATGCAGTAAATAACCAACTGCTTCTAGAGGACTGCTGCAAATCATTAAAAATCTGACAATCTCTGTGACTCCTGAATGACTGCTTTGAACTCTTTATGCTGGTGCCAATACTTTATAAACCATGTCATGAAACAGCTACAGAACATTTATCTGATTTTATTGAAAGTCCTAGTTCTTCAGATTTTTAAATTTTGCTGAATCTCTGGGGAATTCCAAATCCAAGGAAGGGCATGCACCGTTGACTTTTTAATTTTTTTTCCTCCACGCAGATGGCACTATGGGATTTCCAACTAGATTATGCCATTCCATTTTTTTCTTCTTTAAAAATCAGGGCATTGTCAGATTGATTTACTCTTTCCACACTGAAAAATGTCAGCTTTGCTATGATGCTCTATGAGACCTCATGTCACTCAGTCATGTTTGAGTTCATTTATTTTTCTGTGAACTTTTAACTTTTTTTAGTCTTTATTTTGCCTCGTAATTGAGTATTAAACATTATTATTCTAGTTACAGGAGAACACAGGTTCAGATAATGGGAGTTTACAAAGAACAGTGTTTCAAAACAAATGTTTTTGTTGTAAAATTTCACTTCTCAGGGGTTGTTCTGTGTTTATCTCCTTTTTTTCTATAGAGATCCGTTTTGGTTTTTTTTTCACTGTAAATAGAATGGGATGTGGATGAAGTGATAGCCATTGTGCCTTCAAACTGGTAAACTTGGTAGATAATACATTTTAACTTCTCATTAGTAAAGCAAATAAGTGTTTTTGTAATCACGTATGTATAAAGAATTTCATTCTCTGTCGCGTTTTAGGTAGCGTAAAAAAGGTTTAAATTGAAATTTTGTTCATACTGAAGGACTTTTTCTTACTTACATTGCATCTTCTGTTTGAAATTGTTTTTTTCAGGAATTCTCTATTGTCACTTGGAAGATAATTTGAGGTTGACTTTTTATTTGGATTATTTAAAACTTAGCTATTGCCAACATATTATTAATTCAAAGAGCAGAGAAATTATTGGGACTGACTTCTATCTATAGTTATAGACTTAAACCTTCAGTCAGAGAGTAAAAAGCTCTTTTAGCTATGGCCTTATAAGTCCAAGAAGTCTTCCAGCAAAACAAAGTTAAACCAGACTTGACATTTTTAATACATGTAGGATAAAGAAAAGAAACTGCTTTCAGACCTTCCTTATATGTCACAAAGAAGTAAGAATAGGTTGCTGTCTCTTTAGTTCTTCTATCTTAGATTGTGTGTCTATTTATTTATATATATGTATGCATAAATTATATGTATACACATATGTTTGTGTGTATATATGAATTTTTTGGATGTGTGTACATACATAAAGATACATATATAAAGCTCAAAGTTTTTCATGTAGGAATTACTTTTGGGAGGGGAGCCTATAATAGCTAAAGATGTTTCATAGCAGTTCTGCTTTCAGCTGTTGTTTTACTCTACCTGGAGACTGAGTTCCTGTCCACTCATGCAGCAGGAAAAGCCTGGACAGGAGATGTGCTGGATTTCCAATGTTGCTTTGCCAAAGTGCCTTTTGGTTTGTCTGCTCATGAAAGGTGTTACAGGGTACAAAGAGTGAATGCAAAGTCTGATAACTACTGTGGATATCTCCTCGTGAAGCAGTTGTATAGAGGGAAACTTGTATTCTAGTTTCATTTAATCCAAAAGGAATCATACCAATTCCTCCATTGGAGGAATTTATTACTCTTGAATTGGGTCATCATCTCCATCACTAGACTGTCCCTCAGTCATGTTATCTAAATTCTGCTGTTAAAGATATTAATTTTTTAAATCCTATTGTTTGATTATCTGTCTTTCTGAAGCTTTGGAAAAGATGTGCTTTGGCAACAAATGCTTAAAAAACATGGCTAACACATCAAAAAGAGGGCTTGTTCTGAACTGCTCCTATTTTTAAACTAAAGGGAGGCTTCCATACCCTCTGTATGAAATTGATGTGGGATGGCCTGTAGGTAAAGATGTAATTCCTTAGGTAATTTGAAAAACTAGTATGATGACTTTACCATCTAAAGCATCTTCTCAACTCTTCAAGGCTTTAATTCAGTGTACTTCTGTTCATAATTTTGGGCTGTCTGGCTACATAGCTCCATGGAAATGGATGGGGTTTCTGTTCTTTAAATTATACACCTGATTAAGTCCATTAGTGAGCACAACTTATATAGAACAGTTTTGAATAGGAGTTTGGACCTTATAATCCCCCATGTATTTGGAGGTACAAGTCTCAGACTAATAACCCCAAACAAACAACAAAACCGACCAAAACCTTTGTGTTTCCTTAGAGCTTTTATGCTCAGTTTTCCAGATACAAGATGTCCTGTAATCATGGCACACAGTGAAAAGAATTCATCTCACTGAATGTTAGTTCTCTGAAAGTTAGACATCTACTTCAGGGAAGGAATCTGAGCACCTCTAGAGAGTTATTCATCTCCTAAGATACACATTTAAGGAAAGTAGAATGAATCATATTCTAGAGAGCCTCTCTGGAGACTGTGGAAGCTGTGATTTAGCTCAGGTTAGATACTAAACTAAGATTAATTCCATCCAGGGCTGTACTACCTGTCTTGAAAAACAAGACTGAAACAACATCCATCCTTAAACCTTAAAACCCTCCAAATTCCATCCAGAGAGAAGCAAAAAAAAAAAAAAAGAAATTCTGACAACCTTGAGAAGTTTTCTTAATGCCAGGATCTGCTTCTCCCCCTTGCCCATACCTGTGGTATGTGGTTTATTTTGTTTGTTTGGCTTTTGGGTTTGGGTTTTCTTGGAAATGCATCCCCTTTCCCTGTTCCAAAATCTCATGTACCTAACTGGCTGTATGTATAGTTCTGTAAATGCATGAAGTGAACAGACAAACATAATTTATGTATTGCCAGTATTTTGATAATCTTTCATATTGCTATAATTAAGAGTAGTTTAACTGCTCTACTGTCATCAGAAATGTCACCTACTGTGTGTTTGCAAAAATTGTGTGCTGAGTCCTGGTTCTTACTGTGTGTACTTATTGCATCTTATGGGATATATTTCCCATGTCACATCAGCAGGACTGCTAAATTTACAAAAACTGGATAAAATGTAGCATTTTATTATGAGGACTGTGGGAGTGACTTCATATATATGATTTACATGTTCATTATTGCTCTTTAACAATTATTCTGTGAGTTGTAGCTTTTGAAATTACTAGACTAGAAATCCTTGGTTTAATGCATCTGCACATGCTGTGTCAGACACAGTCAACGTTTTTCCCAAATGACAACATTAGTCCTTCACTGAGATGATGATTTCTGTAATTTTTAGATTTCTGACTTGATAATGAAATGCAAGAAGGTGCTCTTTATTAAATGTTACCAAGCACAGGATAAGTTGTGGTAACTGACATGTGGAAGGGCTGAGAAATGAGTGTCGCTTGTTACAGATCCTCATGCGCTTCAGAGAAGGGCATCAGCAGGAGGAGTCTCTGTAAGAGGATTCAGCCTCTGTAATAGGAGGCAGTGGTGAGATTTTCCTTTTCAGCTAATGGACTAAATACTGTTTGTTTTGTTTGAGGCACATAGCTCTGGTTTCTCCTTGTCTTGTTTCAATTTAAGGATGGTAAGTGGTGCAGTTAGGACAGACTGAAGTCCTAACTGAAGGGCATCCATTTTGAGGAATGAAGTTTCTCTGTTGCATGTTTTGTTCACCTTTTCTAAAAATAAAAGAATAAAAAAATCTCAACTATTTGAAAACTTGTTTTCCTTGGATTCTGAAGAAATGCAAATGTCAAGAAGGTTGAGAAAAGAAAAAAAAAGGAAAATAAGCCAGATTTATCTGGAAACTCATGGAAGGGTAGCCAGAGCTATTTATAGATGTGAGGAAAGTAAGTGCCTTGCTCTAGATTAGGTGTTATCTCTCCCAGAAACATAGCTTTCCACATAATATCACATGCTCATACTTTTAAATCAAGATTTATCATTTAGATGCTCTTAATACTGACCTTTCATGTACATGTTTGTGCAGTAAGTCAAGATGTCTATATTTCATTTTTATCAATTACATAAAAATATTTTTTCTTTGCCTACCATTGTGAAGCTGTGTTTCTTTTATTTAATGAAACTATTTCATGCTTGTACACAAGGTGCATGTAAGACTTAATTGCTCGCGGTTTTTTGCAACTGGTCCTTTTCTGAGGACAAACTGCAGTTCAGGGGTAAAAATTGTAAAGTCTCTGGAGAAGGTTCAAGGGAAACCTGCTCAATGTACAGGAATACCTGACAGAGGGGAAGAATGAAGAAGAGGGAGCCAGATTCTTCTCAGTGATGCCCGTGAACAGAACAAGAGGCAACGGGCACAAACTGAAACACACAAAAATTACATTTTTTGTGGCACAGGTTGCCTGTAGAGCTTGTGGAGTCTCCATCCTTGGGGATACTCTTCATCCTGGGCAACTGACTGGGTGGCCCTACTTGAGCTGGTGGAGGCCAGACCAGATGCCCTCCAGGGGTCCCTTTCCAATCTCAGCCATTCTTTGTTCTATGATCCAAGATATGCCTGTGGTTGGTTTCTTTGCTTCAGTGAACTGATTGCTGAAGAAGGTAGGGAGAGGGGAATACCCGTCATAAGGAATTTGTGATGTTGAGAACAGACTCAAGAACCTTGTAAATCAGCTTTTTTTCATTATTTTAGGAGAAGTAACATTTCTCTCTGTTTAGGTTAGCAGGAAAATCTAAATGCAACTTAAATAAAATTTGGGTAACATTTTCAACATGCCAATCTATAACATACAAAACACTCAACTGCTTATGGGAGTGTGATTGGCACGCCAAAGTCTGAAAGTTACACCAAGGACTAAGGGAAATAACCCTATTCTTGGGCACTGGCAATAGTTTCTGGTTAGAAACTGAGTTATCTGTAATACACTAGGAATAGTTTAGTTTGTATGTCTTTAGTATTTGTTTACACAGACCTTACCCTGAATTGGGATTGCCATGGTTTAAGTGCCAGTTTTTCCTGCTTATTCTATTGGAAACAGTACAGCAGTTACCTGTTCATAGTGTCAAACATGAATGTTTGAATTCAGATGAAAAAAGAGGACCAGGTTTAGGAAACACTGAGATGCCTGCTTTTTAGGGAGATTCCATATATAATTGTGGTGGACTCCCATCTTTTATATATTTACTATTTTACCATTGTCAAGAGTTGTTGTGTCTTCTCACTATCAGAAGATGGGTTTCCTTTTATCAGGCCTTGGTCTCTAGTTTTTCTTCAGGTCAGTGCCACAGATTTCTGCTCATACCCACTGTTCTGAAACAAACAGAAGCTAGTTAAAAATAGCTGGTTTAGTTGTGATTTGGAAACCAATGGCTAGTCTGTGCTTGAAGTTATTTTCAAATTGTTACTAAAATTAAATTGAAATAACCAGGAATGGATGTTCACAGGGAGACCTTGCACTCTCTGATTTAACTTTGGTATACAGACAATTACAGGTGCTATCACAGTGAAATCTGTGTGATGGTGATCTTCCTGGATCTTGTTAGTGAACATAAAGCCACTGCATCTCTTCAGCATCTTGTGGCATTTTGCATTCATGTCCTTGCCAGGCAGATGGTGGAGTTTGGTTGGAGACTGGCCTGATCTCTGCAAGTGAGGTGTGTGAATTGCCTGGGGAAATTTCCTGCTCACATTTATTCGTATGTGCAGATGAGAGGGAAGGGCATCTCCAGACTTTCACATTTAAATACCTAAACCCAGCACCTGCATTCATTTAAACATAATAGGTCTCTCCCTACCCCCTATCACATAACCAGCAACAAAATACTTGCATTGTATTTATGATTTAATATGCACCATTTTCTGCCACAACAGTAGGAGTCTAAGTAATATAACAAGAAACTCCTATTGCGTTACCTTTTAAAGAAACTAATTTCTACAAAGGTGGAAGAGCAGCAAGAGAGGGAATAGTTCCAGACACTCTCTGTAAATACCTGTTCTGTGCATTCTATGCCAGTAAGCACCAGAAGCAAGATGTGCTTGTATTAACAACTTGAGAAGGACAAAAGGGATAATTGCCTCTAAGCACATTTTCTGTAGCTGGAGGGTATTTATATAATTGAATTTTAAATATCTAGAGTAGATACTTAAAGTTAGGACACTAGTCTCCTAGGGTTCTGTCACTCAGTAGATAGGTTCTCCTGTTGGGTAATTCGGATCAGATTAGTCTTCAGTTTAGATCTTGAATTGACCTTTGGAAAAGCAGAGGTCTGTGTAGACCAAACAAAACTTCTGTTGGAAGCCAGCACAGGTGGATTCAGAGTAAGAGGTTGCTTACCCCTCGGTGCTTTATTACTCCCCCAGCTTCCCTTGCTTCCACCAAAGGCCACCATTTGCTTTGCTCCATTTGTTGAACTGCATCTGATTGCTCCCTACAAAATATCTTGGTTAAAACTAGAAAACTGCTTGTGTTCTAGTAGTTGTCCTTTTGCTTGTTTGGGGTTTTTTCACCCTCCCCATTTGGCTATTAAAGCCTACAGAAGGAAGGGGGCATTTAGCTTCAATTAAAAGAATAACAAGCAGCAGGTGGAAGCATGTTGGTTGTGCAAATGTTTTAATTCAAATTAGCATAAATGAGGATAGCCACTCTTGATTGTGATCCAAAGCTTCTTAATTTTTACATAGTTCATCTCAGTACTGTGCCACAAAAATGTCCAAAGCAAGGTTGTTTATTTGCACCTCATGATGGTGGCTCAAGCCCTAAAGTATAAAATGCTGCTGTGAACATATGAGAACATTCAGGTCCTAACTGGCTTCAATAAATTCCAAAAAAAAAAGATCTTCCAAACAGATGTTGGAAGGTTTAGATTAGAAAGGCTAGTAAGAGCATATTTAAAATGGGTGGAGGCAGTGGTTAGTAAAATTAATCTAGAGGGAGGAGCAGCAGTTCTCTGATGTGTTTTTCAGGACTGTTTTTCTGATCTTGAGCTACATTGGCCCACAAACCTAACATCCACTCCTTTACAGTCCTAAATATAGTCAGTATTCCAAGAGCTCTTTCTGTATGTGCCTAAGACTAGAGTCTGAGGTCCCAAATCTGTTTTCTGTGCTTCTATTCAGCAATTAGCCCCACTTGTACTTTTTTTGCTCCTCTTAGTATACTAGCAGTGTTTATCTTAATATCTGTATTAATATTCCTCTCTGAGACTCATGCTTTTCTTTTATACTTAGGCAAGTACTTGATTACATTTCAAAACAAGGTTTTTCCTCTGATCTGTGTTCTGCTTGACTGAGAGTAAGTAGAAGATAGTGTTATTGGTGCATTCCTTCTGTTCAGATTTGGCTACTGTGTCTTCTCTTTGTGTGTAGACCCAAAGGTGTCTGCATTTGCAGACACAGCTCGGGCATGGATACCTGGCTAATCATTTGAATACCTTGGACTCATGTTTTTGGGGGTATGAAATATGTCTGAACACACACATACAAACAAAACAGAGATGTTAGCCCTGTATTCATGAAGGACTTCATTTATTGTGGAGAAATCATCTAATGCCTTATATTCCTAATTCAAAGATAAATTCTTATCTTTAAAACTTAACCAATTATTTCTATTTAGCAAATTAAACTTGTTTTCTTCTGCTGTGTTGGATCATTTAAAATGTCATATTACTGTGTTTTGCAGTTTACTCCATTACTGCAAGTATAAAGAAGTTGAAATTAATGTTCTCCCTGAGTTGTCAGTGTCTGCTAATTCAGAGATGACAGAAATGTGTTAAAATGTATTCAACCTATAATATTATCTTGCTTTGCACTTAATTTGTTTCCCTTTGACTCTGTTGCAAAATGCCAAGTGTACATAAAATAATGAGTAAATAAAAAATAATTTTTTTGTCTACATTCATTGACCTTTTGTGCCTTCCTTTTAAAAATAATGAAATACAACACAATATGATGCATTCCAAAGAACAGTTTGGTTATATTTTTGTCACTATTCATTTTGAAATAAGACACCCTGGATGTTTTTTGGATATAAATTTGTTAGCTAGCTTTTTTGGGTTTTAATTATTATTAGAAAAGTGTATTATTGTTTAATGGTTAGCTTCCTCTAGTACTATGAAAGCAATGGAACTAGGTGTCTTACACAAAATAGATGCTTCACTGCCTGAAACAGTTTGTGGTACAGAGCAAGAGACAACAGATGTATGTAGACAGATGGGATATAAAGCAGAATATGGAGATTACAATGTACCAAGAGAGACCTCCAAGAAAAATATAATTGTTGAATTTCTTTCAAAAATAATTTCCTAGTCTAGTGCAAATTATGTTACCATAAGGTATTTCTTAATCCCTTTAATTATGTATGTACTGGTACTGTTGCTTTTAAATGTGGAACTGAAGTAATATGGTAAACTCTGATATTAAGAGTTTTGCAGCTTTGAAAATGGGCACCAGGAGGGGACAGGTGATCAGCTGGACTCTGCTTGACAAGAGCAACCCAAATGTTGAATTGAAAATGAGCAACAGCTTTGCTGAAGAGTTTATCCTCATTTTGATGAGTTATTTAAAGTGGTTTTATGGGTTCCAAAGTTGATGTTGGTTTAATCAGGGCCCATTTTCTTCTAGACAATTTTTTTGAGTGTGAGGTTCTCCTGACAGTGTTAATTGTTCAAGGCAATTAACTTAGCCAGATACAGAGCTTTGAGTTTTCTAACATCTCTAAAGAAACTCTTAATAAGACTTTTAATCTCCATCACCTCCTGAAGGGTTCTGTTTTTGTATCACAGCTTTGCCTCAGGCCAGTATCATTTCAAATGTGCTAAAACTCTCTTCTAGCATCAGCTTACAGCTGCTGGTGCTTCCACTTACTCAGAAGTGTAAGAACAAGACTGGACCTGAGTTCTGCCCATTTAGACAAAGCACAGCTGTCTTTTGACACCTGCTAAGTACAGTTCCAGGCATTGTTTCTGATTGGCCCTGTTTCTGCTGATACCTGTTTCACAGTGTGGGAGATTCACACAAAAATCTGAAATGTGTCAGGTGTCTGTCTTTCTCTATGTGGCACTTCTGGTAATGCAAACAGTTTAGAAACCCACACAGATAAAACCAGATTTCAAAATATTTCAGGATTTGCAGACTTTAATGCCTGAGAGCCTGTAATACACTTCATTACATTATTATTTGGCAGATGTGCATTATTATTTGGGCAATTGAAAGGAGTTATGTGTTCTCCATGCCCATACTTTTACCTTTCTATGGCCAGATGGAGAGAGGAAAGCTTAGTGTTCTGTGAAAACATTAAAAAATGCAAACTTATTTGTTACTTTGCAATGCAATTGGCAGTCTTGACTGAAATTTAAACAGAGCTCTGCACATCTGATACCATACATGCTGCAATTGTTTATTCACTGGTAAAATCAAATCTCATTATCTACAATGTAGGCATTTATTATTGCAAACAGATTTTAACATAATGCTTTCCCTCACAGTTTTTTAGAGCTAGAAATAAAAATGCCCTGATGCCGTGACCAGGCAGTTTTGAACTGACAAATATCTTCAGAAGTTAAAATAAATGCAGCAGCATTTTTGTAGCAAGGTCATGTCCGCCCCTCTGGATGCAAATGCACAAACAATTTCAGTTCAAACTTCAGGCCAGTAGGTCTCTGAATGCAGTTGGAGCCCAGGGGTGCAGTCTGCATAGTTTCTTTGTGAAAGGGGTGAATCATGCTTAGATTTAGCCTTGTTAACTGGCTACAAGCTCAGGGCTCAAAGTGCACCACAGGTGAAATACTAAAAAAAAAATAGACATTAAATAGTCTATATTTAAAAACTACACTGAATGTGATGGAAAGATGTGACTGACAATCTACTTTGGTTATATTTTCTAGTAGCAGTGTCTAATAATAAAGTTAACATTACTGTAGCACAGAAGAATCGTAGAATAATCTAGAAGAAAATTACTGTGTTTGGGATAAACTTCAGAAAACTTACTGTATGATATCTCTGTTTATAGAAATCTTCACTGTGTTTTTGCCTTTGCTTCTGCTTAGTAATTGCAAAGGGTTTGTCTGCAAAATTATCTAACTGTCACGGGGGGGGTTCATTGAAGGTGGAGACAGGCTATTTGCAACACATCTATTTTTTTCCCCCATAACATTAATTGATAAACTTGAAAGGATGCCTTGCAGTAACTTTCATTCCCCCAGCAGATATCTTTTCTAGAACCCCTACCTAGTGCTGCACAGAAGATGCTCCTCTTTTTTGATTGTGAAAGGGAGAAAGACATGGTGTGACATAACCTTCAGGTGCCCTGGACTATGTTTTTATCAGTGCTGTTGCTTGAGCTGGGGAAGAGTTTTTAAAAAAGTTCTGATTCACTTTCCACTTGTATGTCACCAGGTAGTATTTACTGTATCTATCACTAATGAGACTCATGGAGAAAAATGTTATGCAAGAATAAATCACTATCTTGCAATTGGCTAAGAAAATATTCGTAAGATGAAAATATTGTGGGCACTGATCAAACTGAGAGATCTACAATGCTGCTCTGATTTATATATGTATATATATATATACACTTTTAAATAATTCAGTCTTTTCAGAGAATTATGGCAGCTTTCAAGTTAAAATATTGATCGATGCAGGTTTTGCTGCTCTCCAAAAGGTGTAGAGGCTTTCACGTCTGTGTCTCCTGTACTCAAAGTGGCAGCTCTTTGTAAAGGAGGCACGGATTAAGGATCTCCAGCTAATGATTGAGTGCTGTCTGTCACCTGATAGGGAGAAGTCAGTTGTGAGGAGGTGGGGTTACAACACTTCTTTTTGCCTTTTCCTAAATGTATAGTCCTTAGGCAGTTTCTACATCTTTCAGTTCCCTTAAATATTGTAGGAGACTAAGTGAATGCACACACTTTCCTCTCTCTTTGCAAGAAAGTACATGTTCTGCCTTGCTCCCTAGCATGTTTTTTTCCTAAGAACAGAACTGTCTCCTTATAAAAAAACCACTCTTCCCCAGAAGTCTCCTAAGGTAATGAGCTTAAATTTGGAAGAGTGAGGGAATTCCAGCTTCTTGCATCTCTCTGTCTGCTGCTGAATGGGTTTGTATCTTTTGTGGCTCTGTTCACACACAACAGCAGGATCTGTCCAGGGAAGGCAGAGGCTGTTCCCTCTGGCTGAGGAATAGCAGTGCTATATCTTGTCTCAAAACAGATATGAGAAAATGGTCCATATTCCCTTGGGATGCTCTTCTGTACTGGGGAACAGGTTGGAATTGTAACATTTCAATGAGGCTGTTATTTGTGTTTTACAACACTCACAGCTGCTGCAGCCGCTGCCTCTGAGGACTCCTGCAAACTCCGCAGTGTGTCCTTCTTCCCCAGACTCTCTGGTCACTGCTGAATTTTACCTTAACTAGAAATGATGGGGCTTTCCCCTGTCTGTAACAGCTGTGGCCATGCAGGCTGCATGTTTAGGACTAGCAGGATCCTATTGCAGTTAGCCTTATTTCCTCTGCTGAGAGGTCCAAGTCTGGCAGTAGAGCAGTGCCGGAATGTGGGAAGCCTTGGATCCAGGCCAAGGGGAATTAAATGAAAGTGCAGCTGAGGCTGAGCTGCTGGGTTATGTGTGTGTTCTCAGGGTGAGCCTCCTTCTGCCCTTTCACTAGAGAGGTAGAGGCAGGGGGGGCAAGAGTCACGGTGCTGGGCCAGGCAAGGGAGAGAAAGATTGATTTCAGCCTTGTGGGCAGAGCCTGTGGGAAGTGAAGGGGAGTGAAATCTAACCTATGGATAAAAAACCTCAAGTGGCCAGGTCCCTACTACATATTTGGGAATGGTCAGCTGGAGGGGAGGCAGGACCAAAGCCGAATGGACTGAAGGCTTCTCTGCAGCTCCTCTGAAACACTCACCTGCTTGGCTGGCTGCACAAGGCATGTGGGCAGCCTGGGTTTTCTGTCCTCTTTCTTGCCCAATTCAAAGAGCCAGACATGCACAATTAACAGAGGGGCTTTAAGCTAAAGGCCTCGATTCCACCCAAAATTAAAAATCTCTGGTTTGGGATACAATTTATATACTGAGCATGTATGCAAAATTAGTATGCAAAAGGCCAATGTTCTCCAGCTCCTCAGACCTATTAGCAAATAAATCAATCCTTACTTATCAGCTGGTTTAGGAAGGGTCCCTAGAACAAAGCCAGCTTTTCCCTTTAGAGGCTGAACCTTTGTTACTGTTTTTTGCCTACAGTGAACAGAGCTATCTCCACAGGTAGGATGGACACAGGGTTGGTCTGTAGTTGAAGTTATAGCCACGGCTTACCTTTCCAATTCCTGCTGCACCTCAGCATCTCGTTTCTGTTATCTGAACAAATCCAGCAGTGATGTTCAGCTGGAAAACAGGTTACTTTCTCCCATGTCTGTTCAGTGCTGCAGTATTGGCTGCCTGTAGTGTGATTAGCCCTGTGCAGAACACTTATTCCTTTCTAAAACTTAATCTGTCTTGGGCGTTTTGTTTTGTTTTGTTTCAGCTCAATTTGCTTGTTGAGTTAACAAGAGACTCTGAGATCGTGATATGTCACTTATCAGTTTTCAGTGCAATGAAGTCTGCTGCAGCAGAATGTCTGAATGTCTTGGGTTCTTGATATTCACAATATTTTAACATTTTCAGCACCTACATACACAGCGTGGCAAGCGGTAGTTACAAAGCAACAGCACTGAAATAAACACAAGATGTAAACCTGTGTGGTCCCAGCCCGTGCTGCTGCAGGCTCTGGGCCCGTACAGAGCTGAGCTCTCAGATGGCCTGGGGAGCCTGTCACAGGCTTGGCTGTAAAGAGAGAGCACGCAGCCAGCACAAAACAAGTCCCATGGGAGACCAGGGCTGTCCCCGGATCTCTGTTCCTCGGAAATGGGGAGTTTATCCAGTGAAGGAGGGTTTTGGGGTTGTTGCAGGTTTTTTGGAGGCGTTTGGTGACATCGGTCTGGAATGTGGTGTGGTTTGGCTTCACCAGGAACTGAAGCCATTCGGTGAAACGGTGGGATTTGAGCCCCCTGCCTTGCAGAAGAAGGGAGCCCTGAGGGAAGGCGCTGGCAGAGGTGTGCCCGGGACCTGCCCCTCTCCCGCTGCCCCGGCTGTGCCCTCGAGTGCCGGGGGATGCGCGGCGGGCAGGGAGCAGCTCCCGGAGGCTGCGGGATACCTGGCGCTGGGCTCACACCGCCCTGCAAGCTTGAGGGCAGGACTGGGAGCAAATCCGCGCCCATGCAGCGTGGTCACAACAGCCGAGCCCCACAGGTGTCCCCTCCGTGGGACCACGCGGGTCTGCTTCTGCACCACGGAGAAGTGACAGAGCTTTGTCCTGCTATCCAACATGCCTGAGCTGGGAGAGGGATTGCCAGTCTGAGGGAATGCACACCTCCTCAGCGGGAGGAGGAGGGGAGGCAAGTAGCATCTCTCTCAGTTTTCAGGGGCTTGCAAATAAACCATGGATTTGATGGGTGGTGGGTTTTTTGTTTGTTTTTTTTTTTTTTTTAATCCCATCCAGACCGGACAAGAAACATTTTTAACATGGGATTTAGATGTTTCTGTGTCTATATTTAAAACAAAAGGAAAAAACCCAAAACAGAGCCCAAAAATCAAACAAACCAAAACCAAACCACCAAAAAATTAAAAAAAGGGAAGAGAAGACAACAAGCGATTTTGTCATCCCCTCCCAGAGGCACCAGGGGCTCCAGCGACCTCTCCGACGGGTGTCCCTGAGGCCAGCCCTGCCGTCCTCGTGCGCTAGGAGAGCGAGGGCTCTGACAGCGGGGAGGGGGATGCGGGATGCGGAATGCGGGATGCGGGGATGTGGGGTGTGGGGTGCGGGATGGATGCGGGGTGCGGGATGGATGCGGGGTGCAGGGTGCGGGATGGATGCGGGGTGCGGGGTGCGGGATGGATGCGGGGTGCGG
>JAHLSL010000017.1:19053349-19141114 GCA_025920805.1 Petroica traversi
GGAGCGGACACGGGCGTGTGCGGCGGGGCCGTGCCACCGGCGGGGCCAAGCAGCTCGGTTTCAGGGCTTCGGGTTTCAGGGTTTTAACCTCGACTTCTGCAGGGGAAAAATAAATTGGTAAAAAAAAAAAAAAAAAAAGAAGAAAAAGAAAAAAAAGAGGCGGGAGCGTGTGGCGAAGGGGGATGCGTGGTGCTCACCCGAGGGGCGGAGGATGCCGGGGGCAGGCGGCCCCGGCGGCTCCATCCTCCCGGCAGCATCCCCGGCCTGGTGGTGGGATGCTGGTTGTGCCTCGATGGTTCTTCGTTGTGCCTGCCTTTGTGCTGAGCCTCCAGGAAAGATCCCGAAGAAAAGTCTGAGGAAGCCAGAGTGAGACAAATGTCACTACCCAGGGGCTGTTTTGGGACAGCAACTGTGTAGCAGAGCTGAGGTGGCCTTTGATAGCCTCATGATTAAATGTGAAAGTCATAGCAACCCCCTCCTCGCCTCAAAAAACTGTGAGGAAGAGAATCGCAACATCATAAAATGTTCCCTTGTTCTCACTTCATTCTGTAGTACCAGATAATTGCTTTTTCAACTCAATTGAAACTCAGTTTCTGTTATTGCAGTGTTACTGCTCCTCTATGGGCTTCAGCATTTGTCAAAAACATCAGTTTCTTGTCTATTACTGTCTCTTGCCCACTTTCTGGACTGGATTGATAACCATTTATGTTTAATGCTATGTTAAATAACAGTTTCCAGAAATTGAGTAGGTGAGAAGGCTGTGGAGGAGATAAGAGTAAATTGTCCCGTTCTTTGGCCTGGTCTCCAGAAGTAGCTCTCCTTCAGGTCTGAAGCCTTGGCCATGCAGTCAGGCCAATGCCAAAAACAAGTGATTATTCCCCAGTCATTATTCCATATATTTACAACAAATACTTTTTATTTTAAATTTGATGACAAATGCAGTTGGATAGACAGAGGCACTGAGGGCAGTAAAAGTTAGCTTTTTGCAGCACTCAAGCAAACTTGAACAGCATCTTCAGTAACACATCCACACTCCAGTAACAAGAACCTCCACCAGAAAAAGTTGAAAAACACAAGTAATGGAAACAGATCCAGAAACCACACAAAAGAATATTGTGACAAACAGCTAAAAAAGTAGCAGCTGGCAGAGCTCTCACTGTTTGCCACTCTTTCCAGCTTTAGAACAACTGATTCTGTAGGAACTTTCTGCCTCTGGTCAAGCAGATGTGAGCTATCCATATCCTCCTGCCAGCTTCAGTGGCAGAGCTGAAAGGGCTGAACAAAGTGTTGAAGGGGGCAGAAGTGACTGGGTGGTAGTGGCCTTCAACTAAAACACACAGACACTCCTCTGTTTACCAAGTTATCACAGTGGGAGTACAATAGCCTATTTGTTATCACAATCTAATAATTGGTCTAGAAGTTTTATATTGAGAGGAGGCTACACCTGACATAACCACTTCTTCCCAGAAAATGCGGACGTGGATGTGGTGGGATGTCCCTTTCTCTCTTGCTGTGGTGAGTGACAGCTCAAAGTTTAATTTTAAGTATTTTCAGTCCAACTTATTTTCTCACATTTGTGTAAATCCAGTGGTTTGAGAGAAGCTAAATCACTCCCTAGCTGGGAGTGCAGGGTGGGCAGGGACCATGACTCAGGCACTGCTACAGGTGACGTGAGAGCTGCACTTCTGCCGCTATGCTTGGCTGTCTGGGGGTGCCGACACCAGTTGGAACAGCAGGGATTTCTCTGCTGCTCCCACACACAGCCCATGAAAGGCAATCAGTCTTCACAGGGAACAGCTCAAATAATTCATGTACCATAATAATTGTATATTCCCACTAAAGTGACACTGAACGGTCGATCCTTCAACAAAAAAGATTTGCCCATCACCCTAGATGACTGCCAAAGTGTTGCATTTCTAAAAAAAATCCCTAAACCCCCGTGATGATATGCAAGTACAGAGAAATTAGTGATGATAACTGAGCCTAGAGCTCCGTGGCTGAAATGGGAGTCTCTCTGCACACGAGCTGGGTGGCAGAAAAGAGCCTAGATCGCTTCCCTTTGCCTGCTGGACCCTTCATACCTTGAAGACTGGGTTGTACATCTCCCCCCTCCACTTTCTGCTGTGCAAACATATGGTTGGTGTTTCCTCAGTGGGGAGCCCCCAGCTGAGAGCACACCTGTGGTATAGTCAACAGTAAACAGGACTAAAGAGATTTAACCTACTTATGTGCACTGAGAGAGGTGAGTTTATCTACTTTTATTTACTGCTGCACTACCAGACTGCGCTTCAGCATAAATTGGTTCAAGGTGCCTTGTTTCAGCAGTTGTACAGAGAACTGGCTTCTTAGTTATTCTGTAACTCAAAGGTGTGCAAAATCACTGCCTAACTGGGAATAAAATTATCATAAGCACAATTATGCCTGTGCTGAAAGGACAAGGTCAGAAGAGAGAATCCAGAATGTCAACAAGACTAGTTCATGATGGATTGTCCCAGACAAAGCTGTCTGATGTTATATATCACAAAAAGTTAAAAGATGATGTAATTTATATGTTAGACTCATTGTCAATTCACACCCAAACCCGAGGAATGGCAAAATCCATTGTCGTACTTTCGGCCATATGGCAGGTTTTGGGATGTGTGGTAAGGGTGGTTGGCAATACAGGATTTTTATCTTTGGCATGTCAGTAAAGCATTTTGTGAGCTGACAGAAGCTTCTGTGTTTGGCACCAGTAATCCTGGGGGACCCCGTGTCAGTGTGTTTTCCCTGCCATGGCTTCACGACAACTTGCTCTCTGCTCAAAATAAAAGATCTTCATGCAGCCAAAAGGGCCTCTGATTTAGTCCTTTTGCTCCAGAGTTTTGGCATTGCTGGTTTGAACCTTCTGGGATGGTGAACCACGGTTAGGCTGCAATTCAATGGTGTATTGGCTTCTGCCAGCTCTCACAAATTTCTTGCAGGGCTTCTTCTACTTCTCCCCATTGTTTTCTTTCTTCATTTTTCTTATAGTCATTTTTTATACTATACGAAGATATTATTCTGGTAACAATCCGGACAAGCCTGGTCAATGTCCAGTGCTCATACATTATTTTGAAAGAGGTCCATATTCATGGCTGATGACAAAAAATAAATGCATTTGTTAAAAAAATCTGCCTGCTTTGGTTTTAAGGGTAGGAGACAAAGACCTCCCTCTTTGCCTCCTATCAGAACACACAGGTTCCCACCTATTTGTCATCACAGGTGGGAAAAGGAGAGCTGCCCCTTGTTATAGCTGTATGATATTTCCAGTTAAAAATTTTTGGTTATAAGGTTGCTCAATTGCATCAACAAGGCCCAGATTTTCTATTGTCATACAGCCCTTTGGGAATGAGGACAAAATTTTTCATCTTGTAGATTTTAATCTATAGTGGGGCAAAGAAAAAAAAAAATCTAGGGAGCGGGGAACAGATTAAGAGGGACTGGCTTCAGATGTAGTACATAGCTTAGCAGAACTAGCTCTTCCAGACATCTTAATGTCACATGTCCTGTAGGCATCCTGAAGGTGGAAACTGGGGCCATTTGGAAATTACATGCCTTCACATTCTAAGTGCATGGTTGACACAATGAATTTGAAGAGTTGCTCCTCTTTTCTAGGAGTGTAAAGTCCTGGACCTCTCATTGGACTGTATTTATTGTCTTAGGTTAGACAAGACCACAGACACTGCTTCTTGATTTGAATGTAATTTGTGGATATTGTATTATATCCATAAAGAAAAGCCACATCCTACATATAAGTCCAGTGTGATGTGGTAAAAGCAAAAGTTAAACAGTTTAGGACACCCACAAGCCCTCTTCCCTCCCTTGTGTTTGCTGAAGGTACAGAAAAGAGACTAGCTAGGTCTAGGTACCTAGAGGGAGACTGAAACTCAGGTTTGCAATACCTAATTTTTAGATACCTGGCTTTCCAAGGGAATTCTCAGCCTGGAAGTGTACTCCAAGTTATCTCAATTGCAATCCTGATAAGCAGGCACCTTGAAAAGGGCATGCTGGCTGGGCTGAGCCTGCTGCTAGGAAATGGTAAGAGACAGCTGCTCGTCTCTTACCAGGATTTGCTCTCTCCTGTTCCCCGGGTTTTTCTGGAGAGAAGGATGCAGGCAGCGAGGGTGATGATAATGTTGCCTAACTCCAGACGTCTGCAGTGCAGGGGCCATTGGCAGCCAAGGGGAGGCACAGCTCATCTGCTGTGCTTCTGTGTCTGCTCCGGGAGGAGTGCAGTGCCTAGGGTAATTCACTCAGGGACAGCTGACTCTGCCACGGATGCAAAAGTTAAGCAAAATTACTGTGACACCCTAGTTAAAAAGCTAGGCATTTCCTGTGATAAATAACAAGCTTTGAGGATGTAAATTTTGAACATGTTTGTCTCCAGGGATGAATCAGTGCCCAGCCATGTGTATCTAGAAAGTTGAGCCAGTGTAGTTTTCGTTCATATCTGGTGCTGTTGATGTAAAAGATCAGAGCTCCTATTTGTGTTTTTATTGTATTTCTGCATTTGAATCAGGGTTGGTAGCAACCTTAGGCTGCACTTTCAAAAGCCTTGAATCAAAAAGTGGGTCCAGTTTTTTTTTTTTGAATAATGCTTTTGAATTCAATCGCCAGAGCAAAGTGGCAGTTTTCTAGGCGTTCACCTTTGGTGAGGCTGAGGAAAGTACCTCTCTTCTATGAACTGGTCTGAATGTAATCCTGCAAGGTATCTACTGAAAGAAAGTGTTCACATGATTGGGATAGTTAGAAGGGATTTGGATGAGTGGTAAATGAAGGAATATATATGCATTTACATAGGAATGTGTCTCCCACACCTGATTTTTCTCTATTACTTATGGGTGAGCTGTCTTCTCTGCTTGACATTGCTGTCACTTCAGAACATTTTTGGGCAATGGGTCGGTGAGGCACACAGATAAAAGAAACCTCAAGAACCTTTTACATCTAAATTAAGTGTTGGCATCTCTCTCGGGACTTTGTTGCAATTTTTTTCCTCCTTAAATCTCCTACTCTTGGATTTATGTAATTAAATTACAATCTCAGCTCTTGTGAAAAATAATAAATATGGTTTCTATACATCATGATTCTAGAGGGATGTTTTAAAAAGTGATTTGAAAGTACCCTGAATGTGCAGCGACCAACAGAGAAATAAAATGAAAACCACATTTATTATTAGGAAAAATCTTGAAACTTTTAACCATACTTGTCATTTTTAAAGTTGACTTATGATTTAGATTAGACATTAAGAACAGCTTTCTAACTTTCAGTTGGAAAGCACAAGAATAGATTGCCTGGAGTGACAGTGGGAGGATTTTGAAAATAGATTGGACAAATGTCTGCTGGGAATGGTTTAGCAACAGCGGATGCAGCCCGGTACCAGAGGATGCACAAGTGACCTCTAATTGTTGCGAGCTGCAGCTCATTGCGGTCCCTGAGCGCTGGCAGTGTCCCCCCAGTGCCACCGGAGCCGGGTGTGCCCAGGTGCCGGGGCTGGCAGGGGCAGCAGGACAGACCCCCGTCCTTCCCAGGACGAGGGCGGAGCTGCGGAGTGCAGCGCTCACAGGAGGGCTGTCACGGCTGGGATTCGCCTCCCGCCCCGCCAGACCTTTCTGCTTGACTTCTCCGAGCATATTTCTGGTTATAAGCAGCTCCTCTGGGCAGCCAGGAGCGAGGTGGGGAGTCACCTTCTCTGCAAATGTTATACATGAATAAACACCTTCCTAGGCTTACTTAACCCCAGTCCACTGTGTGTCTGGTTCCCTGCTGACACGCCATTAGCATCTGAAGCATCTATATTTCCTGAATCGAAACAGAGATAACTTATCATTCTCCAGCTGCTTATCTCAGACCTGCCCTGTGGATCTGGCGGAAAGATTTCCCCATTAGCACATAACAACAGGTGCCTGATACTCACTTTGAAATGCTCCCCCCTTTAAAAATAAGATGGGTTAGGATTCTTGCCTTCTACCTTTTGCATCTTTTCCCCATCTCTATGCCCATGGAGCCCAGTTTATTATCAGACCGTTGTCCCATATCTTGCTGGCAGTTCTATCAGTTCCACACAAACTGGAACTTCTGGATATGTTATCATCATCCTTGCATTGCAGTGGCCAAAGTCAGTGTGCCATTTAAAAAGAGGTTAGATAAATTTTTAGGAAACTCTTCTGGAAGATACAGGAATATAGAAGTACAGGAATAAGCATCCACTTATTTGCCTTTTTCATGTCTGTTTTTTTGTCTCAACAAATCCCTGCGGTATCAAGTCAGCACATAGAGTCCTATGCACAGGTTTACTTTCTGGGAAAAGGATCAGCAGGGGCAGAAGTGCCCCCAGCAGCCAGGGAGCCCCTGGAGTGCTTGGGGCTGCACCCAGATGTCCTCACTGCTGCACCCTTCTCTGTGGAGCCTGGCCCCAAAAGGGTCTGACCCCTCTCAGGCACTGCTCTTGTAAGCTGCTGCCCCAGCCATGGTCTCCTGCCTTTTACTGGGACTTGTTAGGGTTGCTACTGGTTTAGAAATGCTACAGCTCTTTTTTATCATGGTATTAGGTAGAAAATAGACATGATGCAAGGAAAGGCGAAGATCAGGGGAAGAAGCTGAACTCTCCTACTGTATTGAGTACTCCTACCCCTAAATGACTTTTTTTGGTCATGTGGTGAAATCTTATCCAAAGCACTGGAAAGGAGCACATAACTCACCACAGAGTTGAGATTCATTGGCTGGAATTTTGTCGTAAGAGATATGAGGGGCTTGAAAGACACCCTGGTGCTATCACCTATAGATATGTTCCTCGATGCTTTTCATCACGAAATTCTGCTCCCTCTTGCTTATATAGTTGTGCCATCTGTCTTGATTTGAGTGTTTCAGAGCTTGATGTTTTCATCCAGATCAAGATCCAGGAGACAAGTGAAAATATAAGCAGCCTATCTTTCATTTCAAAAGAAAAGCTTCTTGAGTTTGTAAAGTTACAAAGTTTGCAAGGGGAGCCTTACAAATGCAATGAGAAAGCTAAAACACCTCTACAACAGGTGTCTGCTTTTACTGGTATTTAAAAAAACAAAACAAACAGCAACTCACTTTTACAGCTAATCTATGAGGCTTTTTGTGCATGGCCTGATTTGTACTTTCTTAATGCTCAGGACTGGCAGTATTGTTTATAGCTCTGTCAAACTTATAAAAATTAAAGAGCTTTTTCTGGCTAGTCTCTGACTCAAGGCAAACTAACCTGGAAGCAGCCAGTTTCACGGTTCCATGGTCTCAGAGAATGAAATTAAGGGAAACTGATACACTTGAACATCCTAAAAAATGAACACTATTATTTCATTGTGAAAGTCTAGCACATCAAGACTTGGAACGGAAGTGCAGAATTTTGCAGTGCCTTTAGCCAAACTCTGATATTTCTGAAAATGTGAATTTACAGCTGGTTGTTTTTCCTGGGCCAGACAGCCATGACCAGGCTCTGGATGGAGAAAGAGAACCCAGGAGTGGGCTGGGGAAGGTTTTCCCTGTAAAACCTGTTTGTGATGACTTTATACTTCTGTGTTTCTGGGTAGGGGAATTGCCAGGAAGGGTCCCTCTCTTGTGATCTTACGTGTTTCATCTTATGGGAGGATGCAGGAGTACTGAGAGGGGGAGAACTACCAGAAGTGTGGAAAGATGGTGGGAGAATGAGGGTTCAAACAAGGGAAAAGAGGAGGAAGGTGGAAGATCAGGATGAAATTAAGAGGAAGAGGGAAACATCAGGGGCCAAAATAGGACAAAATATGATGCTGAAGGGGGATTGATGGAAAGAGGCCAAGGGGTGTGTAGCTCCCTAAGGGAATCACAGCAGGATCCAAGGATGCCACCTCTCTGCATTTGTGTTCTGACTTGCAGTAGCAGTGGATGCAGTAGCATTTAGCATGCTCCCACACACCCATGCTCTAATACACCTCTGGTGAGCAGCACTTCAAAGACAACAGCCTGTTACTGCCATTATTTCAAGCAGTGAATGATGTCACAGACTTAATTATGAGTGGAGGACTTAATTCTCCTACCCGGTGATACATTTATTTTAAAACAAGTCATAAAGTTTTCCTCCTCCTGAACTCCATCTGTTTGAGGGGTATGAAGGTTGAATAACTGAGCCTTCAAAAGTAACAGAATGTCAGAATTAAGTTTCTTCTCTTGTGTATATAAATGAAAATGTGCTTGTGTGATTACATATGTAGTCCCAGTTGACAAAGACTGGACATCCAAAGTGGAGTGATCTCTTCAGAGGAATTGATAAAATGACCTGATTATTTTTAGGTTTTAATTGTATATGGCAATGATAGATAATAACTGTACATTGTGTATGTATTATTTTTATTCCAAAGCCTCCCTTACAATGTGGGAGGAACACTTCCAGCCCTCACCAGGGCGGAAAATCTGACCTGTTATTTGCTGGAGCACAAGCTCATATACTCAGTCTTCTGTCTGGAATTGAAACAAACTATCCCTTTTAAATTTGTTGGGGAGAATAGAGAACAGCACTGTGCAATGAGTTATCCTCGTCGGGTATCCCAAACTTCTAAAGTGTAGATGAGCCATGGACACTGGTTAACACAATATTGCTCCCTGCCATGATGGCTGGTGCTCACCCTGACTGTCCTGGTCCTCCAAGACATGAGGTTGCTGGAATAGGATGGAGAAGTTTCTATGGTCCAACTTGTCCATGAGAACGGGCAGCTGCAGCAGCTTGGTAGCCAGGGCCCTGGTTTGATGGCTGTTTGTCTCCTCCTTCTCAATCACTTTTCAATGAAGCTCCAAAATTACAATTTGAGGTGGGCAGAGTGAACATAACTCGTGGAAACAGGGATGTATTATTTTTCTGCACTTATAAGCTGAATAGTTTCCAGTGAGGGCACAGCAAAGACTGAAGTCTTGGCTGGACACTGACTATTCAACACTGTTCTGCATCTCTAATTTTTAGTAGAGATGAGCCATTGCTGAACCTAGGAAAATTAGCTTTGTCAGTTCATTCACACTTTGAAAACAATCTTATAAATCTGTATTCTCTCCATCCTACCCACAGCTCCTCTGTCTCCAACTTTGCACAGCATAAGCTCCAGGTTACCTGGGTGCCCGCAGTACCTGCAGAACACACGGTGATCTGTTCAATTTTAATGAAGAGCATTTCCAAAGTTAATTACCTAGAAACAAATATTAAATGGCTATTCAGTAGAATATAGGAAGAAGAATTATTGCAGAGGAGTGAATGAAGGCTGTTGTGAATGTTGTGTTGTGCTCTGGGGTGCAGCCTCCACGTACCCTCCCCAACCCCCCTCAGTGGAAATGTAATAGCAATGAGAGCTGATCTTTACTCCAGGTTTAGATGTGGGCCTGATTTCCCGCAGGTGGGTGATGCTGGTGATCTGATGTGCCCAAAATTCAGCATGTCTTTAAGGTTTTTTTCATTTTTTTTTTCTTTCTGAATAGACACTTCCAGTTCTGTTATACTAAGGCTGGCAGTGACACCAATTAACTCTGGATGTGACTGCTGGACCTGGACCTCCCCAGCTCTCTGGCCTCATGCTTTCTCTTGGCTTTGCCAAACAAGTTTATTATCTTTTGCCCTGATGTTTTAGATACCAGTTAGGGTGGGGATTCTATGTGTGAATCTAAAAAAAAAAAAGAAAAAAGAAAGAAAGAAAAGAAAGGAAAATTGAAAGTCATATGCTGACAGGTGTAGGTGGGCTTAGATAACAAGGATTATATTGCTAAATCTAATATGAAGATGGGTTGTATCTAGCCCTTGCCAAAATCAAGAAAAGAAAATCTGATCAGCATAGTAGGCAGCTGAGTTTGACCCAAAGACTTATGGAATAAAGTGTCATTTGCATCCCTCTTCTGCAATCTCAAAGAGGTAATAAATAGAGCAACAGAAAAGAAGTGGAATGCCTAACTTAAAAACTTTTTATATATTAATCTCCTTTCAAAAGGAATAAAATAAGGAACTGAAGGTAAACTGAAGGTATTGCAAGTTCTTTTTAATATATAAAAACATATAAAATGAGCTATAAGGTTTATGTTTTTATGTTTATGTGTTTTTACTTCTTTGATGACAATAAAAAACCACAAGAATGAAGAAGGGACCTTCATTTTTTTTTTTCTACATTGCATTTCATATGCATCTTTTTTCCCTAAGATATCCTGGTGTCAGAAATCCCTTGCAATATACCTGATCCAGGGATTTACTGTGATGCACAGTTTTACCAAATCACAGAGTATTTAGGAGACTGTGCAGTAAATGGAACCTAAGTATTCTATTATGTAGCAGAAGTTAAAAATAAGACTGTCTGTGTCCTTCTGGCTGTGGTGTTTGCCTTCCCAGCAAAATGTCTGGTTAATTTTGCCACACAGACCACAGGGAGCAGTGGCTGTCTGGACAGACTGTGCTGTGCTGGCTCCCTCTTCCCTGGCACCAGGAATGGCCACCAAGGACAGGGTTTGGAAGAGTTTGGCCAACGTTTTGGGACAGGTGTTTTAAAAGAATTTGACTTTAGTGTACATATCTCACTCAGGAGCTGTATTTTCAGAAGAGCTTTGCTGCTGGATTCTGGGCTGCTTGGAAATGCAGGTGTTTCCTTTGGGTTCCTATACAGGAATAGACAGAGGCCTATGGGGAGCTGCAGTCAATGAAGTGGTCTCTGTCTTGAGGGAGAGCTTCCAAACAGCAGTCCCAGCCAGGATGGGAGACACACGTGATGGTGCTGTGTGTCCTGCTGGATGAGCCTCCTTTGGGCACCACCATGGAATGCCTGAGGATGTCAGAAAGAAGCAGAGTACCCAAAATACATTTAGGGTGGAAGACCCACCTTTAGTAGTGGTCACAGGACCTTTGCTGCTAATTTGAAGGAAGGAGAGGCTTCTTCTGATGAAGAATCAACATTCATTACTGAGAGCTTTGAATAGATATTTGAATGAAGCCTGGTATGACTGCAGCTACGAGCTACTTCATCTGTCTACATACCATACTTGTGTTCATATGTAAAATGATGAAAAAAGTGTGTTGTAAGGACACTTGTAGGCTGTACAATGCTGTGCTGAAGCTTTCATTACATTGATTCAAATACTTTCTGCAGTTTATGTAAAGTAATCTTTCTGTATCTCGTGGAATTTGCATCCTGGGAGTGATTGATGCTCTGAGTGGGATGAAGCCGACTTCCATTCCCTACCACACAGGTATGTGATGAATCCTGCTTTGAGGTGTGCTATTATTTACTGCCAAGGTTATTTCATAAATTCAGTTTCACACTTCTAATTCAGACTTGCATGCTTTCTGTGAGGAGGGCTCTTATTAAGTCATCATTTCCTGAGCAAACTAAACCAAACTAAAAGGCACCAGTAGCAGATTGGTTTTATTCCCCTCCAAAAATGTGTGAAGTGTTGTTTTATTATGCATTAAAAGCGTGATTAGATATGATGGCATCTTTGGACCATGTCAGTGGACAAGAGACACTTTTCATTACTAGCTTTAGTTATGTATGTGGATCACTTCTAGTTTTCTAGGTGATTTGTTGATGGGACTACAAAAACTAACACACAAACTGGAAAGGGGAAAACTAAATATGTAAAACTGCCAAAGAGATTCGTATTAATTTTCAGACTATCTGAATATTGGTGTATGTATATCACTTGCCATTAAAAAGCCAACACTCTCATGAAGGAATTATTTTCCACTTTAGGAATTGGGAAACAGCAAAGCTTCTTGGAGAAGAATGCACTGGGAGAGCGTACACTGTTACTGCTGGCTATTCAACAGCAACCACTGGATCCCGTTTTTGCTTTACAGCCAAAGAAGTATTTGTGGTTGGCCAAGTAGCTGCAGAATTCAGCCTTTATACCCTCTTCCAAGAACAAAAACAGGGCAGAACTTTTAGAAACAGGAAGGATGTCTGGTCTTTTTTTAACCAGAAGCAGGTTATAGAGGATGAGACCAGCCTTGTGGGGTAGGCTCAGTCGTGAAACAACTCCTTTTGCACATTACCCTTCAAGCTCAGCTTGGAATAGCCTGTCTACTTATTTGTTCTCGATTGATTTGGAGTCTTTCAGGCATCTGAAGAACAGAATCCCCCCCCATATTATTGTTCTCCGAGGTATAAATTACATGGTATAATATTTTTTTTCTTTTAGACCCCTATTTAGAGCACTCAGAGTGTTTTGTGCCCTGAATTTGTGATCTGCAGCAATTTCATTCCTGTATTCTTGTTCCTCCTGTGGCTGTCTCCCTGAGGCAGAAGGGCAACTACCTGGCTCCAGCTGTGCTGTGTGAGCTGAGCAGGAATGGTGTAGTCTGGATGCTCAACACAGGAATAGATATGAAGTTCATGGGTGCTTTTGTTTTTCTGCTAAGTCTGGCCTCATCCAGTACTGTTTATAACTTCCTAAGTTGTTCTGGGTACATCGACATCCTCCACAAAGTTTATTTGGATGCTTAAGTCTGAAAATTTTTGATGAAAAAAAATTAGTCCACTATTTTAAAAGATAAGACCAATTAAAATTTCAGTTGATCTTCTCTCTCCTTCTCACTTCCTGAATACTGCTTCAAGTGTGCATCCCTTTGAATGCATCTCACCTCCTTTCCATACCGCATTCCCGCTATTTCCTTTCTGCACAAATAAAAGAAATGCAATTTCTAACAGCAGAGGCTCACTAGGCATCTCTCCTTCACATCACTGTGTGAGTAACCTTTGTTATGAGTTTCTTTCTTGGTAGTGGGGGTAAAGCAGGCAAAGTAGGGACTTAGCTGATGCTGGGTTTGTAATGCCCTGGCTCCTGCTGAACAGAATTGGTGGCAAGTTGTGAGAAACTAGGAAGCCACTGAGAAGGGAAAGATCTAAGTAGGAAATATTAGGCTCACCTCTGTCTTGCATTGGGAATAAAAATTAGACTTCTAAAATGACTCTGTCATGGTCCTCTAGACCTGTATAATTAGCTTTCCAGCTGAGGTGTGAACTATATTTTCTTTTATTTTTGTAGGTTGTTATCTGACGGTGTGCACATCTTACTTCAGTTTCCATCTTCTTGAGAAGGACTCGACCAGTGTCTGACTGCCATTTGTCCTGATGACAGGGAAATTTGGCACAGCTCTCCAAAATAATCTTTGCAGCACAGAAGCCTGAAGTGTGGAAGTGATTGTGGTGTGAGTCCAAACCAGCTTTTATTACAATAAATTATCATGCTCTATATAAGTAAAAAGTAGTTTATTTTTCTTCTGGTTTGATGCAGACCTTCAACAGTTCTTTCACATCTGTCTTCAGAAAGGATAATTTGTATGGGCAGTGAAGTAAGAAGTGGGCTCAGACACAGACATGAATTTTCTGTACAGGTAGTAGGAATCCACATGGAAAAATTAGTGCAAAGACCACTCATTCTGAAGATGTGAACGTAGCTAATCTGCTGTCTATTTTACCCCTTTTAAAGGGAGAATATGTGTGGCACTTGATTAGAATGAACGCTTGGCATTGCTGTCAGAGTAAATCCATACACTTCCTTTATATTAGATCACTGTTTTATTTCAAGAGTTACATGCATACAGGATGACAGCAAGCTGATTTTCCAAATTGCTCTGCTTTGTCACTGTTAACTCCTGGCATTAGGCCATCTAGATACTCAGTTCCTGAGGTGTGCTCTGCCAGTTCCAGAGCTGTCCCTTCAACTATATCACCTCTCCGAAGGTCACCTGTGCTTCTACAGTAAATGCTACATTAAATTTTTTCTTCTTTTATTTTTCATAAATAATATTTTTGTAGCCCTAAAATAGTGCTCACAAAATAGTGCTCTACTGAGAAACAATAGAAAATAACATAGCAAGGCATGGGGCTTATCATTGCCTCTAATTTCTTGACTTCTGTGAATATTGTCTGCCACAAGGATCCTATTTAAAAAATGGTATTTTGAGTAAAAAACTTCTCAGAATTGTTTGGTTTTCAAAGTGACCTGTCTGGAATACCAGGAATCACCTACCAGGATAAATATTTTCCAAGCAACAGAGAGGAAGGATTGGAAGTGCTGAGGAAGCAGAAGTATCAAGGAGGGGAAAAAATTTGCTTTCCCTTTTGCCGATAATTTCTTGGCTGCCAATTTCCACATAGAGCTGCAGATGTTACATGGGAGTGGAAACTTTCAGATAGTGTCACACAACTCTTGAGATTCACTGCCACTGAAAATATAATCAGAGATCTGGTTATCCAGCTACAGGTCAGAATACCAGAGTTAATTGCTAACCTGTTTATCCTACTCAAGGGATAAAGCACATAAATACAGTTAGAAGCTGTTTAAAGCCTAAAGAGAGACCTCTGCTGAAATCCTGCTGCAGGCTTAAGGCAGCAGTTTTGAAAGTGCCTGAGGGAATGAGAAATGTGGGATAGCACATAAGCCCCAGTACCCTGCCCGTGCTGGCACATCCTGCCCTACAGCAGCAGCCTGTGCAGGTCCTGCTAAGCCCACAGCCCCATCCACTGAGCCTCCCTCATCCTCCTCCCCCACCAGCCCAGGCACAGGCCCTCTATTATCCAGCATGGAAGGGGTAGATATATCCTAAGTGACTTAGAGAGGGGAAGGTCCTTTAGAAAACCAGACTTAGGTACTCTTGAAAAAGGTGCCTCAGACTTTTGTTTAAGCAGCTGGGGCTTACAAGCCCAGTCCTCCAAAGCCTTACTTGTGTGAATAGTCCTCACCCTCCAGCCCAGCGTGGCTGAAATTAATGCCTCTTCACATGCCCCTTTCATGCTTACATGGCAGGAGCCACAAGCTTCCTGTCCTTTCACCACCTGATTTCTCACATTTAAACACTCCTATCTATCTGTTCTGAGCAAGCAGTGAAATCCCTTATGCCTGTACAGTGCAATCCACTTTCAGATGAAGGATTTTTTGTTAACCCTCATTCCTATTAAAGTAACTCCTGTGCATATAAAGACTTTATGTCCTGTGCACATAAAGACATATGTGAGCATATAAAGCTCACATAATGCAGCCAAAACTGAACAGGACTTCCATGGGGATGGAGAAAGTCCCTCCACCACTCCCTAAGGACAATGTTCTTCCCAACGATCTTCTCTCTCCTTAGGAATAAGTCTGGCCTACAGCACTTGTAAGAAGCCAGAAGAATTATTTTTATACCAGCAAAATGCCATTTTACTTTTATTCTACCCATACTGGAAAAAACCCGAATTCTTTTAAATAAAAAATTTCAGAAACATTTTCCTCTACTGTATGTTGAGCATGATATTCCCCTCCCCTCTTTTTCACTGCTGAAAAGCCAGCAGCCTGGTTCAGGACACTTGGCTGGGCTCCATCCTATTGGATGTTCTTGGAGGGAAGTGCTCTCTCTCCTGGAGAGGTGTTTAGGAGAAGGGATGCAGTGAGCTCCCAGCATTCTGGAATTGCACAGCAGATAACAGGGCAGCTGCTAAGGTAAGCCTCACACAAACCACAAGGATCAGGAGCAGCTGTAAATCAGATTTTTCTGGCTTAAAGGGTGGCCCTCAGCTGCGGCGATGCTTCTGCCCCTGCATTCAGGATAATCTTTAGGTATATTCCAACATTTTAAGTACATGGTCACTGATGGCAAAGCAGATTCAGAATATGCTTTGGCTCTGCCTTCTCCATGCTCCCCCTAATAGACCGTCAGAGAGAGTATTAATGCCTGTTGCTTAATACAAACATGATGGAGTCGTTGATTCATATTATTTAATAAGAAGATGACTGACTGTTCTGCATTGTCTGTTAGCATCTTAGGAGCAGTAAAATGAATCCATTAACTTATTAACTTTTATTTTGAAATCTTTCATGGAACTGTCATGTTATTTTGATTTGAGTAAGCGATTCATCTTTTTTAACAACTATTTTTTTGGTCCAGGGAGACTCATGTACTTCCGTTAATAGGTCAGAATTATGAGATGTATCACTCATGTTCAGAATCTTTTTGTAGTGTATAGCTTATTAATAATAGATTTGAATATCAAAAATAATGATATGCTGTTTCAGCATTTAATTTTGGGGAAACATTCAGACGATTTCCCCCTTGTGCTGGCACAGTCAGTGATGAAGACAGAGGGAGACGAACTGTACTGTAGGTGGGAGCAGAGACACTGCAGCAGCTAATGTGAGGTTGAGCTTTAAATTTTTATGACAATTCATAAACTATTTTTTCTAGTCGAGGCTCTGGCTAATCACAGCCTTTCCCTGACAATTTCCTTGTTCTGATTCTCATGGTTTTAATAGTGTTCGTGGGGGGTGAGCCGGGTGAGATAGCTGGCTCTTGTAAGCTGCTTAGGCTTGTGTACATTTTTCTTCAGGAATGTCATGTCTCCAGCAAGCTGTTTGCAGGCGACTGATTCCTCTCCTCTTAATTCTTGTCTGTCTAATGGTTTTACTAGTAGAGGGTGGACATGTGAATTCAAAGTGATGGCTCAGAAGCCTTTATTCTTGGCAAAATTCTACTGGGTTATCTTTTACATCTGGTATCTCTCCATGCCTCTTCCCTCATCTCCTTTCCACCCCCACCCCCATCCCCTTGGGGTCTCTCTAAAGCTTGCCATCTCTTCCTTTTCAATTTTACTCTGTGGGCACTGCCAAAACTCTTCTCATCTCTCATCTTGATTAATGTCATCTTTTCCTTTGTACATCCACACACCAACTCTCAACACTCAGCATCTCCTCACCTTGCCCTCCATCTAAGTGTCCCACTCTTCAGGGAGAAAGAGAAGACACAACAAATATGATTTTTCTAGCCTTAGACTTTTTCCTCAGCTCTGATCTTGGCAGCAATAGCTCTTACACTGCAGGTGAGGACTCCTTTTCTAACACTTTTTGCTGGTGGGGAGCTACTGGCAGCCTTCTAAGCCACTGCTCTTCCCTTTGGAGGGCAGAAAGGACTTTGAGACTCACCACTGGGGCAGAGTTGGGTGACTCAAGGGCTTTTCCACTGTTAGGCAGCTCCTTGGATATTTTTTGGCACATTTTCTGCACTTCTAGCTCTGCATTATCCTGGCACTGGTGCCCTGTGTGATGGCACTTTGGTGTTGCCCCCATGGAGTTTGGTGTTGTTTCCCATACCATGTGCCAGGAAGATGGACAAGATAGTGGAGCAGAACCTGATTTTATAATGAGCACAGATTTTCCCCTTGTGTGGAGAGGGTGACCTCTGCCTTTGGCCAGGAATCCCAGTTTTTCCTGTTAGGATCATCATTCTCACTGGTCTTTCACATCGTGTTTCTCCCTTTCACCTCACACCTTGAATCCAAATCTTTTGTCTAAGTCCCACTCCCCACCTTACTGAATGCAAATTTCCTCTCCTCAGTGAGATACAGAGCAGCTCCAGTATGTTCCTGATTGCTGTTGTGCCTTGCTTTAGCAGCTCCAAGGTCAGCAATCTGATGGTCCTGCCTCTGTGCAGGGGCTGTCCTTTCTGAGCCAGCTAGTTCAGCCACTGCCATCTCACCTCCACGATTCTCAAAGCCATTTAATCTGAAAAGCCTGAAAAAAGCCTCCTGTTTACAGCTAGGACCATTAAACAATTTAAAAGTCTCTTTTCTTTGGATGTGTTTTTAAGAGATGTTTGGATCTATTCCTGGCTAACTTTAACCCCACCTCCTGCTGCTCTTCCCTACATCGTTCTCCCTCCCATCATTTAGGTTGCTTTGTTTTACCTTTTAGCTGCAACCTGCATGAAACAGGTGCTTTCCCTCTCCACAGGGGTGTCCTTCAATTACTTCATTCCAGTGAGTATGGACAATCTGGTGATTGATGGCTTGGCATGGGAAGGGAGCATGTTCCCACTGGCTCCTCCCAGTCACCTGCTCCTCAGAGGTTGGGATGCACTTCCTCTTCAGCCAGCTTTGTCACAGGGGCATTCAGTAGAGATGGACTGGGACAAACCCCTCTTAAAATGCAGCAGAGTGGCACTGCTGGAGTGTGTCTGTCAGTCCTCCCACCTTCCACAGTGCTGGGAAGAGCAACCTTATGGAGGGAGCACATTTACCCCAGGACACTGGCACTGGCTGCTGTCAAAAAATTGAGAGAGATGGTTTTGGCAAAAAAAAATTTTTGCACAGCCAAAAAAATTGTGTCCCCAATGCACACCTTGGACTCTGGTGTGCCCACTTTGTTGGAAGACATTTACATGTTCAAACATCTCCCACTGGAGCGAAGGACTTTGGCATGGAGAAGAAACACAAGAAGAAAATCTTGATGCGTGTATAAAGCCCATATAATAAATACTGTTGGCCCTGAGGTAACAAAGTGAAGTCAAAGGCAGAGCAGAATTTGTCCTTAAGGCTTCTTCTCCACCTGCTGCCCCTTTTCTCCCACTGCAGTTCTACCCTGCCCAAATATTTTGTGCCCAATAATTCTATATGTTTTCCCTCCCCATGTTTTACATCTATAACACATATCCCTTACATTAGTGAGAAGCTTTAAAAATTTTGTGTGGCTTACCTCACCCTCTCAACCAGGAATTTCATAAATAAATCACTGTCTTTCAAACGTTTTTTGCAGATTGCATCTGTCTAAAGCGTGTGCGCTTCAATAAGTGTGCCTGACAGAGAAATTAAAAAGAAAAATCATCTCCCAAACAGAAACTATAAGAGGCATGTTGAGCTAAACACTCGCTGCACATTATTACAAGGGGAATATGATTTGAGAAAGAGTGTTTAGAAAGTAAAGGTGACATTTTGTTTCTCTGAGCTCAGTGGGCCAGAACTTCTCCTGGGGTAAATTGACACAGGTTCATTGAAATCAGTAGCTGATTTGCACTCCCTGGGTCCAGTTCTGCTGTATTTTAGCCATTGGTTATTTAAGGGCTCATTTTTTCCCCTAAGGAACTGAATATTCCGTCCTAATGTGTCTTGGTATTTGTTCAGTTTTCTGTGAGTAATTCAAAGGGGATTGTTCATTGTTTTTCATTCAAAATATGGGTTCTTAACAAAAAGAAGATTTTTAGAAGTAAAACATAAGCTTTTCCTGGGAAAAAAAAAATCCAATTAGATACATGTCTTGAAAAAGAAAAAAAAAAGCTGTTATTTTTTGTTAAGACTGAAAAAAGTTAAGCTGAAAGTGACCCCACATTCTGATCTGGAAATGCTGTGCCAATATCTGATGGGAAGTATAGTTTGGGGGTGTAAAACCTCTGTTACCTCTCTTTGCAGGGTCTCTCTTTGCCCAGGACAGGAGCCTGTGAAGCTCCTTGAGAGAGCCCAGTCTGCAAGGCCAGCCCAGGAGGCACTGCTGTGTCCTGAGGTTTTGGCCAACTTCCCTACAGCTGAAGAGTCACTGACTTGAGAAACCCCAGAAAATTTGCCATGCTGTCCACTGCCAGCCTCTGTGTAAGGAGCAGGCCTTTTTCTTCGAGGCTGGCACCTGCGGTTCATATAGCTGAGCAGCAATCATGAGCCAAAGTGTATTTTTGGCAAATAATAAGCCTTTACACCATACCTGTTATCATTTGGAAGCACTGTGGATAATCTGAGTGAAGCTTATTTGCTGAAATAACACTTCACACCAGAACCTTAAAATGACAAATGCTAAATTTGCCCTCTCTTTAAGAATTTTGTTTGTTGTCAGAAGGTGTTAAAGTCCCTTCTGTGGAAAGGAGTAGAGATTATTTTTTTCCAAAGGCAGTTTTACTTAAAACCTGAAGGAAGGATTTTTTTTGTGTGTGTGTTTTCCCAGATTTTTGTTTGCATTATGCTCAGAAATACCATATAAATACTAAATATACAGCCTTCTCTTTGTTTTCCAAGTAGACAACATGAGGTGTCCCTGCCCTCTGGACTCAGCATCCCTTTCTGCCTTTCACCTTGCTTCAGCTGTGGGTGAAAAACTGCTGCTGTGGCCTCGGGATCACCAGAAAAGCAGCATCACTTAAAGAAGGAATGTTCATACCTAGAAGGAGCTTTATTGCATTTTAATTACTAGATCCCTAAACCTATAAGCACACCCTAACGCTACAATCAAATTTGAACTTCTAACTTGAATTTAAGGCTGCCTTTTCTTCCCTTCCCTTTGTTGAATTGTGAATAAAATACCCCAACAAAATTCTGCATAGTGATTGTGCACTGTAAGTTGCTGTGCTCTTTTGCATAAAAGATTTTCCATATTACAGCAGGGGGCCTTCCCCTGGTATGTCAGGAAGAAGAAGAAAATTCATTTCCTACACCCACCTGTCATTTGCCCTTTTATGATTGAACCATACACCGTCAGACAACCACAAAAGTGACAAAAGCTTTTGCAACTGAATACATCTGATAATTGCAGTGTTTGGCTAAATTTAGGACTACAGCAGTTGATACTGCAGTGTCCAAGAGTGAAAATAAAAAAAAAAAGAGGAAATGGTGTGTAATCCTATTTTACAGTCTGAGAATTTAGTGATTACCTTACATGATCCATCACCTTAAATAATGTTTCTATTTTGTTAATCTTCTAGCTTTAGGTTTGTTTTTTTTATTTTAAGGTACTTTACCATTTTTAAAATACAAACCAAGATTGTAAACACTTCAGAGAAGCAGGTACACATGAGATCAGCTTTTTTACTTATGAATATTGAGGTAAAAGTAATTCACGTTTGCAGAGCCCCTGCAAAATATGTCCAATCCTTGGGGTTGGGGTGTTCCAATATGTCCAATCATTGGGGCATGTGGGCTAAGGTATCTTCCCAAGAAGCAAAGTTTTTGTAGTGATACTGTAGGAAGTTTTGGAACAGTCAGAGAGTTTTGGCAAACCGAAGCCCCACACAGCATTTTTCCTTTATTATAAGGAAGACAGTGATTATCTGCTGTCTTTAGAAGTTTTCTGTGCAAGCATGTTCCAGGTGCTTGCGTAAACCAAGAATGTTGTATTTATTCACATGAACTGGACTGAGCAATAGATGAATTTTAAGAACTAGGTGGGAACCATAGGGACTACATGGTCCTTAAAGGTGCCTTCCAACTCAAACCATTCTATGATTCCGTGGTCTGTTCCAAACCTTTCGGTATCATTGGGAAGATGTGACCAAGACTCTATTGAAAGGATACCAGCTAAAAGCAGGTTGTGGTTTTGACTTTGGCGCAATTGTGTTGAAATCTGAATTCTTAAGAATATGAGAATAGTCGGAGAAATGGAATTGTAAAATAGTTCAAGGAAACATGCTCAAGATTTTGATGCATTTATTATTTAAAATTTTTAATAGTTTTAATAATAATTTTAATAAAAATTATTTCCACAACTCAAGACAATTTAGCCTAAAGTAATTTTTAGATTAATTGATTAAACACAAACCAGCAAAATATACACCACTTGGGGGACCCTGCTCTGCACCTTGCCCAGGTCAACCTCCTGTGAGGGTTTTTATAAGCTGGATAATGCTAAAGCTTTGAGAACTTCACCAGTCTATAGTCTAACATGAATCAATATAACTAATAGCATTAGACTGATATTACAAACAAATAATTTTCTTCCAGAGCAGAAAAATCTTTCCATCAGACCATGAGAGGGTACTGAAGTGAGAAATGATTTTATATGAAGTTCTTTCCAGTGCTTATCATTCTTATATGTAGCTATTTAGTGTTTCCGAGAGTAGTTTGAAGTTCTTGTTATTGATTTGATATATTTCAATGTATTTTCATGACCTTTCAAAACATATTGTTAAAATTTTTATATTTACTTTGTTGCTATGTAAAGACATTGATATAATGAATATTTAGCCCACATACCACCAGTATGAATCCTTTCTTCCTCATCCCCATCATGTTCACAGCAGCCAGGAACACTGTTCCTTCCCATTCCTACTGAATTGAAGAGAAACACCAGGATCTAAGAGGGGTGAAGTAAACAAGGAAAGGAGTGACTGAGGTGCAGGCACCAGTCATGCTGGAGGAGGGCGCTTAAATTTTTTTTTAAAATTCTAGATGTAAGTTGCATGGCTATTAAATTAATCAGGAAACTTGGGGGACATTGAAAGCATCTGTGTATTTGTGTAGGATGGGAGAGGAAAAAATGCTGAGGGGCTGAGTAATGGGGTTTGTCAGGCCTGATTCAGTGTCAGCAAAGGGCCTGATGGGATACTGAAGTTGCAGCACCCCTCCTCTGTCACAGCTTTCAGTTCTCTATGAAAAGAAATGGTAAAATGGGCCAAGATGAAGAAGTAGAAGAAGAAGAAGAAGAAGAAGAAGAAAATAGAGGTCCTGGGTGTATTTGACAGGATAAAGTTATTAACAGGACAGTAGCAGTGATGTAAACCCAAGCCTTTGACTTTAATAATGGTTTATCACAATATTATTAATACGGATGTTTCACACTCCATTTTTATTTCAGATTATATATTTAAATATTTTAAATGGTCTTTAAAATATGGCTATTACTAGGACTTACCTGATGTTATGCTAGATTGTCATGTCCTGTGGATATAGTGCATACATACAGGAGCTGTGGCACACACTCCATCAAATATCCCCCCTGGAATTCAATATGCAAATTATGGGTTAAGATTTGAAGTATTATGTTTTTAATGTGGAGTATGTAAAAATTATTGTTTGGGCTGCTGTGCAGCTGTAATGAAGGATGGACAATATTTACTAGCCCCATGTTAAAATTTTGCTGCCTTGGTTCTGGAAGGCTGAGGTGCCTCTGGTTTCTGATGAGGCTTAGTCATCCTCTGCACACTCAGAGCTCTCCTACATGATGTGCTGCAGCACAGGACGAGTCCCCATGGCCAAATGCACAAGGGCTTTGCTGAACTGAAGTTTTAACCTTGCCAGAGGTGACATGCAATGCAGAGTGGATTGATTCGCTCTCTTGGCTGTGGCTAAGTGAAAGCATTTGTATAAAGGAGCTTCAGGTGAGGAGTGAGTGTGCAGTCCCAGCAGATGTGGAGAGCCTGTGGGGCTGCAGCTGCTGGAGAATGGGCTGTGGAGCTGGGGGATGAGGAGCCCCGGGGCCCAGGGGATCCCAACTCACCCTTGCAGCAGCCATACAAAACAAAGTTTTGCACTCCCCATGCTCCTGGCCTTGGGAAGTTGTTGGGAGCCTTACAGCCAGTTTGAATTTGTGGGGTGAGAAGACCCAGCTTCTAAGGGCTGGCTGAAATGTGCCTTAATGTAGCTTGTCAACATCAAAGGGGTGACCAGCTGCTGTGGCTCTGACAAGCTAAACTCAAACTCAGCATCTCTGCTCTGGAGCCTCTCCTTGTCTCGCAGCCAGCCTGAGCTGGGCAGATGGAGGGCACATGTCTTGCCAGAGGTCAGACAGGAAGTCAATAGCTTTACCAAGCTGAGATACCAGGACTTTTCATTTTCTCAAAACCATATGCTCCTCTCTTTTGCATCTTCTAGGGGTGGCAGATGGGGAGGAAGCCACCTCCTTTCAGAGCAAAGGTGGCTGGCGACAGCGTAAATGCCACTACAGCCTCCCAGAGGGTGCTGTGTTTTCTGTGCCACTTACACAATAGAGAGGGGCTTGGGGAAGATGGGAAAAAAGTTTAGCATCAATTTAGCTTCTCTTCTAACCTTGCTGGCACTTGCTTAGCATAGTGGATGCCACCTCCTGGTTTTTACACTGTAAGGTTTTCGGGAGGGTCGGTTGAAATACAAATCTCAGTAAAACTAGTGGACACTATCCACTCCTCTGGAAATCCTGATGGCTATTCATGGAGTAACCAGAATATTTTATACTGTCAGAACAATGATGTCTGGATGGACAGAGTCTCTGTCTTTCTCTGGCTGTGACTTAGTCCCCTTCCTGCAGCCATGTGATGAGGCAGCACTGGGGATGGTTTCCCGGTTCTGCCTGAATGGGAAGAGGAGTTTTCTCTTGGAATCAAAACACTGTGCCTTACTTGGCTCAGCTTCTCCTCCCCACAATCTCCTTCAGGATCCTGTGGGCTGCTCTCTCCCTCTCTTCCCCAAACACTGCCTCTGTTAGTACCACCCCTCTGCCCTCTGCAGCCTCTTCAGGGCTGCCACCACCCCTAGGCTTACAAAGCCACTACAGAAAGCCCTGGGGTCTGGCAGAGTTGGTCTAGTGACTGTCCCCAACACAGCATTTTAGAGTCACCCAAGGTGGCTGAAGCAGGGCTGGAATTGGCACAAATAATTTGCAGAGGGACTAGCAAGGGGGGCTTTGTGCTGTGGCATATCGGGCTGTCACACTTCTGAAGAAGCAGGGACCCTCTTGCCTCCTGAAAACTAACAGCAGCTTTCCCTGGGAGGTTCATATTTTACAGGAGGCATGTAAAGCTGCTGTCCTGATTATACAGCTGCTAGCCTAGTTCTGGGAAATGAGTGCATGAAAATGTGTGCAGAAAATGAGCCTTCTAATAAGGCTCAAAGACTTTGAACTTCCCCTATTGTCACCGTAGGTCTTCCCCTACTTGCTTAGCAGAGGGAGAACTATTCAGCTACAATCAAATAATGCAAATGACCTGAAGGAAATTCATCCTAGAGACACTTGCTGGATAAACTGCTAATATGGTTTCCTCTCTTTCACTATTCAACCAGAATCTAGAATGACCTTTCCAATGAAACATAAAACCTACAATGTGCACCCTTCCTAATGTATTCTAATGCAATTAGTTCATACAAAAGGCTTGTTAAATTTGCAGTATCTGCTTTCACCTTTACAATAATTGCTAGTGATCCCAAACCATAAGTGTGTGTCATTCTGCAAGGCTCCTGAACTGTAAATAAAATGGAAAGTTTATTTAATAACTCTCCTGCCCTGATGCCTCACTACAGTACATACCTTTTCTTTTGACCCTCTCTCTTGAGCCAGATTTAAGCCTCTGGTAGGCTTCATGCAGACACCTTAGGAGACAGGCAGGAGAGATACTGTCAGTCTACATAATTGTGCTTTTAGAGGGGCAAGAAAGAAAATGCTAAGGTTAATGAGAAATAAGGAGGCTTAGAACGATGCTGGGTGGTGACTCCATTTTGCTGGGGAATTAGAGGAGGGCACTCCTCCCTCAGTTGTGTTCATCAGATTGCAATCCCTTCTAAATAGTTTTGTCACAGAGAAAAACCCGTGAATAATTACCTCTTTATAGCTCTTGAATTGTGCAAGAAAGCTGCCATCCCAAATGAATGTCCACTATCCCATTAAGCTGCTGTGTGTCTGATTTCTAAGGGCTTCTGTTGGGATGTGACACTCAGGTGGGTGGGATGGTGCCATGAGCAAGCCTGGTCCATTAACCAAAGCCAACCCATCAAGCTCACCAGGCTAATGCCAGCACCACTGACTGAGACAAGCCTGGCTGGCTTCTCCCTGCTGGTAGAAAATCCACCTGGAGTGGGATGACAGTAATGCAAAGTACCCTGAGCATCTGGGTGCTTCAGAGGGGTTTGAGACAATAATTATTTTGGTCCATAAAATGAATGAAAGAAATGTTAGTTCAGTAGTTCTGTCAAAATTTCTTCTGTTGGGGAATGCTGCCCAAAGTGTCAGAGCCAGAAACAGGTATGATTTCGCACTTTTGCTCTAAATTGTTACTGTAATAGGAATTGTTGTTTTGGTAAATCTTTCTTAGCCTGAAGTCTTTTTTCTTCTCAAAATAACTTTGCTACAAACATGGTCACTGTGATGCACTGAATGTTGCATTTCCATTCCGCACTCCTGGCATGTAAAATCACTGGAAGGGAGCTTTTCCAAGGGATCAAGATGAATTCTTTTTTCGATCCAATAGCTCTATGTGATCAGCTACAATGGAACCAGGATTTCCCCCTGCTGTCCTTTCAGATTGATCTAGAGCTGGCTGAGGAATTCTTTGGTACTTTTTGGAGGTAGGAAGCCTGAAAGGAGTACCTAACTCCAGGAGAGTAGGACATAAGGTCATACAAAGATGGTTCTCTGTGCCTGATTCTCTTCCCCTACCTAGAATTCTTCTTAAGGAGGGTTTTGGAGCATTTTCACATTTGCCTAGGATTTCCAGTCACCTGGCTGCTCACCCCTGCTACGGCTGCAAGCAGGCTGTGGGCAAATACAGGTGAACACAAGCATCCTCCATGGCACAGGCTCAGGGAGTCCCCTCTGGCCTGAGTGATGGCCCTGCAGAGTCCAAGTCCTGCTGTGTGTACTGGAGACAGGCTCAGATGCTTCTAGCTCAGTTGTTTTCTTCTCCACATATGGAAACTACCTTGCACTCTGCAGTCAAAGATCCATGCCTCCCAGGCAGCAGGATGCCCAGGAATTTTGATGATGCAGGGCTCGAAATTGCTGCTGGTGTAGCCATGAAAGGATTCACCTACAGTGAGTCACAGTCTCAAGTGAGCTCTGAGGATGAGCAAGGAGCTGGGCTGAAGTACTGCTAGAGCCAGGCAAGTGGTTTGGTTAGTGCTACCCAGACTTGTCCTGCTGCAGCTATAGGAGCTGAGGAGCAGTTTTGTTGAGACAAGAGCTGACTCAGTGTGCACCTTGTGTAAACCCTGCCCCTTTCCTTTGTGTTCCAGTAGGTTTGGCTGAAGAATTGGCAGATTACAGCTGATATCGAGGTATATGTTGTCTTTCTGTCCCATTTGTTTGTATAGGTTCTCAGTTACAGAGAAAGAAATGAATGCTGTAAGCACACAAAGAAGAGTTTATCCTTCTTTGTTATGAGCTTTTTACCATTCACACATTCTCATATGTCCTGTGTTTTTTGATGCAAAGCCTTTTTACTGTCTATACAGGGAAGTGCTGGGATTTATTTATTTTTTAACATCAATATTTAATTGTGGGGAGTTCCTAATTTTTTACTGCTAATTTAAAATGGGAAGATGAAGTCCTTGATTTGACAAATTGCCTTCTGAAGCCAAGAGGAAATGTTGTTGTGCAATAACTGTGACCTGCACGTGCTAAGAAATAGGTTTTATTTGCATTTCCCTTAAGTGTAGTATCTGCAATGGCTGACTTGAAAATCTCTCCTCAAATATATTGTCAAACCACAGTAACACAGAAGTATTTGACCTGGTTTTTTTTTTTTTTTTTTGGTTGTTGTCAAAAGAAGAGAGGGAGGAGCAGGGTTTTGCAGGTATACACGGATGAATTCAGTGTGGGAATACAGTTGAGGATGTGCTCCTTTGCTGTCTGGTGAGGAATAAACTAACTCTTTACACTTTACCCCCGAGGCAGGTCAAGGCTGCCTGTTGCTACAGCCTACATTGCTTTAACAAGTTGTGCTTTCCCAAAGCCGTGTGTGCCCGTGCTGGCGGTGGGAACTGCAGGCATGCCATGCCCAGCCCCGTGCCTGCATTTCCCTGCTTGGCACTTGGATCAGCTCATCCTAAACCAGAGCTGAGGACTCAGGTGGCTATGAGGGGATCCGAGCTCGAATAAAAGTCCGAGCTTGCAGGACCGCATTGCTTGTGAAAGCATCTTTATTCTTGATCTGCAGGGAAGATTTCCTCGTGCTGTTTTCTGGGCAGAGCAGATGGGATGGGGATCGCTGCCTGTCAGGTGACACGGGAGAAGGTGCATGGTGAGAGAGGAGCCCAGGGTGAGGCGATTCCCAAGGGAGCGAGCACTGTTGGAGCAGCACACATTGCTGGCTTCCACTGCTGGGAAGTCAGGGCTGGCATCACTGCAGACACTCCCCACCAGTGGATGTTGCTGCAGGCACATCAGAATTTCTTAATGTAGTGAAGAAGAAAGGGGAAAGAGGACAGCAGGGAAGAGAAATCAGGGGAAAAATGTATAAAAAATTCACTACATAAATTAGCCGCGCTTCTTGCAGCAAAACTAACAGTTTCTTTTGAATGTGAATTCTGTTGCTTCTCTTAACTAAATGCCTAAAGGAATTGTATCACATAATATACAAGGGTAATTATTAAAAATGCATAAATAGTCTTGTAGGTACAAAAAGTTGCAACTTGTCTCCTGCAAAACATTAAAAGGTTTGCATATGTCAATGAATTACAGGCTGTTTGCTTTTAATCGCTGCTATTTTGGGAGTTCCTGTAAGGATGTTTTTAGAAGAAACACATTTGGTAATTGGAGGAGGCTGCCCCATTGTAATGGGCAGTTGAAACCCAAAGGAGGCCTAGTGGGGATTATTCAGGGTGTCTAACGGTTCTGGCTCTGCCTTTGGGTGTTAAGTATCGGCTAACATGTTTATGCCTGGCCCTCAGATGTCCAAACACAAAGGCTCTTTTCTTTTGCTCCTGGCAAGAATCCAGGCCAATCTTAGAATATTTGCCCATCCTCCTCTTCTGTATCCGACCCATCACTGAGGACAGTGTTTCTCTTGGAGTTTCATCTGAAAAACACTACAGCAAAGGAATGTTCACTGACCCAGAAGCCCAGTGACAAGAAGAGGGAATTATATGTGTATGAATGTCTGCCTTTGGGAAAAAAAGCACACGGAAAGAGAGCTACAACAAATCCAAAGTTTCTTTCCAAATTGAACCACCTGGATTTTTTCTTTTTAAAAGTCAGTTCTGGTGGGATAGGCTTGGATTTTTTATTTTTAAGCATAATATTATATTAAGACAGTCTGCTTAGCATTACAGCTGTGAGATGGAAGAAATGGAAAATGTACATTTGTGTTCAAGAGCACAGACATCAGTTCAGATTGATACTTGGAGATTATCTTGAGCTAGAATAATGTATTTATGACTAGGGTCAAAGGGATTACCTGCATGAATAAGACCTAGCTGGATCAGGCTCTGCTGCATACAGACAGACAGGAATGGATAATGTGATATAAAAACAGACCTTTTTGGATTTTTTTCAAACTTATACATTTCTAGCTCTGTGTTTGAAGTTATTAAAAACATTTGATGCAGTCCTTAAATTTTGTCAGTATTTTATTTTAATTGCATATTTTTGACCCCAGTCCCGTAGTTCCAGGCAATATAAAAAGGTGATTGCTTCTTGCAAGCAGCTAGAAGCCAATTTCTAAGGACATGTGTTATTTGTAAGAGAAAGAATCACCAGCATGAACATTGTGAGATCAGTCCCTGAGTTTGCATTCAGCTAAATCCTCGTGTTTCCCAGTTATGCAGCTCTGCACAGGATCTGTAACATATCTTCTTGGTTTAAAGTCTGATGTGCTACAATGAATGGTGGTGATAGGATACAATAAATGCATTTTACTGGCTAACAAGATGGGAGAGAAAATGAAAAGCATTCTTAAGTCTTAGTCACTGGCTTCTGTATTCAGGCTTTGTTTCAATAAGCACAATTCATCAGCTGCTTACAAGAAGTGTTTAGTTATTGAGAGTATTTGCATGCTGCGTACATGTCCTTCTAATGTAGTTAATGAGTTTGTTTTTATTACAGAAGAACCCCGAATTTTCTTTGATGTTCATACAACTCTGTCTCTGATGAAAGAGCCTCTCCTTTCCTTAATCTAGATTACCAATCAGTGCATGAATTTCAGATTTTTAGCAAGGAAGAGCAATGGAAAAGAAGTTACCTGACAGAAAAAAAAAAGCTGGAAGGCAGGTTGCTCTAATTACACAGGTAGCATTTCCAGCATTGTTGTGTCTGCCTTCTCCCATTAAACAGTGATTAGGATGGAAAGACTGAAGGGCCAGCCATCATTAATGAAGTTGCTTCTTCCCCCTCTGCTGCTGAAGCAAAGGCAAAAACTCCAACCCATTCCAAGAGGAGCAGGATTGGGTCCTTAGGCTGTACATAACTGTGTTGGAAAAGAGAATGTACAATGTTGGGTGCTTCTTATATTATAAGATTAGATCAAACCCTTTCAGTGCCCTGAAGCACTTAATGCTGGGCTACCTGTAGCAGATAGCAAGTGAATGCCTGTCAGCATGGATCATCCTCTCAGCCTTCTCTAAAAATGTTCAATTCTCATTTTGCAGCATTTGAGATCTTTTAAAAGGTAGAGTCTAGGGGGAATAGAATGTAACATCAAGACAAGTAGCTTCAATTTTTACCTGATCATTGCCATAATCAAAGTGTTTTACATATAGAGATGCCTGACAACCAACCAATGGGCAGTCAGAAGACCAGTTAGTTGATAGCCTTTCTGTTGAGGTGTAAGAAAATTAAATGTAGCTAATGTGAATGAATGGTTCACCAGGCAAATAAATGGGTGTTTTCAGCAAAAGCAAAAATACACTGGTCAGGTGAAAGGAATTTCCCATCTCCAACCTGCCTGTGAAGGGAATTCCTCCTTGTCTCACTAGCACTCAATGGCCACAGCTCCATAACCTGTCCCCTTGCCATCAGCCTTCAAGCTGGGTGACAGACTCTGCACACCTCAGCTCCTGGGCAGGGGCAAGCACCCACAGCCATCCCAACTTCAGTGACAGCAAAGCCATAGTAGGAAATGGGGAAACATGGTGATTTCACCTGATTAGAACAAAATAGAGCAGGAAAATAACTACACATTAGCATGTGTTGTAGGAGCTTGCCTGCAGTGCTTCATGTCCAAATCATATCGACTTTGGACAGTAGTCAGGAGCTTTCCCTGGTGCACTGCTATGTTTGAGGAAAGCACTTTGCCTTTTGTTTCACACCCCATCTTCCCCTCATGGCCACACTGAAGGGACCTGAGACTCTCCAGAATGCAGGCATGCCTTCATACCAAACCCCAGGCCAGAGCAATGGGCTGGGACATGTGGCACTGGGAGCTTAAGGGAGCTGCACTCCATTCTCCCCAAATGTGCATTCTCTCAGTGTGCTTTCAGCTGTCTTCCCTTCATGTCCCTGGCTGTCTCCAGGCACTGGGTGCAGAGTGTGCTGCTGCCTGCAGAGCTGGACAATTTGTGCTTTGCCCCAGCCTAATTTGCAGGTGTAGGCACTTCACAGAATGATGCTCAGATGCCCTCACCAAGCCTTCACTCTCCGACAGAGGAGAAATCTGTGCCAGGCTGACGGCTCCCAGTCTGAGGTTACAGAGGTGAACCCTGAAGACCCTGCCCTGCGTTTTGTCAGAGTAGGACAGCGTTGAAATGAGACTAAGTGTTTCCACCCCACACTACCATGACTGGAATTTTGAGCCATTAATTTTTTTTGGAATTAAAAGCTGCTTTTTACATAAGTAATATACAATAAGTTGGTGAATACCAATTAAAAGCATATTTCACAAAATTAGACTTTCAGTTGCCTGTTCTGTTGAATATCAGTAGGTAATAAGCTTTCCTCATTTCCCTGAGCATGTAATTTTTCCCTTGAATTCTTGAGTCACTGCTTTGATCACTTCTTGATTGCTTAAAGGCTGTGAGTCAGTAATATTTCCCAGTTTCGTTGTCACATCAAAGATCTTTGAGAGGCTTTCTCCATTAGAAGGCAGCCAAGGTTCCTGGTTGACATAGTTCATCACCATGCCAAAGCTATGCTGCACAAATGAAAATAGGGAATAATGCAACACTTTTAGCCATTCGTGTAATCACTTGAATAATATGTATCACCTCCTTAAATGGGCCAGCTGCTACACAGCAGGTTTTTTTTTGCTCGAATTTTTACACTTGAAAATATGGAAGACAAACACTAAACAGGAAAGGTGATTTTTATCCAGACATGCTGATGAGTGGAAGCAAAGGCAGTTGCTTTTCTCCATTTAGAGGCTTTTGCTGTTGCTTTATTCAGGTATTTATGACATGAACAATTCTGGCAATGAAAAGCCTCACATTTTTACAGAAACATCATTTAATGTGATAATATGCAATATAAACAATTTGCACTGGATTCTGACATTCAGTTTGGTACAGGAATTTGCATCCCACAGTGGCAGTTTTGATCAGCTTAAGTCATTGACGTGGCTCCCCACAGCATGCCAGATCCTGATATCCTTGCTCCTCTTTGTCTTGGGATCCTCTTGGGCAAAACTCAACAGATTTCCAAGAAGCTCTAAGAAAAATGAGAGCCAAATTACCACTGAGACTTGCCAGAGCTTTCCTCGGTTTGTGGAAAGGGGAAAGTATTTCCCCACCAACTGCTCTGTCCTGGGAAGGCTGTGACACCAAAGTCTCTGGACTTGCATCTTTAGATGTGAAACCCTGCATCCTGCCCAACCCCATCAGAGCTGCCTGAATCTTCTTTTTCCTCCCTTGGTGAATAGACAAGGTGTGCACAAGCGCCCTGTTGGGATGTGTTGGGGTCCCATCTCCCACAGAAGGAGAAATGTGTAGGGGAAGAGACTTGCTCTGTGATGACCTGAAAGCAAAAGCTCTCTCTGAGGAAGGGTGTGAAACTTGTGGCAAATTTAACTTCTTCAGGAACTGCAAGTATTTCCAGTGTGAACTTTGCCGCCGTCATCCCTGAAGCAAATAAATTACAATGGGAAGGCATTTAAAGGGACACTGTCACCTCACAGCTCCTATGTTGAAAACAAACAAATGCCTTTACCTGTGTTACAAATCCCACCTTAACATTATTAAAAGTGAAAGAATTTTTAAAAATCCAATTTACTTGTCACTCTTTCTGCTTTGTTTACTGGTTGTGTTTTCTCACCGTGGACAATAGAAATCAATGAAGTCAGGTTTGCCTGTGTTTGAGTCACTTTCACTTTTAGGTTTTCAGGCTTAGGGCGGAAAGTTCAGGGGAATGGTTATTTCATCAAATACGACTGTTTTCACTTGCAATTAAAAAAATCAATGGCAAAGTTTCTATTCAGACATATGTTTGTAAAAGTCTGCTTCTGTGAGATTTAAACTTTGGACCAACCTTGGCAGTGTTCTTTGAAAGATGTAGCTAAGTAAAACATAGAGGCAATAAAGGAATTACTTCCATTATCATGGCAGACAGGAGACCATTTATGCAGCAGGACCCCATTTTTATAGGTATCGCAAAAGTAAGGGATAAAATATGGTCACAGCCTCTGAAACAAGGGGCAGATACAACCCTAACAAGAAAAAAGATAATGAGATACTAATATTCAGCACTATGAGCCACGATTCCAGCAGCCCAAGAAACCACAGTTGCTGTAGATAACATTGCAAAGGTTTCTCTGGAAAGAAATGTGAAAGCAGATAAAGGAGTAACTTTGCAGATATTTACATGAGATTCTCATAAGCACAAGGGGCAGCTTTTGATCAAAGGATATAAATCTGGGTGAATCTAAATGTATTCTTTTTCCCTAACTGGAGTTCCCTGTTCTGTGCTACTGCAGGAGGGCTCAATTTAAGTCCTCGTAATGGTATGCAAAACTTGCAAAATGTATCCCAGCTGGGGCATGCTCTCTAGCTAAGGCTTCCTTCTTGCTCCAGCAGGACTCCATTTCAGGGAGCTGCTGGAAGAGTGAAACACAGAATAGCAAGTGCTGTTTGCATTCTGAGAAGTAGCCCCAGCCTTCTGCTGCCACCCATGTCAGAACAGATTTCAGGACTTGGCCTAAGGCTTCTGGTTTTTATTTATTTCGAGCCAGTATGCTCCTATGCAACACTGTCAGAAAAGGATCTGCATTTCAGCAAGTGTACGCCATTTGAATAATTAAGAATTGGTTTATTTATTAAAAAATGTAGAGTCAACACAAAGAATTTGCAATCTAAAGTATTTTTTCATTCATAACATTTTAGTGGAAGTGACATTGATTCCAATGAATAGGTTTTGTGGTTTCATATTGGCTGGGATGTACCCCAGGTGTGGCAGAGAGTCCCTGGGGACCAGAAAGACACCCTTCTTCCTTGCTGAAGTGAGAAGTGCTTGCACACAGAAGTCTCTACCCAGCATGATGAGGCATTGCTGGTCATCTGGCCAGTAATTCACATGTATGGGCTTCTCTTTTATGCAGTGTTTGGCAAATGCTGCATAGTTCTGCAAAAGGCAAAATATCAGAGGTAGTTTTTAAGGGACAGATTCTTCTTTTACTTAGAGAAGTAAAGAAGCTCCTAAACTGAGGCTGAAAACAATAGAAAATGGTATCTCTAAGTTTTGAACAAAAAAGCACTGGGAGGTGCCTGTGCCAGGGTCCTTTATTGTTCTCTTTCTAGACCGAGTGCTAAAGGTCTCACCTAAAAGGAGCTGCTTTTTTGTTTAAAAATGCTGAGAGTACAGATTTCATGGAGTGAACACCACTTCATCAAGCAGCTGTCTGCATGCCTTTCAGTCACTGCTCCTCCTGACAAGCTCATGTTCTTACTGGCAGCATCTAATTGCTATAAATACCTGCAATGTATCATTCACTTCTCCTCCTTAACATAAAACTTTGGCTTTAGAGGAGAATTGGATCTGTTATTCCTGATGTTTCTTAGCCTCTTGCTGTTGCTAGATGATACCAGGCAGGGTGGCAGGAGGAGGAGATCAGGTTGCTTCCAGGTAAACTGGCAAATGGTTCTGCAGACCCGGCAGGGGCCACCAGGTCCCCTCCAAGGCTATAGGTATCATGGGCAGGGAATTCCCAGACAGTGAACCCTCTTGTACTGGCAGACTGGGAGTTGTTTTTAAAGGGGGGAGAAATGGGGGATAAGAAAAGAAGACCTTGTAGAAAATTCCAGTCTCTATTCATAAGGCTTGTGCTAAAAATGACCTCATGTGTTTCATAGTGCAGCAAACAGAGTTGAAGAATGCAGTCTTGTGGCCAAGAGGAGGGTGTTTCAGTGACCACTTAGGAATATTTGAATCACACAGTGGCTTATTTTGCTGTTCTTTCTTATTCCTGACAGCACTGTGTTTAGAGAGGCTCTTTGAGTAGGATGAAGATACTGAGATTTTAGTATGGATAATTCAGCTGCACTCTTCCAGTTTTACACAGCTTTGCAGAAGGAGGGACCAGATTTTTTGCCTTCTAAAGCATCTCATAGTCTATCTATGTCTGTCTGTCACAGATTCAGTCCTTTGGGCTATGATCCTAAAAGCCCCCAGGGGCCAAACTTCTTGGGGAATGAAGCACTTAACACAGATTCTTCTGCAATCAATACTAGAAATGCTCTTAAAATACTTTTATTTCCTTAGAAGAGAAAGGAACCAGTAGAGATTAAACCTACTCAGCCCTTACTTTACTGCTATTATAAGCAGTTTCTACAAAGCTTAGAGTGACCAGTGACATTTCTCTTTGGGGGCATGTTCAGAAACTTCACTGCTCTTTCATTTTCACCACACAGCACCAGTTACTTTGTCTTTCCAAAGTTAATGGGCATGTGGGTACCAACTGGATCACCTTTCTCAGTCCAGCTCCCATTCAAAACTCTTTAAGGAAAAAAGGCCTCTTGGTTCTTACAGCCAGTTTCAGGTTCTGAGACATGGGATGACCACTTGCTCAGTTTATAAATCCAGATATTCCAAATATGTGTCAGCAGTAGTATGCTTAGGACATAACAAGTTTAGCTTTTGACCATGACATGCCATTAGCTGCTCAGTCCTTTGGAATGTTTCCAACTGCAGTGTTTTTGACTTTTTCCTTATTTGCAGCTCTGCAGAGATCTACACTGGGATGGATGCTAGCAGGAATTGCAAACTCCATCTCCTGTAATGAAACTTCTGGCAACTGCCCGCTCCTGGCTCTTTGTCTGCTTTTTGGAGAGGCCCTACTCTCCTGTGTGGACACAAGAGATTTCAGCTGAAACACAGGTCTCCCCTTTGCTGTCTGCCCCCTCTTCCCGAGGCTTAAGAGGAAATCGAATGCTGCAATATAAGCACGCAAGTTACACTTGTATTTAGTTCAATGGCCTCTTCTTTCTAACAGTTTACTTTGTCTCTTCTAATTCAAGCATGTCAGTAGCAAGTATCATATCTGTGACATTGATAATAAAAATCCCATTGTAAATGCCGGGGTGTCATTTTCCATTCTGCCTAAACAATCCCGAGCTTTGTACTTTCTGGAGTGGCCCCTGTCTTTCACAGGTGACATTTGCAGATGAGGACCCGCATGCGTGAGGCACGCAGCTTAGCGTCTCATTTCCATATGGACAGGCTGGCATAATGCACTTTGTGTCAACCAAGACTGCAGCAGGTGGAAATTTGACTATACTGGATTTACTGGGAGGGAGCAGGGCCTTCTCCCTCCTCAGGAGGTGGAGGCAGTGGAGGAACACTGTGCAGTACCGGACATTTTCACATGCAACTCTGTGCTCTTTGTTTAGAGGGGAAATCAGGAAAACCATCCACAAACTCGAGTTCTTTGGCTCTGAAATGCTTTCACTGAATGCTTTGGCCCAAGGGTACCTAGGGAAGTTGACACCTGACTTGTGTGGAGAGCAGCTGGTGGTGGCACTTCCAGAGCTGCAGAGAAGCTGGACCACTCTGCAGGGTCTCAGAGAAGTGGAAGAGGCAGCTCCCAGCTGGACAGGGCTCATTTGGAAAGAACCAACACCTTTTCTGCATCACCACCACGGTTTCTTCTGTGGCTCTCACAGTTTTGCAGTGGCAATGTGGAAAGGACTCGGCTGCCTTCTTAGAAGAAAAGGAGTGAATACTTTTCAGAAAATGTGGCCCATGGGAAGGCTTAGTTTACAGAGTAGGGTGTCAAAATTGTGGTTTTCTCTGTGATCTTACCCTTGTTACAATTACATCATCATTTATGTACTCTCCTAAATCACACCAACTACTCTAAATATGTACAGACATAAACCAAAGTAGCTAAAAAGGAACAATTACGATACTATTTGGCATGGTTACAGAATCTGTGAAAAAGACAGCTTTTATGTGTAACACAATTTGTCCAGAATTAATGAAAATATCCAGGGCTGTTTTTATGAAGTAATTTGTCACATTAAACTAAAAAAACCTAAGGTTATGTTGGACATGAAAAGAAACTCCCTGAAGGTCAAAGCAATTAAACATTGAAACAACCCATCAACCCAGGGGTCACTGAGGCCTCATCTAATGAGAACGTTCAAACGAGAGGAAATCCTGCAATCGTCTCTACTCATTTCTTCGCCAGGTTAAATACCCATTTGAAGTCTTGGCACAGCACAGCCAATGGAAAAATTCCCATGGGCTTGATTGGGACTGTGGATTTTTTTTTCCCCTTGGATTTTAATAAAACCTTTGTATTTCAAATACAAAGATCTGGAATAGTTTGCATCTCCTATGAATTCCCGTAAACCAAAAGACCTGCAAGGAACTTAGTAGTAGCATCTTCAATAGCTTTTTCTTTCTTCTTCTGTATAAATATTAACAGCTAACATTTCAGTGCTGCAAATAGTCTCAGTTGTTTCTGAGTTTAGTTATTTCTGAGGGAATCTGTGTGTGTGTATTCACAATCAAAAAAGAACTACTGCAGAAAGCTTCTTTAGAAGAGAACAGTCCAACAGGAGAAGTGTTTATACAGATCTGGCAAGATTGTAGTGTGATCTTAGCATTCAGTCACTTATTTTCATAGTTTGGAAATCTTCATAATAAAAAGGGCTCATCACTAACAAACTGAGAATTTGTGTGCTGCCCTAACCTTCTAGAATTAGATATAAGAAGACTTATAAATGCTTTTCCTTTAAAACTGGTTTTGAAAAATGCCAAGTAAGCTCATATAGATTTGTGGAAAGAACTATGTGGGTCAAGTGCTACCACTTTTTTTGTGAGCCTCCCATTGGCAAACTGTTTTATATCTGGTAATGACAGCACAGCACAGAGCAGGTTCTTGATGCTTTTTCTCTTTTGTGCTTTACTGCTTTAGTCTTGTCATTAACATTGCTCCCTCTTGTTTTCCACTCTTTTTATTTCTATTCTTCTTAGTGTATGAATATATGAGAAGTGTGCACTACTCAGTTATCAGCATTATGTTCTATAAACTATAATTTCCATAGGCAATTCCCTGCTTTGGAGCAGGTTCTTTTACTACAAACAAACAAAGCCAAGGAAAAAGGAACCAACGTCCCTGTGAAATATTTGTGCATTTAATATGTTTTTATATTAGACAGAAGGATAAAAGACAAAATAGGTGCTATATATGATATAGGACTATGTATGATAATCTGTCCATGTTCAGAGGTCCAGGGGATTCTGTGCAGGGATTGGGAGAAAAACCAGTGCAAGTTTGGAGTTCATTAAGTGGTGATGAAACATGTGATAGCTTTTCATTTCTAGCAGCTGAAGTCATGATCCAGTTAGAATAGGAAACAAGCATTGTTTATAAGACAAAATTTGGTATTTTATGCATTTTGGATAAGTGGGATATAATGCATTCCTCTTTTCTACGCTTGACCACTTTTAGTTCAGATGAAGCAAAACTGGTATTTTGCAGTGTGGAGATGGTAGAAGTATAAGTAGACTCCAGCAATCACTGATGCTGATGTTTTGTAAGTGATCACTGTACACAAATGGGAAAAGGCTCAAAACACACTTCATAATGATCTATCCATAACTTCACTAATTCTCAACTGTTAAATAGTGATATCAGTGCTCTAACCATGTCAGACACCATTTGTGTCTTGGTTTCCTTTCACAGTTGTTAAGGTTGAGGGTTCATTTAATGTGCTTTCTCTGGCAGAACAGCAGACACATGGAGCTGGCAGTGGTGAAATGCAGAGGTACAAGGACATTTCCATATTTAGGGAAGGGAAAATTCAAAATCTACTTCCAGACTGTCAGAAGCTCCACAGAAAATCAGTTTGAGACACCGATTTTCTTAAAGGAATTAGGATTTAGACATGCCACAATCATTAATATAGTCAATGCATAAAACAGCTCAGTAATGTTTTATGTCTGAGGGGGTTTTTTTATGTCCTGTCACTGCCTTTACATGATGTGGGTACATGGCTCAGCCAGGTCTCAGGCACTGTCTGCAGGGGAAGGAAGAAGCTGAGTTTTTTCTGAAAAACTGTTCAGCTTTAAAAGGAATGCTTTTAGGGCTAAATGGGTGTCCTTCAAAAAAGAATAAATCAGAAGGTTCCACCAGATTAAGAACCCAGAATTTTGAACATTGCTAAAAGAAAAATAATAAAAGTTGTTAGCCAAAAGTTTTCAGAAAACAGGCAAAGTCTGAACTCATGTTCACTCTGCCAGACAAGTTCACAGCCCTGCAGAGCAGAGCACTGCAGAATGGGGTTACCCAATGCATGGCAGAAACTTCACTGTTCTCTGGGAATGGGAACATTGCACTGACAAAAGGGGTTCTGCCCAAAAACAAGAAAAGACAGTTAGGGAATGTTTATTTCTCCCAAGAACTGTTCTCTGCCCCAGAAATTGCTTCTTCAAAGCCTGCATTTGGAGCTGGCAGCAGCACCTTCCTGTCACCCCTCCCTTCAGTGTCTGCAAAGAAATGCATTATCCTCTGAGATGGTACTTAGTGTCTGCTTCTCCTTGCAGAAAATATATGCACTTCAAGGGCATGATTCCTCTTATCTACTACTGCTTGAGGAAAAGGATTACTTTTTGGTTAGATAAGTCACACCCCAAAGGCTTTGTGGAGATCTACGTTTTCTGGAGCTTGCCCATAAAGTTTTTCTCCTTTTACTCCTTCCAACATTTCCCTTCTTCTTTAATTCCGCTATAAAGCCATACAATCGGAAATGACAAGTTTTAGATTTAAGTTTTTCTCTTTGGTGTTCTCCAACCTAAATGAGTCCATGATTATAAATGAATACAGAGCTGACTGAAACCTGGTCCAGGTTCTGAGACCAGGTGCTGGTTCTGTGTGAACCAGAGTTGAGGAGATGCCTCATGAGCTCAGACTCACCCACACAGTCCCAGAGGGAAGCTTCATGTTCTAGCTTTCATTTTCAGTGGTTGGCTATGGAAGTAGAAGTGTTTCTTCACAGCTTGTTCTACCCCACCAGCACAGCCCAGCTTCTTCCAGTCCCTGCCTTTTTTACACTTGGTTGTTAAAAGTTGTGAAGTGTATTGAATTTTACCAAATTATATTTGTAGACAGAGCTAATAACAATCTTGGAACCAGGCAAAACAGGAATCCAACTCATGAACGTAATGACGAACAACAGAGAGTGGAGGGCAAACAGGGAGTAGTGGGCAAGCAGGGAGTAGTGGGCACTAATCTTTCAGGGATTTCCAGGAGTGACTGGGGAATCTGCCTCCTTTTGAAACTCTCCCTCCTCCAGTCACTAAATGGAGGAAAGATAATGAGCTTTTGTAATAGGCATGGGACTGCTAATAAAAGCTTGTCTTGCTGACATCCCTTTATTGAAATTATTACGTGTTCCTTTTCATGTTGAAGCAAGATTTAAACAACCCTAGGATTTTACTGTTTTATTGGAGCCAGAAATCTACACAGTGCCAGAAGAGACAAAAATCTAACCCAAATTCATACCTACAAGTTGGAGGTGAGGATTTAATCTTCTTTTCCAATAGACACCATCAGACAAAGTGATCTTTTAAGAAGAGGCTGACTTCTTGTTGACAGAGATGGACAGAGACATTGAATGATCTCAGTGCCAAAATGAAAAGAATTATGTAGCTGGATCAGCAAAATGTCATGGTTAATAGTATCAAAAGCAACCAAAATAATTAAAAAGCAATAGGTCAGTCACATTGTCACACTCTGAAGACTGTAATAAATAATTAAAAATTCAAACCAACCCAGCCTCAGTGTTACGGAAATCAAACTCGACTTTAGGGAAATTTTTTTGTCACTAGATGGTCAGACATAAGGCAATCTTTTCCTTCAACCAACACCCCTGGTTCTTTTCCAGTATCTTAAGGAAGGGAGGTTAAAGACAAGGTGATAATCCAAGATGATTAGGACACAACAATAATTTACTTATGACAACTGAATAATAGCAACACAATTCAAAATAGCTAAAACAAAATCACAAAAAATATGTAGGATTACCCATGTTGAAATAAAAGAATCAAGCACTCACAGAGGCATTGATTGCACTTGGGGTATTTTGAATCTAGACCATGTAAAGCTTTTGCATGAACTTAATTTATTCCCATTAGCTTGGAGAATGTCAATGGAGAAACTCCACTTCATCCAATTATATGTGTGGCTAGAATGCTGCAGCATCAGACTGTAGGGTGAATATGACCAAGACAAGTCAAAATAATCAGCTAAAAGACAGAGAATAGAGACGGGATATGCAAATAGTTAAAAGGCAACAGAAAAAGGCAGCAAAAATTTCTGTGTAAGTTTCAAAAAGGAGTTTCACTGTGTAACAAAAAGAGATCTTGATCAAGGTGAAACAACTCAGTAGTTGTGCTACTGTGTAGTAGGTGCTGAGTAGCTGTGTAGTATGTGCTGCCTCAACAATGTGCCCTGTCTCCTGTGATCCCCCTAGCCAGGACAACCTCCCTGGCCATTTTGTTGTCCACAGTTGATTTTATATAATTAGGTGAAACAGCAAACCAAAATACAGAAAAAAACCCATACTGTAAATCCTTACTCCAGTAAGATTGTACCTTACAGCCAGTCTTATCAACAAATCAGGTATGAAAGAAAGCAAAAGATGCATTTTGACATCTACCTGAGGTTCTCCCACTAAGACTGTCAAAGGAAAGTATATCAAAATCCTTTCTGATCCAGTTGGCTCATTAATCAGTTCTTTTCTTGACAAATTCACCATTAACCGAATGATCCATTTCAAGATTGGTGCATAAATCCAGTTTAACAATTTGTCAGTGGAATGGAGGAGTTAAAAAATCTCTTCACCAAAATAATGAGTTATACCAGTATTAGTTTTGAATTAAAGTTTAAACAGGGTAGAATACAGAAAGACAGAGAACCGAATTTCATGTACATTGTGATGGCATTCATTCCTTTTATTCCACTGAATTCAGTTGAGTTCCCAACAATTCATGCTTTCTGCTGAAGCTGAATTTGGTTAGTAAACCTGATTGCTGGTAGATAGCACAGCATATTATCCTTACCAACACCTTGCAGATTGTTTTCAGCTGTAGATCCCAAAATGCACACTGGACACTGAAGATCCTAGTTGTGACCTGGATGCCAGCAAACCCATAATGTCAGGACTCATACAGAGATTTTTGTGATGTTAGTAGGAATATGTAGGTCTCAAAGCTGTAAGGGACAGGTGTCATAACAAACACAGTGGGCCAAGTTCACTGACCATGGTAAAATGTCAGCACAGATATAACCTGAGACTGGCATAAGTGGCTCAAAACATGACTCTGATTCCATATTGACACTGAGTCAAAGGATCCTGTGATGCTGGAGCTAACAGCTACCAGTGCAAGAGGACAATGCACAGATTTCAGTTAACTGAAACATTCCCTTCACCAGCATCTTTCTGTGTTACAACCTTTAAAAGCCAAGTGGAGGAGAAGGGAGTTGTTAGCATGAAAACACCTGGAGAGATCATGGTTCTGCTCTTCTGCATACTTCCCTCACATCCCTTGGTCCTCCAGGCTTCTGTAAGTTGCTAACTTAAACAACTTGCTTTGGTACCTACATAATGACTTCTTGCTTGTGTCTATCCATCCAGTTTACAGCTGCTGTAGAACATCCACAGGACTTTTGATTTTGTTCAGCTGCTCTTTTTTTCTTTAAAAAAAAAAATTCCCAGGAAATTGATTCATAGGGAAATGCTTCCACACCTTTTCCCCCAGTCTAGCAATCTTATCCACAAATCAATTCTACTAACTTATGATTGCATTTTATTTAAAGCAAAATGATTGGTTGGAGTTTTGATTCAGAGAAAAGTACAAGACAGGGAGAAATTGGATGTCTTGCCAATAAACATCAATTAATGTTGCAACTACATAAACAGAATCAGAAAAGAGTGGTACCACTGCTCCAGTTTGTCCTGAAACAGATGTAGCAAGATATAGCCATCCTCAAAAATGTGTGTTTATTTTTTTTTCCCGAAAATTATTTCAGAAAAGGTGCTTGCTGCAAGCAAAGCTAATAAGTTGCTCTGTTGGCACTGAGATTTACAAAAATTGATTTCCTATTGCACTGTGTCTTCTGACTGGATCCTATGGTGACTAGTAGGGCTCAAGGAATGAGTAGAGTGTATGTGGGGGTTGGGTGTTTTTCCCTCTCAACTCTTGGTGGGCATGGACAGCCTGTAGCTGCCTTCTCAGAGAGGGCACTGGAAAGATGTGTCTCTTCTGCCATTTGCTTCTCTGTATGAAACATTTAGGAAGAAGAACAGCCTTGAACATTGTGCTGGTTGTTGGGCTAAGCTGGAAGTGCTCGTGAGTTCAGGAGGAAATTGGGCTAGAGGGTCAGTGGTACCTCTGTCTTTTACAACCAGAAGCACACAAAACCTGCAAAACCTGCATGACCATTCAAGCCCTTTTTTTTTCTTAAGAAAGCAAGATTCAGAAATTCCCATTGATTTTGCAGAGTTCTAAGCCAGGATTGTTGCTGGATATCCCCATGTGGTCAGCTGGGTTGATACTAGAATTGCACTGAGAGTTTGGCTAAATGTGTTGAGCATCATATGATGGGCGCCTTACATGGGGCATTATCCTTGTGATTTATAACAAGTATTTCTGGGCTGTGAAGGACAAACGTGCAGGGCATTGCAGGGACACAAAGGACAGTGGGGCTGAGGAGGTGGGATGCATAAGCCAGGTGTAGAGGAGACTATCCAGGTGTAGTTCTCAGTGTCACATCCATCTGACACAAGGACCAGGGAGAAAACAATCCCTTTGGGTCAGCAGACAGAGGAAAGGCACGTGGCTCAATGGGTTAAGGAGAGTAGGAGCCCGGCCCAGAGGGTGGTGAGTGAATGAGCTTCCTCCCCCTCTCCGTTCCAGCAGTGACCAGGATTCCTTTCCCAGCCCGCCCCCGGGATTCCTTCGGCAGGAGGAAAAGGGAGAAAAGCAAGTCCTTTCTCTTCCTGGGGCGCACAGGGGCACGGGGCAGCGCTCCCGCCCGCGCTTCCCCTGCGCTGCCTCCCGGTGCTGCAGACACGAGCTGAGAGCTGCTCTTACCAAATGCAAACACATTTGCAGGACTTTTCCTTCCACTGAGGGCAAAGACAGGTTCCGAGCGAGGAGAGGCACACGACTGAGATTTAATGTTTAACACTGTCTGCTCAAACAGAAAGATGAATTGAGACCCCTTTGAGAATGTGGTCCTTATCATTCTCAAAGCAGAATAAATAAGGTGACTGCAGCTTATATTACTTTTCTAACCCTGTCACCCGGGGGCTTCAGCACATTTTGTGAACTTTCTTCACTTACCTCTCTTAGAACCCATCTCTGCAGACAGCAAGTACTACTTCCTTCATTTTGGAGGGGGGAACTCCAAGTGCTGATGAAAGGTTTTGCCCAAATACTTCAGGGACCTGTAGTAGAGAGAGGAAGCAGAATAACTTGAACAATTATTCTGCCCTTTCACATTTGTATCAGTTTTCTTTTAATTCAAATAACTTCAGAGATTTGCATTGCAACAGACACTTTCTAGGGCACTTTCTAACATCCTGAGCCCACTGAAGTGCACCAAACCCACTGAATTCAAAATACCATCCTTAGACTAAGTTGCTACATGAACTTGTCCTCATTTGGCTTATGATCAATAGCCCACAATAACATCAAGGCCAAGAGATTATAAACATTAATCTAGACTCAGAACTATTTAGGATCATTCACCAACCCAACAGAAAGTCAGTGTATGTCTCTGTAAATTTAATTCAACTTAAATATATCCTCTTCACATAATTTAAAATATCCTTTAACCTTTCCTGAGGAAGAAGAGGTCTCCTAGCACAGTGGACATAGCTGGAAATACAATTCTCTTTGGTTCATTCTGTCATCTTTATCAGTAAATCCTACTGTGGTGCACAATTGATGAAAAAGCATTGGTTTTATTTTTTTTTTTTCTTCCTTTGGAGGAAGATTAACAGCGTGGCATGCTGGCCAACAGCCAGCCATGCTTTGCAGGTTGAATGAGTACCCATGATAGACAGTTTTGAAACTAATTAGAGGGCTGAGTATGAGCAGAGTCACAGATTTGATCCTTGGATGCAATGGTGGAAGCAACTGTATAGCATTTGTGACTTTCTCAAGAGTTTTCAATGCTGTTGTAAACACTTCCAATTTAAACCTAGATCATAGACCAGTATCTTCTTAGAGGCATACCCATGTCTTATCTGGAGATGCATTTGTGTCTCTCAGCTACATGCTTACAAGAGTCCATTTTGGGTCAAAATATTCCAAAAGACCAGTTTGTATGTGCTCTTGCCTGTCAGCCAGAAGATAATCTTCCTTCCCCTTCCCCTTCTACTCCCCTCTCCTCATTCCATAGCATATTATGGATAAAATTGATGCTGAGGTTTATGGGGAAAAAAGAAAGAAAAAGGGTAAAAATAACCTAGGTAATAACTGGGTAGTAGTTTCTTCTGCTGCAGTCATTTCAGGGTATTGGTTGTGCTTGACATCACTTTCTCTTCAGCTGGTTCCCTGAAGAAGCAGATGTTATCAGCCTTGCAGAAGAATGATTTGGGACTGCAAGAGATGCCTTTTCCACATGTAGGACACCCCCATGTCAGGCATGTGACAGTACTGGTCAGCAAGAAACCATGTGTGAGCTGAGGGACCCAGGTGCTGGGGGATGGTGTCATGGCTCACTTTCTGTTCTGCTCCTTGCGCCAGCAAAGAGGATTGCTGTGGGGCGTAGAGGAAAAGAGACCCTGGCACTGACCTGCAGGTATGGAAGGATGGAAGTGATTTCAGGAGATGCATTCCCAAAATGTCTGGTTTGGCAAGTCTGGCTGTGTGGCTGCAGCTTCATGGAAGTTGAGACAGTTGCACCAGGATAGATTTGGACTAAAAGACACAAAGAAGCAAATCTCAGAGAAGCAGAAATCTAGAGACAGAATTATAGATACTACTGAATCCCCAATGTATTTTTAAACTTCATTTTAAAGGAAAAACAATAGGAAAAAAGCCTCAAAGGCACATATTTAAGTGTTAGTTTCAAAGTAATACCTCCTCAGAGATCTGACTTTATCACTACTGAAAGGAGAAAGCAGAAAATGGAATTGTTTCTGTTGTTCTATCATGTTTATGACATGACAAAAACGTGGAGTTCTTCTGCCTTTTGCTTTTCACCTTGTTGAACCGCTGTCAGACTTCTGTAAATCGTTTGCACCATAAACAAGCTTTGTGAGTGAAAGGGCAAGTGCTGAGAAAAGCCAAAGGCAGAGATTTTATATTGAATTTTTTCTTACTGAGAAAACTGACTTCAGCATGGTCCAGCTTCACCTAGACTGGGAAGAAAAGCCAAACATCATGGAAGGAAACAGTATAATTAAGCTCAAGCAACAGCAAATGGGCTAAGACTCTGAATGCGTTGGTTTTGTTTTTAGGCAAAGAATAAGGTAATTGCACCTGAGAGGATTTGGTTTTGAGCAAGAGCTCCTGCCTTGTTTCTCCATAGCATTTCTTCCACAGATGTGGAAAGACTGACATCCCTTACACGGGAATACTGCCTGGAAACTGCCTGCTGTCGTGAAGCCCTGACTATTACCAACTGCAATGAAATTGTAATTATTTTGGAGGACTATCTCTCTGTGTGCACCAGTGATGGGATACAAAGACAGGAGGAGAAGAAGATGCATTTTGCTTGCTCATGTGGCTGTTGCAGTGTCAGGATCCAGCACAGCAGGCAGTTCTGCTCCTCTGGCAGAGAGCCATCAGACAAGGAAAAGGCATCAGTTTGGAGCATGGCAATGACAGGTTGGGATAACCTTCTCCCATGGGGTCTGCTGCTTGTTTCAGTGCAAAGTGAGAGGCATAGCAGGGGAATGGGTTTCTGTTTTATCTTGCTATGTCTTGCTGTAGAAGCACAGGAAAAGGCTGGAGAGGTAGAGCCACACAAATAAATGCACTATGGGACACTGAAGATTTTCAGTTTGTTCCCATAGTGTCCTCTTTGTAAGTATGGTACCCCAGGGAGATGGAGAACAGTATTTAAGGATCTTGAGAGCCATTACATGGATAAACCCAAATTCACCTGTGCTGAAGCCCATTAAATACAGGCACATCTCATGTAAATACCTGCAGGCTAAGTTCGGCTTGTGCCTCCAAGGGAGAAATTTGTGTGATTGGTCTCTTCAGTAGTTCAAGGTGCAAAAACCTTTCTGTCTTACATGCTTAGCTCTGCTTTGGTTGTTACATCTGGGACCTTTTAGAAAATCAGGTGACACACTTAGTATTAATTACTTTTCTTTAAAAATATTTTCTTTTTTTTTTCTTCTCAGTTTGCTGCCACCTTTTCACCACTGCTTCTTTATGTCTGCATGATTTATGTAATGGGGGTCTTAATGTAACAATGAACACTTCAAAATATCACTATATCAGTAACTGACAACAGAAAGCACAAATACATATCTTAGAAATTAACAAAAAAGGCACAGAGCCTGAGTTTAACTGATTCTGTGAAGTCTCAGAGAGCTGCGCACTGCTGGGCACTCTTGGCTACATATTCTGCCTATGGAGAGATAAACATTTTTGACACCAGGGATTCTCCATATAAATCTACTTTGGAACTCAGATGAATTATCTAGTGTTTTTACTTCCTTGCTGGGGAGGAAACTGAGGAAGGGCTGGGGGAGGCTCCTCTGCCTGAGACAGGTTAATAATAGAAACTTGTCACCTGTTGATGGGAAATTCAGATAGATATCATTAGGGCAAAAAGGTGGAGCTGGCCTAGAGAAAACCCATTTTTCCTATCTAGTCCAGAAAGGGAGAAAACCAAATTATAGGTGTGTGTCTGATGAAGCTGAGCAGAAGTTCACACAATTAAAGGACATACAGGTTACAGAAGAAAGGATTTCTCAGGAGATGTTGGGGAAACACAGGTGAAAGGCTGACCAAGCATGTCCTGCCCACCAGCCAGGAAAGCAGGCACTGTGGTCTGAAAGATGTCAGGGCAGAGAGGAAGACCAAAAGGATCTGATTGTAGCAAAATATCTCTTAAAACCAATGGACAAGGTGAGGAGGAAAGAGACCAGAAGAGGAGAGAGGGATTGTAAAGATTTATATTCTTTAGGTCTGTACATAGTTATGTCACTAAAGACAAGGCAGTGTGATTCTGAAACGCCTGACTATTTCATCTCAGATGGCTATCTAAGGCATGAATTCCTTCCTGGAGGTGCTTGCTTCTCACCATGGACTGCATATGGAGTCTTGGTAGAAGGAACCTTTACTTCAATACTCCTAATTTTTGTCTCTGAATAACAAGAGAGTACAACTGGCAGTCTGAACCTTGTCCCAGCGTGTCTCTTAATTACACTATAGCTGTTAAGCTGTAGAGATGCTCCTTGAAGAATGGTCTGAAAATAAAGCTCAGATGCCTTGCTGAAGCAGAGCCTGAGTACTATTTTTTAAAGGCAAGACCCCAAACACCTTTGTCTGAGCCTCTAAGTGACTATGAAGTGTGGGATGACCATTAAAAGAAAATAATATGCATTTATGGGGTAAGAAGTTAAATGATGACTGGCACTAGCAATCTTTGGATCCCACATGGCTTGAGAATGCTCTGAGGAATTGCACTGATATCCATTCCATTCAAATAGACATCAAAAATGCCTTTACATCCTGTTTCCAGGAGTTGTGGCTCACTCCAAAGGGAGAGCTCAGCTCAAGCCTGGGGTCATTTCAGCAGCCACTGGTAGCACTAAGGAGGGGCTGGCAGGAGATTAGACAGAAATGTACATTCAATAAAATCAAAAGGATTTTGTCTCCCCAAAGGTTTGGAAGAAATTAGTTTATAGATAACTGTTTGCCCTATGGACATCATTCTTTAACTTTCACTGAGGCAGCACATGCTGTTATCCTATAGATGCCCAACGAAGCAAATGATAAGAAATAGATGATTTTCCTGGCCAGTTCTGTGGTACATTTAATACTTATTTTAGGATAGATCTTCCATGAAACTTGTATCAGCTTCAAGGTTATTTTTAAAGGCTTTATGGTTTGCCAGCTACTAATGGTATTTCTTTGGAAGCCTCCAAAACCATCCCAAACCTTCACTTTCACATTTAATTGTCTGTCTAAGAGATTGTAATTTTGAAGACAAAGTCCCATAGCTTCGATCTTCTTGATCCTTCTTTGACTTAGCTTGACATTTGGATTTTTCCGTCTCACCCTTATGCAACTGAATTACAAGGATTTTCTTTTAGAATCAATATATTTGGAAATTTTCTACATGGCTTAAAACTCAGAAACTAATTGATAACATAGTCTTTTTAAAGCCAAGCTAAAGATTAAAAGTTAGAAAGTTTCTCAGTGAGCAATAGAGTAATTTTTAAATTATTTTCTTTTCTCACCTAGTCTTGCCTTGCCTTCTTCCCTTGTCTCTCCCTCTCCTACACCAGGTGTACTGAACCCTTCAGAGAAAGATATCACACCAGTGACTACGTGTTTTCAATTATTTTTTTTTCAGAGATTTGTTTGGGACTTCTATTTGAAAGTTAATCTGAAAATTTTATTTTGATTTAGAAATACTGATCTGACTTTCTTAAAATTCCCCTTTATCATTACAGAGACATTGTTAGTTAATCATCTTTTAAAAAGACATTTCTTGCTCCAAAACTCTGATACTCTGCATTACTTTCAGGAATAAGTTTCATGCTCCCTTCACTGTTTGAATTTTATCTTCTTTGCAGGAAGGACAGAATAAATTCCTTGCTATGAGGAATGTATTTGGTGGGTGTCTTTTTGGGACTACCTGTGAACAAAGCTATCAGAAATGAGAAGATAAGTAGATTATTACTGGTCACCAGGCTATGTGCCACCACATCTCATGGGGCCACCAGCACAAACCTGCTGCTGCTCTACAGCATATTTCTAACTAGAACATTGGGTGGCTCCTATCTGATATTCCCTATCAGATGGACAGCACAGCTGAGCAGCTGCTGAGGCCACTCATCCCTGAGGGTGTTTGGTGAGAGGGACCAGGCAAGGCTGCTCTGAGTGTCCCCGTCATAAATCTGTGTGTATGCTGGTCTTCATGAACTTCTCCTCTTGCTGCTGCCTATGGTTGTGGCAGGACAGACCATGGAAACTTTGTGCCAGCTGTTTCGTTGTGAAGGGTGAGATGTTGACACAGGAAAGCAGCCTTTATACAGTAGACCACCCAGTGGTTGTCACTTGGGGAGCATTTCCTGAGACACAGACAGCAGCTGGACATAGGTGATTGATTTATGGCAGGCTTGGACTGATGAAATACGGTGGCTGGTGCTTCTTGGTGGAGTCAGAGAAAATAATGAGGAGAGGTTAATTCCTATCATCCCAGAGAACCAGAACAGAAGCTCCAGGATTTGAAAGTGAAGCAAGGGGCCTTTGGGGCACTGCCTAGTGTGCAGAGCTTGCCCTGAACCTCTTCCCACAACAGCTGACTGAAGAAATGGATGCAGCAAGATACTGTCACTTGCTTTCATATTTGGGATCCTTAATTTGCTAATTAGCTGTATTGCAGGTGCCTCCCTGCTTCAGGAAGAACTTTGGGCCACTAGCAGCCTTTGAGGAGGAGAAGGCACTGAAAGCAAGATAGTGCTGTTGGCAGCCATCTAACTTGGCCAGTGACATATTCATGATATTTTTGGTGTGCTCTGCACATTTGCTAGGTTCAAACAGAGTATTTTTATTTGGCATTGTCTCTGCACACTGTAAGTTATTGATTTTCAGGTCTGGTACAGGTAAGCAGAACTTGTCTGCCCCCATCACTTTGGGTATGTATGGAGAGGGAAAGAAGCAAAGGGCTCCTTGCAAGTCAGGGTAAACACCACGTGATGCATTAAGGTGAGACCTATGTAGTTTCAACTGATTTAATCAATTTTTAATCAGCTTTTACTACACAACAGCAATTTATTACAGGAGTTATGTGATTATAGACTTACTGAGATTTTACTTGTTGGCTTACGATAGTTTTTATGGGCTTATGATGGTTTTAGATTTTATGTGCTAACAACATTTTCCAACTTTGCTAAATGTTTATCTGTACAACGTACCTGTCACCCTTGTCTTGGCAGAAGACAATGTTGCTACAGGCTCTCCCATTTATTAACCAAATATTCAAATCAGAGAAAAAATAATTTAACATGTATTACAGACTTTTTATAAAAGCAGAATAAGTGGTGTTTCACAAACACTGTAGCCACATGTGCTTGCATTATGTATTCAGTGCTGTAAGAGGATAGGAAGCTCTAAGCCCCGAGCATCCAAATGCTCCATCTCCAAAATGCATTTGTTCCTGCAAAAGTTGTCAGGCTGGCAAGGCTTCTAGAGTGGTGCAGTGAACCCTTGGAGCCAGAGTTGTCTCCAGAAGTTCCTTTTTTTCCCACTTCTGCTGCTGAACAGATTGAGCTTGGCCAGACACAGGGAGCAGGAGAAAAGGATTCTGCATGCTCAGGGACCGTTTCTGAGGTTTTGTCAATTGTATACCTTATTGGTGACTTGATAACTCTTGGGACAGCATCAATGTGTCCCTGGCATGAGGAAACTGCCCAGAGGCTTCATGAACATCCTGCTGATACCAATGGGCACAGAGAATTGGAAGCCTAACTAAGGCAAAGCTGTATAACCAAAGGAAAAGGGAAGTTTCTCAAAGATGTGGAAACTTCTGTAGATCATGCCATAATTGCAGGACAGTAGCATTCACATCATGGTACCTTGAGTCTTACTAAGCTGCTCAGGAACTAGCACAGACAGGGGCATGGTGGAGGGGATACAAAGCAGCAAGCAGCATGGGGTGTGTGAACAGAGCACCACAGGTATGGCTGTTAGGGACTTTAGAGACTGGACTCTAATAACCCCTAATGACACTCTGAGATTTGCCCACAGATTTGCATGGATTCTTTCTTGCCCACAAAGAAACCCCATTGGTTTGGGTACAATTATCTTCACCCTCCACCCTCCACAGCATGATAAAAAGTTTTAAGGGGAGGTTGGGGGCCTCTCTGCATGCCACAACACTTGGAAAGCTGATACTTCCATTTCAAAATGAACGTTATAAAGGGACCAATCCAATCTATCTAAGTCATAAAGCTCTCCACTGCCTAAGGAGAGTGTCAGTAGGAGGTAGGCACAGTGTGTCTGAGTACTGTTTGGAGTGATCTTGCAACTCAAGATGTTATCTGTCCCAGGCTTCCCTTGTGCTAGTCTAGATACAGGCAAAAGATGCCATGGGCTGTTGTGAGCAGAAAGGTTATCCTGGCTTTGCTGCTTGCTTTGCCTGTGTCACAGCCTGAGAGAAGGCAGCAGGCTGCTGCTGCTGAGCGTGAGATCAAATAGTGATGGCCATGGCAGGGGACAGCAGTAGCCAGCCCAGATCTGCAGATCTTCCCCCAGGCTTCTTGTCTCAGCTCCATCCCTTCTTCCTTCCCTCCTAGTCCTGGCGCAAGAGCTACCCCAGGTGTTCTCTGCCTGGTAGGGAACCCCCACTGTGTCAGCAGCACTGTGACCCTTTGGGCTGGCTTTGGCTCTGGGTTTCTCCACACTTTGCTGGGTGGAAGGCTCCCAAAATGAAGTTGAAAGATCCTGGAAATAACCCTCAAACAAACAAATTTGCCTTACTGGTCAGCACTGCATTTTTGTCTTCTGTTTATCTGTTCAGTGCTATGAGGAAATAAAACATGAATCAGTCTTGTAAGCCAGCATTAATGTGAACTCCATCATCTGTTTCAGTCACTCAGACTACTAAGGTTGGCTTTTAGGGTGATTCTTGTGTCAGAGATGAGAAAGTTACACAATAGACATTAGAGAATCACTTAAGAAACCTTCACAATCTGCATTGAAATCCCAACCAGTAAGGGAGAGAACCAGCCCTTGGCTGGCTGAGATGCAGTCACATGAGTGTCCAAAACAATGAACACACAGTGTCGACAGCTGAGGCCATTGAACTTTATGTCACTTCCCAACTGCAGCATTTCTCATAATTTATGGTTATACTCGCCTTTCAACCTTTAAAACCTTTTCCCAAGTATTTGCAGCATTCTCACATAAATATTGCTACAATAAGTAACATCAACATTTAGTAGCTGTTTTTCAAGAATAACCGTGTGACACTATTATGGCATTCCATTAAACCAGCTGCAATGTGGGGAAGGTCTAAATCAAATCATGCCCACTAAAGGTAACGTTTGCACATATACAAGGGAACAATGGATGGGAAAAGTTTATTCTGTGTTTCAAGACTTAAATGACAGTTCTGCCTCCTTTCATGGTTATGCAAGATGTCTGTCTCTGGTGAAATGACCCAGAGTGGACACAGGGAGCAGCTTACATTCCAGTGCTATTTGTTACCTCCTCAAGAAAAATTGCAATTACAAAATCTATGGTTTGGTCTATTTATTTCTAGTGGTATTTTTAGGGAAGAAAACCTTATTTCAAAGGAACAGAGAATGTTGTCTTTTCATTAAAGCTATCAAATGCTGTGAAATGATTAGTAAAAAAATTCCTTGCCAGAATTGTTCACTGTCCAAAACTGCATTGCAATGACTAAACGTAAATGACAGATAGTTAGCTTGCATATAGATACGTGCCTAATTGCCTTCCTCCCTCCTGTCTGAAGAATGCACTTAAGCATATGCTCATTTAAACACATATGCTTCGTTTCTGTTTAGGTCAACAGGATTTGAGCACGTGCTTAAACATAAGCAAATGCCTAAGTGCTTTTCTTGAACAGGGATCCTTTTCTGGGGCAAAGCCAAAGAAATACTCTCTTGTAATATTTCTTCTTACCTTAGCCTGCCTCTTGCTCCACCTGCACTGCTGGAGTACTCCTCCCAAAAAACAGCTTCCTTTCCCTCCTAATCCCCCCGGGGCTGATGCCAGACACACACAAACCCCATGGTTCTGCCAGCTAAGCTCGTACATCGGGGCTGGCAGGACTGCCCATCGCGGGGAGAGGCGAAGGGCAGGTACACCGGGGTCTGTAGAGGAACAGAAGGGCAGCTACACTGAGGAATGCACGGACTCCCCCGAACAGGGAAAACACCGGCAGAGCAGGAGGCTGCGGAGAGGGCGAGGGAAGCCCGCAGCGCCTGGCTGTGCCCAGCCTGCCCTCCTGCAGCTGCGGGACCGGGTGCAGTGTGCGGGACACTGTTCCCGCATGGCCCCGGGCGGGTGTGGAGCCGCAGCCTGTTCCCCTGCATCCGGCAGAGCCGGGAGATTTCAAATCGCCTTGCTGTGACTCTTGCCTGCACCCTGCGCCCTCCCCGTGCAGCCTCGTCTCGCTGCGGGCTGCGGCTGTGGGGATGGAGAGCCTCTCTCGGAGAGAACGTGGGTGCCTCGCTGCCGACACCCGAGGCTCAGCTCTGGAGCTGTGTGGGCTCCCTGCAGGAGAAACATCAAACCTCACGGCAGGGTCGAAGCCTTGCCAGCAACGCAGGGAGCGATGCAGGGCTCGGCTCCTGCTCTCCAGCGGGCTGCAGAGCCTGCCCAGCTGCTGCTGCAGCAGGTGACGTCTGGCTGGGCGGTGAAACCCCTGTGCGAACACGGGCTTGCGAGAGCCTGCAGCCATCAGGGCTCTTTGCACTTGCACTTCGGAGCTCTATCTGTTGTGCGTTATCAGCTTAATTAAGATAAGGATATGGAGTTTATGCTATATTCCCGTAAATGACAGGGCAGGGATATGAATGATTTATATGGCATTAATTGTACTTGTGAAGCTTAGGTCTGTCGATATGCATTAATAAAACCATCATTTGACTCCAACTAAGGGAATGAAAGTACAAAATTTTTTTTTTTTTTTGTCCCTCAGCAACTTTCAAAATTCTGCTGTTTGCAAAAACAACCAACATGCGATGCACAAAAAGTTGGAAGGGTCAGAGTCTGGAACGATTGGGCAATAATTAATAAAAACACATCCAAAGATAACTTTAGGGAGTGAAACTGGCTCCTCTCCCTGTCCTGCAGGTAATGCGTTTGCCTGTGACGGCAGCAGATTTTTTTTTTTCTTATTTTTTTTTCCTGCCACCGAACTAAAGAATGCATTGTGGGAAAACCGTCCTGACACATGACACTGTGCAAAGGAGGATCACAGCGTGAGGCAGCATCAAGGGGCTTACTTGGTCTTGATGCACTCTTGCACAGCATGGGGCTCCAGAGATGAGTGTCTCTTCCAACGAAAGCACTGGTGCAATTTGCACAACTCTCATGAGAGTGCACGGTGAAGCTGCTCTCAAAGCACTCATGTAAACAGGGCTGGGGAAAGAAAAGGGAGAGTAAAAGAGCCTGCACCATGCACGGCAAAAGCACAAAAGGAGATGATTCAAAAGAGCCTGAGCTAAGGAGGAGGGGAGTTGCGAGGGAAGTGGGCATGGGGCGGGGAGGGGAAGGGGCAGAAATTTAAATCCAAATATTAGAAGCAGAAGGGAAAGTCTTAGTAATGAAATGGAACAGTCAGCACTGCAGTGACGGGAGCGGTCAGGAGAAGTGAAGTATGGGAAGACACTGGATGGCAATGCACAACTAGAGATTTAGCTTTCAAGGCAAAACCACAGCTGAGATGCGCTCTGAAGCCTGTGCCTCAGATATGCAGTCCTTAAACTTCTTCAAAACCTCCTAAGTTCAGATAATAAGTTTGCATAAAGAGAGAGAGGGAGGGGAAGAGAAAAAATAAAGGCGGCTGTAAGTGCTCCTCACTAGCCTGTCTCTGAGCAACAGGCCCTCCTGTACTCACTCTCCCTTGTTGCTCCTGCTTATCATAATATGCCACTTTTGCGCATCAAATTTACATTTCAAAAAATGCTGTATCGCTGCTCTAAAATTAATTATTAATCTTTCATCAGTCCCTTCCATAGATACATTTTTAACTTTGATTTTGCTACCCGTTCGGGGGAGGGATGGGAGAAGGGGGCGGGGGAGAGAAGATCCTTTAATCTTGTCACTTTTCTGTGGGTTCTCCTCTCGTGTGCTGCTACTTCCAGGCCTGCATGTCCCCTAAGCACTCTGGAGGTACAACTTTAGTTTTTCTGCTTGCTCGGAAAAGAATCTTCCCACACTTTTCAGAGCATGAATATTTTCATCCTGCAGGATGCAATGCAGAGAAGTGCCTGCTCCTCTTGTTTGACCTGGCATTTCAGCCTCACTAAAGGGAAGCTGTACTGATAAATTGAGCCCCAGGCTAAAGAGCTGGGTGGATTATATGCCCATGCAAGGGAGAGAGATCCATGTGGGATTTACAGGGCCTACCTAGAGTGCAGTATGGGCTTATTCATCAATCAGCTCATCACAGTGACTTGCAGGCAATGGTCTGAACTTTGGTTATTTTCTGTTCAAGGTAAGCAAGAACTGGAAATGCCGTTTGCTCTTAGTTTATTGAAGACAGAGTCCTTCTCTTGCCTGAAGTGTAAAAGAAAGAGAAGCAAAGAGGGAAAGATGTGACTCGGATACTGGAGACATGTGAGCTGCTGGCAAGCTCCGTATTTGACACACCCCTGGTCTGGAGTTGTGGCAAATGCTATAATCTGCCTGAAGGAGAGGGAAAGGGCTCACACAGGATGCAGCTATGATGAGATGTTTTTACAGGTTACAGAATAAACAAATTCCTTTTTACCCCTATGCTGTGAACATACTGATCAGCGGCTTCATAGCCAAATGCACATGTGTGTAGGTGTCCACACAGACACAGACACAGACACACAAACGTGTGCTTTTACTCACCCCTTCCCCCAGAAAGATGCCATCTGGACGTTCATGAAACTGAAGGGCTGTGTGTAGGCTGCTTCCTCGAATGAAGGTGGAAAGACTTGACATACCCCATCATATTCACTGCATTTTGCTCAAAAGGGACAAAAAATTATCACATTGGAAGACAGATGTCAACACAACATGGCATCTAGTTAAAGGCCAAATTCTCCCAGTTATAAACAACAATACTTTACATTGCACTTTTTTATCTTTCTACTCACATGTATGGTACAGAATGTGTACTCTTTTTGGAAGCTCCTTTGCTGTGAGTTCCTGGGTGTATGTGTGGGTGAATGTCTCTCAGGATGTTGGACTTAATCAGAGGTGAATTTGGATCAATAGACTATCACTTATTTGAAAATCAGATAAAGTACAGGGTAAAAAGAAAGCTAAAAATTCAAAGCAAAACACACTAAGCTTGTTTTCCAGACCACATCCCCTGCATGTTTCTTCCCTGGTTGTACTTGCCCAGATTATGAATTTATCCTTGTGGTCTTCACCTCCAGACTGTGCCTAGGTTGTGCAGCCCTCTCAGATAAAAATCTGCAGTGCCAACCAGCAGTTCCACTTTGAAGGCTGCGTGCTGTAACACTTTCATCTGGGCTATACTTCACCAGTAATAAATTAGCATTCACACGGATGCAGCCAATAGCTCTCACAGCACACCTCTACATAAACATTATCCCCTCTGCCTTTCACAGTTGGAGAAACCCAGCCAGCAAAGTTGCTGGAGGTGAAGAGGGAGTCAGCAGCAGCTCTGGATCAAAACTGAAGCCTTGCTCAATCACACCTTTCTTCTCCATCTTCTAGACAGCATCTGAATACAGCTGCACATCTCCTCTATGTGATTTATTCTGTGTAATAACATGGATTTTTTTTTCAAAGCAGACTTTGATTTCAGTTTGTTTACACTAGTTGTGCATATATGTGTAATTATGTAGGATTATCAGTGTGCCACAGAAGGCCCACTTTGTATATTCTGTCTCTGCAAACCACTGGAAATTAAGTGCTGTGATTCTCCTTGCAAATTCTCATTTGGGGGATGCAAAGTGAGAGCGAGTAACTGTAAACATAGCTCATGTTTCATAAAAATAAACAATGCTTATGTGGATGTGGGACAGATGTTACACCTTGTTGAATGCATTGAATTCCTTACAGCCAAATGAAAAAAAGCGAGATCACATAGGCTTCAGAGTAAGTGTGGTTTCAGCAGGAATGCAGCTCTTCCAAAAATCCAATATTGGCCTTAGGAAATGCCCCTTTTCTTCCACATAAGAGCTGAATAATGTTCATGGCCGAAAATGCTAAGTATTCTTAATTGTGCACAGTCTCTCCTCAATCAAAACACAGGCTCTGCTTTTCAGTGAGTTACCCTCTCTGCCTGCACAGTCTGCCAGCCTAGCTGACAAGCTGCATATGTCAGAAGGAGATAGAATGACTTTTCTTACCTCACAGATAATTTTCTTTCCTTTTGAAATGTAACAATAGTTGTTTTTTTTTTTTTATTTCATCTCATCTCAGGTTCTTTGTAAGGGTTGATCTTGGGCACTTTTTTTCCAAAGGGTCTAGGAGATTCCCTTGATTATTTTCTTTTCTTAGTTGCTTGGGACAGGTATTTTCAGTAGTGTGGGGCCATAACAACATTTCCCAATGAACAAAAAGTATGGTTGGTGTGGGCAGGACAAATAAGGGAAGGCATTAGGTCTTCATCACTTGAGACACGAGTCTCCTGAGAAAACATAAGCAGATAAGAAGAATTTATGCCATATGTAATAGCTATGCAACATCCCTCTTCCTAGCCGGAGGTGTGCCTGCTATTCCAGTAACAGGACATCCTCATCCTTCCTCACCTTCATTTCCCTTCCTGCACCATGGGCCTGTGAAAGACTTTTGACCAGTGCTGCCTTTCCCCACTCATAGCTCTTCTCTCCCGTGTGTGCTGCAAAGAGATCATTCTGCTCTTGTTCCTGCTCCTGTCTTTGCAGTGGGACAAAGATCCAGCCCTGCGAGTGGCTTTTCTCATCTATGAACCCACTGGTCTGTGAGCAGCCTGAGCCCCACTGCTCAGGTGAAGGAGACACTGACCTTGTGCTCACAGAGCCCAGGCTCTGCTGAGGGCTGTTAGCCAGTCCCACACCTGCTGATCAATGCTCATCCAGAGCTTGGGCTGGGGGGAGCTACCCACTGTTTGCGTGTGGGGAAAGGACAATTGTCCAAAGCTGGCTGCCCTAAGTACCAAAAAGTGCTGCCCTACCCAGTGCCCTGCTGCACGGGGAGCTCAGCAGCTGCAGAAAGCCTTGTGGTAACAGCAGCTGCATCTCCAGGAGAGCAGGGAGTGAAAGGCAGCAGCATTCTGCAGCTTCTTGCTGTTTCATCCTCCCCATCCTTCATCACACTCTGAGCTATGCTTCACAGCACTTCTAATTACAAAGTGAAACCATCACAAAAACCTTGGACTGAAATAGAGCAGAAGTCACAGCAGCAGGGTCTATGAGGGCAACCGACTTAGGAAAGGCAGAGGCACAGGGGCAAACTCTTGGAATCTGGAGTGCAAAACTGCAGCATGTGTTTTTTCTCAGAGATTACAGATGTGCTGTCCCAGCTGAGTGTTTCCTTCCCAATGGATATTGGATATCTCACATTAAAGTCCAGCAAATTATCTAGGAGATTTCTGCATGGAAATAATTTCAGTAGAGCTGACACATTGCATGCTCATAGCCTAGCTGATAAGGTCAGCATCTTCTTTGGCTCACACACTTGCCAAGCTATTTGTAAAGGTGGGCCCATACACTGAGGCTAAAAGGATGTATTAATTAGAGGACCGAATCTTAAAGCCTGGGGACAAAAGAGCATTGTCAAACTCACATGCCCCCTTTGGTGCAATCAGCCTTGGCAAATGACATCCAATTGGATTTAAAGGGATCCAGAAATGCAGACAAATTCCTTGCATCTAACTCTCCTTCCAGGCTTGGGACTAAGGTCATTATTGCAGGGCAGCACTGGAAAAGGCCTATGGTCTTTGTCCTCTTCCTATAAGCATCTTTTGGATGAAGTTTTTTCTTCTCTCTATGGAGAAATAGGAAGAAGAATTGTTCCTTAATTTTGAAATTCTTACCAGTGAGAGAATTTGGTTGGTTGGAGAAAAGATAACAAAGATATTTCACATCTGTAGATCCCAAGGAAGTGAAGGTTCATCTCTCTGCATCCTACTCCTCTCTTGATGTGTACCATGCTCCAGAAAATGCTGCAATGAGTCCAACAGCTAGGAATGCTTCCCTGACTGTTGTGGAGCTGCTATGGACTATGTCGCCTGCATAGGGGACTGTCTGCCTAAGTTAGGTCCTGTGAGTGCCCCACGGGGCTGTGCCACAGGACTGCAGCCTGCAGAGCACCTTTGGCTGCCTTGGAGTGCCTCTGGCTCTGACTGGATCTGACACAGGAGTGGTCTGTCCTCTGGCCCATCTTGCTGCAGGAGACATGATGGGGTGATGAAGGACCTACAAAACTGCTCCAACTCACCTGGCATTAGGGTTATAATGTTTGACAAGATGAATTTTATTTTGTTGTGACTGACAATTTGTTTGGTGAAAACTCCCTCTTTTTAAAAATACGCTTTATAATATATTAAAATATTCTCCGATGAAGAAAAGAATTTGAGAGTTGAAGAAAACTACCAGAGCATATGAAAGAAAAACATTTAATATTTATTTGATGAAATGAACCAAAATGAGGAAGGGGGCTGGACAGAATGAGAGGGAGAAGGGAAAGATTAAAAATAGACTGATTGCAAAGTGTTTCTAAACATTTTGTTTACTGATGCATATACCTCTTGCCCACACAAGCTTGAAGAAGACAGTTTTGTCATTCAGGCACAGACGTAGCCTGTGGGTTGGGAAGCAGTGTGCAGTGTGAATGGGAAGTAGGTGGGAAGGTGGGCACCCCTCCATGCTGAGTGCTTCTCTGCTGAGACTCTGCTGATTGAGCCCAGGACCTGGGGCAACTGCCTTCCACCAGTCACCCCTTCTGAATGCAAAGGAAGGACAGCAGCTCAATTTGTAACCCTCTGCTTCCACCAGCAGTGAATCAGGCACAGTGGGAGTCACCTCTGAGGATGGGCTGAACCTCCACCTAAAGATGCCTGTCTGCTTCCACTTTTTGTAGAAAGAGGTCAGAAGCCAAATCTTGAAAAAGCTAAAATCAGGTGAGTAGTGACTCTTCCTGAAAGTATCAGTAAGGAGTAACACCTGGAGCACAGTAAATGGGTATAAGCCTGCTGTAGTCAGAATAAGACCCCTTGTTCCAGGAGCTGTGTGTGGAGGCAGAAGAAGGGGCAGGCAGGCAGGCAGGCAGGCAGGCTGGCTTGCAGGGCTCAGCACAACCCCCTGGATGGAGGTGACTGTGTACAAGCCTCCACTGGGCATTAAAAACTCAAGGGTGGCAAGACAGATATTCACTATCGGGTAGCACCTCCACTGCTTCTCTAAGAATAGTCTGAATGTCTTTGCCAGAATGTCCGAAAGAGGAAACTGAGCTCCTCAGGGAAAATGTGTATGCTATCCACCACTGGAATCAAAGCTATGTGCTGCTACCTGTGGAAAGCCTTTTGTGAACTGGTATCTTCATGTTTATCTATAAGAGACCTAAGAAGGAACATTTAAGCATGGCTGTGTTTGCCATGTACTCCACCACTAGGGAGTGGAGCAGCAAAGATGAGCACTTGGTCTTAGCACTGTATTGCATCATTAGCATTTTTAGCTGGGAACATCAAGAAGGAACAAGAAAAGGTGCCTGCTACGCATACTAGCACCAGCAAGAGAAGAGGAAGATGTCATCTAACAAGGACATCTCACTTCTCCTGAAAAGCCCAGAAGGAGTATGCTGGCAATTAGGAAATCAAATATAATTTTAAATGCCCCAAATCAAATGAAATGAAGTCTGAGACCAGATGGAACTTGTTGAGACTCAGGACAACATTCCTCTGTGTAGGCCACTGCCACCTCCAGATTGTTTTGCTTTCTCCTGAAACATGAAGACAATCTGTCTGGTTTTTTTTTTGTTGTTGTTGTTGTAATTTTTTAGTGGTTTTTTTTTTTTTTTTTTTGTGTGTGTGTTTTGAATGGCCTGGCCAATAGCTGTGAAACAATATTTAACTATTGACAAAAGCAGCTTCTATTTACTCTGGTAACTGTATTTTCATACAACGTATTTTTCTGCTTTTGTATTTTGAGCAAGTAATCTAAATTACTTGACTAGGGGATCACAATTCTCCCCTGCTCGAACTCTCAAGTCCCTGCACCTGCCCAAGGTGTGGAGATGGTCACCCTAATGGGCTGTAGGATTAAACTACACTTGTATTTTCTTCTGCAGAATAAACCTGTCTTATTCTCTTTTGATTCTGCTCTACAACACCACATTTGTGCTAATTGCATTATTTCAGTGGTCTCAGGAGTCCTTTAGAAAACAAGAAGTGCCGATGTTAGTGGGACAAAGGCATTTATTCTTTATTGGACAGCATTTTCCACAGGCATAATGCTAAAGCTGAACAAATAGGCTAGCCCTAAATGCACAGAAATTTGCAATTGGCAGCTTAGAGCTGCTAGACTTGGCTCTGCCCTGAGCAGGAGGCAAGGGGAGGTTTGCAGGTCTCCCCAGGTGCAGGGCTGTTCCCCTGCATCCCACAGCAAGCCCAGATGTCTGAGAAGGGCCTTGATTGATGAACAGTCATAAGCTTTGCATTGGAAGTGGGGTGATCCTAGGCAAACTGTTCCTCTCCCTGCACTCCATGAACACTTCCTGTGAGACGGACCCTCCTGGAGGCTTTGAATGAGGAGATGAACAGCACTGTGTGAGTGTTCACATCCAAAATCTTATGTGAGGACACAGCTCCCTGGCACAAGGCTTCCTTTCAGCTATGCCAAGAAAGCAATACCAAGAACCCAGATTTTCCTTCATCATTTTGCCTAATAAGTAATACTTAATTCCTGTGTAACACTTCTCAGACTTCTAAGTGTTTTGCAAAAGGGATCAGTATCAGGTGAGGAAGAGGAAGCAAATGCCATCATCAGGATCATTGAAGTCTCTCATTTAATCTCTAACCACCAGGTCCTAGTCTTTATTCAGGAAGGAGGATTTCTGAAAGGCTATGGGGGACCTGGTTCTTTTTTAGGCCTGGTCTGAACAATCCTAGACTGTGCCCAGCTGGTTCAGACCCAGCTGGTCTGAACAATCCTAGACTGTGCCCAGCACATGGAACTAGGAAATGACAGGAACACTGCTTGTGCTGAGTGTAAGGGCATAGAAACTTTACAGGAACACACGAATGTTCAGTTCTCTTTAATATCTCATAATCATCTATATATTTATTCCCTAGCTACCCTTCTTCAGACAACATAATTCTCACCCTTCTGTGGATGAGAAGTGGCAGCTTTCCTGCCTCCAGAAGAGGCAGACAGAGTCTGGAAAGGGGCTTGTGCTCACTCTCCCATAGCCTAGGCAAGCAGTCATCCTTGCTCCAGCCCTTCCTGCCTAACAGTGTAAGCAAACCCATCCGCAGCTGCCTGCAGAAAAGCTCTCAGCGTCTATAGAACAGGCATCACTATTTGCCCCTTAAAGTAGTAATAGAAAGCTAATTAGAATGGCAAGTAAAGTGTACAAAAGGAAAGAAAAAAGAAGAGAAAGGAGTGAAAATGGAGTTTCGTTTGACTATACAAATAGACAAAGAGGTAGAACTTGGATAGCAGCAGAGGAGTTTGAAAAAGCTTTTGGTGCATTCAGTCTATTGCCTCTCTACTCCTGGTGGAAAAGATCGCACATATCACCTTACAGTGTTTGTTGTTCTCTGTAAAGATCTGCTCTGATGGAGCTCTCACACTGGCTTCATACTCCATTGTATTGGCTTCTTGTTAACACTTATCAGCTGAAACAACATTACAGCAACCCAGAGTCCAGAGAGTATATTTCACAATACCACTAGAAGGCTGTGTATGTGTAGGAAGAAAGACACTTTTTTTTTCCCTCTTAAAAAGAAAAGGATGGTAATACAAACCCCAGCAGATGCAAATAATTTGAGCCAGACCTGCTGGTGGCCCAGTAGTAGCTGTTGACATGCAACAGTTTTGCAAAGGCTACAGTTTAATAAGTTTGGACCTGTTCTAATTACAGCACGTGGAGCCCTCTTACTACATCCAAAGGACAACCACAGGGTTGCATGAAAGACCTACTTATGCATCTTTTCCTTGCAGTTTCTGAGGTGTATGCCCTGTGAGCAAGGGTATCTGATTGCCCTGATGGCACCCTGAAAATCAACAATGGAACAGCCTTTGCCACTGTTTTATCACATCCTAGTAATAAAAAATAAAGCTGCATGGAAAAACATAGAGAAATTCTACTGTGTTCAGTCCACAAGATCATGACCTACCCATAGTCTTCCAGTTTTCTCTGATGCTGTAACCTAAGTTCCAACTTACAGGTTATGAGAGCAAATAACCTCTATTAGCAGTGCCTGAGCAGGCTGCTTGCTGCAGGCTTGTGGATTAGGGATACAAAGACTTTCAGGTAAACACTAACCAGAGAAAAGGGTCTGGATCCACTGCAGTGGATGCAGAAACACATGTGTGTCATGCAGCACCTTCTGCATCATGGTGTAAGTGATACCATTAGGCCATAGGAAAATGCAGACAACAAAATGAACTCTCGGGTCTTGTGGAGGCAATGAACTGAATGAAGTGTATAATGGAGCACAGAAAAAGCAAATAATGATTTATTTGCATGTTTCTTCCAGGGAATAACAATTAATTGTTATTCCATAACAATTTCAGCCTGCATACAAACAAAACATGAACATGTATTCTTACAACAGAGTAGTTGCAGTCTATGTGAGTTGTATTAATACTAACCAGTGAAACAAAAGCAGTTGGTCAAGAGTCTCAGATATGTATTTCCTGTAAACCTGTTGTTTGTCCTTGATTTAAAACATATGGTTAGGCTCTCACATGTGCTTTCTTGGATGTGGGACAAGATGTCCTTTCAAAGAAAAAAAAAGAGACACACCAGAGATCCGCAGAAGGGAAGGGATCTACAGACTATGGTGGATCTACCCAAAAATCACCCTAAGGATGTCTTTAAGAGAGAGTTCCCTGTCATCTCTCCTTTCAGACTTACAAACACCCATCTTAGAATGAATGGTGTGGCCACCTGGGAAAAGCATCTATCTAGGAGCCTCTGCACACATCCCACATTTCCAGTGGCAGGGAAAACAAAGGGTATATGTAGAAAACTGCAAACTTGGTTCAGTTCAGAGTAAAAAGAGGTGTGCTACTGATCCTTCCCAGATTCCTTTCTCTTCCAAATGTTTTTCAATTACACATAATATTTCCCAATTACATATAATTCTCCCTTAAAATACTACAAGTCTTTTATTACAGGCTCTGAAAACTGACCCTGAAGGAATTACTTCACATTATTTCCTTAACTGAAATGAAAAAAAAATTTCAATCCTGAAATAAAATGTAAGTTCTTCATGGATTCTACTCTTCCACAAACAAATCTAAGTTGATTTAATTGCTCTTGAATAAGATAACAAACTCTATTTCTGATTTAACCCTAATCAGAGTTAATAAACAAAATAAGACAGAACTGGAACGGGTCTCTGGGTCACTGATCTGAGTCCTTTGCCACTGATTTCAGTGTTGTGTTTTCCCTTTCATTAACTCATCAGGCTCTGACAATTGCCATGTCTTAGATAGACTTGATGGCTTTTCCCTCTCAAATAAAAGTCACTTCCTCAACCTGGTTTCAAGACAAGGGCAGGATAAAATCCAAGCATCCTCAGTCTCAGTCACTTGTTCTGTTATAATACCAAAACCAAAACATGCCCCAAATAATGTTGAAGGGGTATCATATTCATATGCTATATGGGGAAAGAAAGCTGCATTTTCTTTCTCCAGCTCACAGGAATTCTCATGAGAGAACAATGACCAAGATAAAAGCTCAGCAAAGACAAATAAAGAAACAACTCCACCTCTTCCCGAAAAGATGTGAAAATACTGTTAACTGGAGAGCGCTTTGTTTTGCTTTGCTTCCTCTAAAACACAGAGAATGTTAATGAATTACACTGTTAACTGGAACATAATCTTGTCTGTAAAGGATCAGGGGAAATTTAGATTTGGGACTATCAGATAATGAGAGGCAACTGGGAGTCTTTGGAAGAGTAGAGAAATTGGCATATGAAAATAATAATTATAGATTTTACAGTACTTAATGACAAATACTATGGAAGAAACCTCTTTATTTTTAACTGTGAACCTTGGTAGAAAGGGAATTAGGATACCTGGTGTTAAAATCTCCTCAAATCCCTCAAAGCTTTAACTGAAGATCTAATGCTTTAGTTAGTACACTGGAGTTGGCTTAGCTGATACAAATCATATTTCCAGGAAAATTTGTATATTATACTCCCAGACGTCAGCCAGATGATAGAAGGATATTTTGGCTTGGAAGCTTCTTTTCTTCTTTTCTGTTTTGCTTAAGAAGAAAAGAATTGCTTGTATGTTGTTTACAAAGATTTCAGCAGGATGACTGCTATTTTAGCCACTAACACAAACAACCTTGACAATCAGAATGCATTTTTTTCCACCTTCTTCATCCAGACAAGTAAGCAGTCATCAATTACAATCCCACACATGAAATACAAATTTAGCAGTACAGAAATGAAAACTAAAGCAATTTCTACCTTTACTATTCCAAGGGGATTCATTCTTGCTCTGTTTACTATGAAATATTTCCTCTCTTGAAGTCAAAGTTACATCAATGTCACCGACCTTAAGTTGAATCATAGTAAGAAGATGATATCCTGGCATTCCTGGCATCATCTCCTCATTATTGAGCTTTCTATTTACCATGTGTTTTAAAACAATGCTCCAGCATTTGTTTTCCTTAGGTTGCAGTCAAGTTTGATTTATTTGTGTTGATATCATCAAATTTAACACTAAAAAGTGTGTTTTAGAAAACCTGATTTTTAATTGATGTCCATTGAACAAATTAACTTTATCAGCAAAATATGTAAAATTTTTTTTACCCACTTCATAATATTCCTTAATAGCAGCATAATTATTTAATTGTCATGACACTAACGATCTGAAATGCAAAAGAATATGAATGTCTATGGAAACATAGGTTTCTGTGAACAGCTTGGAAAACAGAAAGACATTTCTGACCTAACAATCCTATTTCACTTCCAGCTCTTATCTTTCTTTTGACTTGGAAACCAGAATATTAATATGGGTGCTCATTCTTCTACTGCACTGGTCTGTCATTTCCCCTATTATAAAATTATTGCCCAGTAACACAGCATTTCCCACACCTGGATGTACACAAACACACAGACACATGCTGATCACAGTACATTCCAAATTAGCAGGGTAAATAAAGGAAGAGAGCTCTGTGTTTTGCTGGCTCTTTCAGGAAACCATGTCACATAAAATATAATGGAAACACTCTGTGCCTTCACCGCTGGAGTGCACACCTGAGTGTATGGGCATGCTCATCCTTCTTTATTTTAGGGAGTAAGATGCCGAACTTGGGACTGTGTCTGCACTGCTATTTCCATTGAAGTGAAAACAGCATTTTGTCAAGACAACTAAGCCCCAGTAATATCTGGAGAGGTTTTAAAGTTCTTCTCTTACTGCTTAGTCTAGAGATGAAATACAGAGCAGATATGCCTCACAGAACATCACAAACTAGCTGGAATACTCCGGGCTTATGTAAGAAATATAAAAACCTCCATGTACCATGTCACAATCCACAATAACCACCCTCCCTGTGCACGGCTCTGTTGTACTGCCACAGAAACACTAATTTTGTGTGATGGGCTGGCATGGAATTATCATCCTCATTTTCCTTGAACATGAGGCCAGAATTTAAATCCAAACCCTGATGGGCTTTCTCATACAGTGTTTCAAATTTGTCTGTTTGTATGGGAAAGTCAAAATAACTGCATCAGTTCCTAGGATATTTGGCTGAACCTGATGTCTCTATTTTTGAGCATATGGTTTATTGAATTGTAATACTTTTCAAGATAATTCCAACTGCCCTATTCTGAGGGATTAGTATTCTCAAGTAGAACATGCACAAGAATAAAGATTTTGATTGCAGCTTTAATATCAAAGTAATATGTTTCAATTGACTAAGCAGGCCACTAACAATTTAGATAAAGGGAAGCAATATAACAATTAATGAGCTATACACAAATTCCTCATTGTTCATTAACCCTTCAGAAGCTGCCTATTTGCATAAAGTCCATGTCTTCTTTTCATTTTGTCCGTATTCCAAAAGATGGTAGAGTACTCAAAATATGTTGCTGAGAGGTTGTTTCAATGTATGGTAAGTGATATGCACACACATTATAAAATAAAATGTAGAAAGCACTGGTAATGGTCCTAAAAGAGGTGATGGAATTTACTGTAATTTGTACAGGGTAAAATTTTAGATAATATCCATTACAAAATCAGCTATCTCAGCCAGAGCTGGGTTTACAAGATCAGTCAGCCTGGGGCAAAACTCTACTTGAAAGAGCAGCAGGATAGGAAGGCTTTCAGGGAATGGGTTGACCACATCCTATTCTTGAATTCAGCCCAGCCAAAAGCAAAACAACTCTACTCTGTTTGTTCATGCAATATTTTTCTTTTGCAACATGGCAAACTCCTCATGCTATTGTTCCACACGTTGCAGCAACTGGTTTGATCTGGAAAGGTCCACATCCATCAGTCACATGGTTTCATGAAAACCACCACTTTTCTCATGTAGTTCTTTGACTTTGTGGGTTTTGGTAATAAGGTTGAAATTACAAACCCTGAAAAACATCATAAATTATTCCTTCCCTTTTGTTTTTGTGACTCTGCCAAGACTTCTTCATGAGGTCCTTGGGATGGGAGCATTAAAGCTGGTTATCACAGCTGCATCTCCCCTTTGGATGTTCTCATTTCTCCCTATTCTTTTGGCTCTATTTGCTATTTACTTGTTTGGAGTAGTTTAGGTTGGAAATGGTATATATACATAGATACATATTAGCTGGAGAAAATAAAGAGCATTTCATTTCTACTGTTGACAGGGGAAATACAGCACAGTAGCCTACAACTTAGAAATTTTCATTACCAAATTTGACATTCGGGTGACCTACGTACAAATGACACAAAATTAAAATTCCTGTTTTACAAATGGGAAGCAGAGATATGAGGTATATTAAAGAGGTTTTCCCAAGGACACACTGCAAGTCTTTAACCAAGCCATAGCTCAAGCAAAAGGCTCCTGGAGGCCATCCCAGCATCCCATCCTCCTGGCAACTGAAAACACTAAAAGGTCATAAAAGTGTATGAGACAACTGAGTGAATCATGTCCGTAATTCATTCACTTGAGCTTTGTTTTCATTCATAAACTCATCAAAGATCAGAGCCCCTGAAGTGAGTTATAGTCCCATCTCCACTGAAAAGCTGTTTGTTAATCTCAGGCATACCTTTGCCTTTATGGCTATGCAGTGGGTGCAGTTAATATACTTTCATTTCCTTTTTTATTGTTACTTCAGATATTGATGATGTCAGCTGTATTCCCAGCTCTACCAATAGGCTGGGATTAAACCATGACAACAAGAATACCTGTACAGACCCGAACCTCTTCCACAGTGCTTGTGCTTGTATCTCCAAACCCGTGGCAGCTGGTAGTTACAAGCCCTTCAGATCAAATGGATTTTGGATCGACTCCACTCTTCTTAATTCTGAATCATCAGCCTATGTATTGGACCAATATTACTTGATGTTCATATAAAGACATGAAATAGCCTCTTTTAGCTCTTCATCTGAGACTATGCAAGTCGGGAGTGGAGGAGTCTGCAGGGCAAGGAGCTGGTTTTCTCTTCCCCATGGAGCAGCGCAGCCCAAGAAGAGATGCTCTGTGGCTGCGGCTTCCTCACAGCTCACGGCCAAGGTAGCAATCCTTTTGCAAACTAAAAGTTTTTAAAATTTTTCCTTAGAGAAGGAAAGGTCTGCATTCACAAAGGAAAAGACTCCCTTGCTCTAAGTAGCACTTAGCGACCAGTCTCTGCTACAGTAAAGATACAGAATATATCCTTGAAAATAAGTACTTTCTCATAAAATAGAAGTTCCTTGACATCTTGGTTCCAAAGCATTTGTAATTGCTATTTAAGGAAATTAATGCACTAGGATTGCATTATCACAGGTGATTCTGGCCACGCAGATTCCTGTGGCTTTCCAATATGTCTGCTTAGTAGCTTTTTCAGTTGTTTCATATAACATTAGTATGTGTAGCACAAATTTGTTACCAAGCCTCACCAGTACCACGAAATTCTAAATTTTAATTTCAAAATATTTGTATAAAACTAAACAAATTGAAGGTGGACCGTAAAAATATTCAAGGTACAAGCAAACATAAAAGAAGACACACAAAAAATAACCCATCATTTTAGAGCTGGGGCTCTTGACTACTTTGGAAAAAAGATTTCAGAAAAAATCCTACTCTGCGTTTTCTCCCCTGGTACATCAAAGTTAAAAATCAAATCAATACCATCTTAGTATTAGACGGTGGTGACAGCATGCGGACATCAGTGTTGTAATTAAAAAGCCATTCAGCTCAGTTGGTAAAATGTAATTTTAGCTGTAGTCACTGGCTGTTTCTAAGCAATCTATTTACCCCAAAACATCCTCAGGCATGGACTGAAGAGTGTGAAATGATCGAATTTTAGTTAGCCTCATACATAACAAATTTCAATTATAATTCCTACTGTAAAAAATGTTATAATAATATTATGCTGAAGTCCCTATGCTAACTGACACCGGGGATAGATGAGGAAGAAGAAACTTTCTCTGCTTTACCACTTCCATTAGTCTCATTTTATATGGGACTTCTTCCCTGAGCCTGTAGAGGAGCTAATTCCAGCTGGTGACTAGGGAAACACCCTGTGCTGCCCCAGTTCATGGGCCACACCAAGAAACTGTCGTGGAAAATTTCTGCGAGATTTCCCCCTGCTCTGACAAGGACAGTCAGAGGAATGTCCCTCATTGCTTAAAGACTGGCAGAGTTCTGGCTTCAGATGCTGCTCACAGGAAAAGCTTAGGGCCACTCATTAAAGTAGTAGCTAAATTAATGGTAAGAAAAACTAAGTAAAATGCACATAGCATTTAACTTTCTAAGCTAAAACTATCAACCAATTAAACCAAATAGCATGCCTGAATTAAATATTAAGCTTATTTACAGATAAGAAAACTGAGGCAGAAAATCAAAAGGCCAATTTTGAGGATAGTACTTCAAAACTGTTCTACAGTCAGCATTTCTTTTGGGTTATTTCTTTCTAAAATGCTGTGGGCCCATAAGTAACTTTGTCACAGTTGTAAATCATTTGATATTCTACTGCACGTTATGAAATACACAGAGATGGACCTGTCGTCAACACCACAGGTGTGCCTGCATCCCCAACCCCATCCATATCCATATCCCCATCTGGATCCCCATCCCCTTCACTGTCTGCACATCTGATTGCTTCTCCAACTGCTTGGCCAGCTCCCTTCCACTGTATCACCCTACTTATCATGGAGGGACCCATATTGATGGCTAAAAGCAAGAGCTGCTTCAGACCCCCTGAACTGTTCTTCTTCTCTCGTCAGCAGCCCAGCAAAAACCACAGCAAAAACTGTTACACCAACACATGAAATTGAGGATGTGCAGGCTTTTGGAATGGTTTATAAACATCTTCCAGAGTCTGAAAAGACTTCTAGACCTCAGAAGATCTGTGTCTGTGCTAGGTAGTTGCTGTAGCCAAGGGTTTCACAATTCACCTCCCTGTACCCCCAGTGGGGCATGGAGCAGGCCAGAAGACTGTTTTTGAAAGATCTATCAGAGACTTGGAGATCCAGCAGGTCCCCAAATCACAGGCTGAACTGGTTGGCACAGGGAATGTAAGTGCAGTAGTAAAAGCAATAAATTTGGGTAAATATGGAATAAAAGTTTTTTTTTTTTTTTCAGGAAGGGCAGAAATAAAAGTAGAAGCAGAGATATAATCTATTTACTTAATTCTCTGCTAGACCTTACAGTAAAAATAGGAGATGTTCAGATAAAAAAGACAAATCACACTGAAATATGCAGTGCAAATGCATATGCAACTTGTCATTTCCTACTCTCTATTCTTGTCATAGTAGCTATTATTCTCTCACCTTTGCTCAGTGGCACTAGCAAAAGCAGTGGTGGGCAGCTAGGAAAACCATATGTGTTACAAGGCAGATGGTTTGACGTACAGGCACTTCAATTGTAGTGTCAGATAAAAAGTTTAGAATCATTTTCTTGACTCAGTTTCATCAGCACCACGGCAATGAGCTAAATGGGCCAGGTCTTACAGAGAAGAACAGAGGTTTCTATCCCTTTGGGCTGCTGTAGGATACAGGTTATTGTATGCTGCATGTTAAAAAGTGAAAACTTGAATTAGAGATGACTCCTGTTCCTGCAGCAAAGAAGAGGCACCAGGCAAGCAGCAGCAAGAAAGCAAATTTTAGTTTCTCGCTTCCTTTCCCCGCAGAACTCTTTACTCCTTGGGGGGGAGGTGCTACACTGTAGCATCCTTCAAAGGAAGGTCAGCTTGCAGAAACACACATAAAATTACTGGCCTGTCTCGGCTGCTTCTCTTTAGCTAGTCAAGCAAAGTCCTTAACAACCCTATTACACCTGGCATTTCCCCCCATCCTTGAAAATTGCCACAGCTGCTCAGTTTCCTTTCCATATAAGTTTTCTTCTTATGACAGCTCAGAAGGTCTACCAAAATGGGGGATCTTTTGCTATATTTGTCTCAGTTTGCCATGGCCAAGTTCAGCAAAACCTTGAAGAAACATTCCCAAATGTATGAAAAAAAAAGTCACAATTTTATCACTGTTTGCATGGCCAGGTTGAAATTTAGGGGCAAGCTGCTTGGATTTTAGTGCAGCTGCTGACACAGAGAGGTGACCAGGCTCTGAGGCTCTCACTGTCTCTGATTTGCATCAGAGGGAAAATGAACCCAGGGAAGAGAGGACGTGTTCAGGCAACACTCACACACATCCCAGGGGAAGGGTGAAATGATGGAGGAATACAATGATGTTTTCTGAAGCATGGTAAATGGGAGAGAAAAGGACAGAGAAGGGCTAGAGAGACCTCATAAGGATGACTGAGAGGCAAACAGACCACCCTGGTGGCTTTTGGGGAGGGCAAAATCCTCCCTCAGCCTTTGGTGTAGCACAGTGTCCAGCCTGTCAAACTGCCTTATTTTGTGGTACACATGTCCCTCTATTCCTGCTAGGGAGCAAGGACAAATAGTGTCCTGGAATTCTCCATGTGTCCCCTTTTGCCGTCCTCTGAGAAGAGACTATCCATTAGCTTCCCATTTGCATTGCTTCATGTGGTCCTCAAGGCACAAACTTATCTGTGCAGCATTTATTTTTAGGTTTTTAAAAGATTCTAACTTACTGTATTGACATGTAGTGATCACTATTTCTCCCTGCTGTCAATAGTTAAAACAACATTAATTGACATTGGATTTATATTCATGGTATGTTTCTGGAGGAATTCATTAAAATGTCCAGGCTTACTGCCATAAAAATCAAATATGGACTAAAGTAGATGTCATATAGGTCTTGTAGGACCCCTGTGATGTACTTGAAGGGCTACTCATCACAGAGTGACCTGTACCTTACTCATTAACCACATGTACCTATCTATTCAAAATTAAGAGCAAAATATGTTCTTCACCCTTTCCTAGACGCCTTCTTCATTGCTGCGTACAACATTCAGCTGAACAAGCTGTTAAGTGGGAAAAAGAGTAGGAGGTGACCAGCTTTCCCTTCATCCTTTCAACTAGTGAGCAAAACAGCACACAGTAACTATCAGGGGGAGCACATATTTTTTAGTAGCCTGCAGGCTAAACATCCCTCCTCCATCTACCTGTCTATCTTCCCAATGCATGTCACACTGTCACTCCCAAAGTGCTCAGAATATGCAGAAAGAGCTCCTAGGAAAGCCCGAGGAGCAGAACTCAACCTGGCTCTTCCAGGATAGTTAGATGAATATCAGCACTTCCTTTTTCTGCCTATAAGTATGAAAAAAAGGTCATTTTATCACTGCAATATACAACACAGTATTTCTCAAGACTGAAGGATCCTAAGCTATCAAATACTCAAACTACAAATTGCTGATATTCTGAAGAGTATAACAGGGCTTTTGTACTGTTTTTATACTGCTCCCTAGATATCCCCTTCTGGCCACTACTGGGCACAGGCTACTCAGTAAGGTGGTTCTTTGGTCGGACTTGATGCTAGGAAGTTCCCTAAGCTCTTAAATGATTTCCAGACTTCTGAAACACCTGAGTATCAGTGAGCCTTCTATGACAAACCTTGCAGCATGATGAGGCTATGGTCTAATGTGCTCACAGGGTCCAAAGCCTGGTGCCTAGGACACAGATTGTCTGTATTAATAACCTCAGTACACTTTGGATGCATCTATATGGGTGAATCAAACATGCCCAGGACTGTTTTCTGGCCAACTGGCCGGGAACAGTTTGAATCTATATATACATAGACTGCCTAATGGGAATGGTGTCTGGACTGACCTAACTTCTGTAGCATGTCCAGGAATTGGAAAGCAATAGTAGGACTGGTCTAAACTGTGCCAAGGACCTTTCTAGCAATTTAATGGTTCAGACAATCAAGTTTCAGTGCCAGAGGATTTTCATTCAAGTTGTTTAATTTACTTGGGTAGCATTAGCCTTAGGGAATCCAAAAGTCTAAGCTCATTGATAGCCTTCTATATATCATCTACTGTTGTTAGCAAGAGTAATAGCACTTTCTCGATTGATGTACATATCTTCCTTATACCAGCTTTGAAACGGTTTGCTCTGAAGAGGCAATCAGGAGTGGCAAGTTTCCAGGTAGTCCCATCTACTGCCAGTCAGCCTGTGTCTGAAGCTCTATTGTCCCACAGTCCCTGCCAGTTGGACAGGCCTAAAAGAACCAAATGAAATTGTTCATAGAAAGAAATAGGTCAGCAGCCTACACAGCTTTTCTTCCTTAACAGTTTGGTTCAGAGCATGGGTGTCCATATGTGACCTGCTTGTGGCTGGCACCCTGGTGATCTTTCCTCCAGGGTGTCTGATCCTACCCTGGAAGTGGTGCTGGCTGCAGAGAGCAGAGGGATGTTGGGGTGAACTAGGGCTGCTATGGAAGCTGTATTTTTAGACATTAGAATTTCTTTGGCTTTTAGAGTGATGAAAATCTCACAAAAAAGCCTAATGAAACACCCCATGAAATGGGAATTTTTACCATGGAGTTAGTAAGAACAGGGCTCTGCAGTGAGTTTCTATCTCTGTTCTTTAACAGCTGACTGTGTGCTGTTTTACCATTCTTTTGGCAGATGGCAAAGGAACTTAATCTGAAACAGCAGGACTTCTCTCTGAAACAAATACAAACATTTCCTGCAGAACACAACATGCTGTAAATCCAGTGACCAGAGCGGTTTTCTGGTGACGTGTTCCCAAGCCCTCTAAGCAGCATTTGCAGACAGGCAGCTCTTGACTCCCAGACCATGGTGAGTAGTGGGAAGCCTCCCTGGCAGAGCCACCATGTGGGGAAGACTCTGCTCCAGGTAGTCCACTGAGGATCCCATCTGAAGCATGCCATCAGGCTCAACTCTGCATTTCAGACTGGTACAGGTCTCACAGAAGTAAGGTGGGAACCTTTTAAGTTGACTTTGGGGCAGTAGTGCCAGGCAGGCTCTCATGCCCAGGAATGTATGAACAGAAGGTCTCCAAGTCATGGTGGGAGCTCAGGAAATCACCGGATCTCCATTTTTTCTTTATAATTGAGACCAATTAGAGACAGTGTGCCCTGTTCTTGAATCTCACATTTCCATCTTTTTCCCAGCTTTGCCTAAGCAGAGACAGCATTTAGCTCAAGAGCAGCAGCCGGACTCACACTCTGATGTAGGATAGTTGCATAATGCTGTGAGTTCTGTTCTATTCTTCTCCCTCACCTCACTGGGGATCTCTTGTGATAAAAACAGTAAAAGGCTCTTGATTTATTTTGCTGACTAGAACATTTCATTATATTGATTCAGCTCATGAAAGCCCCACAAGGAAATGGAAAATAGCCCATTATTTTTAATTTCCAATTGGAAAAGTTACAACACATTTCTATTTATGATGTGCATTTTTAGTTTTGTTTTTTTTTAAATCTAAATCATCAAATTCAGCACTTATTTTTAGAACAGTCTATTTCCATCGTTAAGGAAAGACTAAGGTTTGAACTTGTGTTTCTCTGTATCACAAGATGCTGAGGTTCAAAGAGATTATTCATATATATTTTGAACAGAGTTGGTGAGGAGGTGAAACTGCCAAATATCCTGAACTTCTCTATTTTGGGAAAAATGGTGGGCTAGGATGATCTTTTAAAATATATTCACGGCTTAAATTGAACAATTTAACACTCTGAAGCTTAAGTAAAAAATTAATAGAAGGCAAATCTTTGAAGTGGTGGCATGTGTGTAAGCCTCTTGTCCCCTGCAGCCAAAAAAAAAGTCATCAAGGCTTCAGACAAGCAGTATTAAGCGTTTGAATTCTCCACAAAAATATTCGTGATGTAGAGCAATTACTTGTTTCTGATACTAGCGAGAAGTTGCTCAAATGTTTTATTTTGCCTCTCTCATAAGATCCTTTGGATTATGTGCTTTACATGACTTCTGCCTCCTGGTAGATTCATCTTTTGTGGTGTAATCATATACCCCCATGCACATTCACATGGGTACATATATATTTATACACACATACACATACACATACACATACACACACACACACACACACACACACACACACACACACACACACACACAGAACAAATAAACGAGATGGCCAGAAATGCTTGGCATGCTCTCTGTTATTTTTGTGTTGCTCTTACTTGAAGCACATTTAACATTTTACTTGACTTGAAAATTTAGTAAGGTAGATGGATTAAGGAAAAAAAAGCCAAAGGTTGAAAGGATGAATAGCTCAGAGAATAAAGCATCGGGCACTTACAGTACTGCTGGCACTGAATGCAAGGAATCAGACCTACAGACCTCAAAAGGGTGAGGAATGAAACTCAAACACACCCGGTTTGGTCAGCCCTGAAAACCTAACCGAACAAAGACATCCCAAACCTGCAGCTTGGGTTAAAGAGCTAAGACACTAATCCAGTACAAAGGGCTTTATTCAGACTGTTTACCCTTTTGTATGTATGTATATACAATCAAAACTAATTTTTTTTCAGACCCTGATGTGAACCAGTGCTCTATACAAATCTGTGGGGAAAAAGTCCAGCAAGTTATTTCACTGACAAAAGTGGCCTTTATGTTGCTTCAAAAGTGGCCTTTACTCTTTGCAAAGTTCCTTTAGAATAAGGTCTGCGAGGAATTTTGTGGAAAACAGAGCTACTTTACAGTATTTTCCCCGCATTGACTCTTTAAACATACTAAATCTGTGCTTTGTTAACTCAGCATTCAAATGTAGAGAAATCCAAAGAGCAGGTCAACTTTCTGTCCCTAACGACAGCTTTCCCTCTCAACCGGCCAATGGCCTGGTCACACAACCTAACCTCCTGCCCTGGAAGATTTATCATCAGCTTTGCATTTGTCCTTGTCACTTTGAACTAAATGGGGCTGCTCCACATGCCCTAAAATCTAGTGCCTGTGTGTGCCTTTGCTCGGCTGAACCCTGAAGAGCTATTAGTGCCGAAAGCTAACTGCAGGTGTTTTGCTCTCAAAAGTGTATCCAAAATTTAGTGTATCTTGCCGTCTTGATTTAACTGCAGGCTCTTCAGGGAATGAGCCACCTTTTATTCTCTGTAGTTTTCAGAGCACCAGGACTCGAACTTCAGATGGGGCCTTTAGGTGCTACCATGATATGGATAAATAAAAGACAATATAAAACGGTGCCACAAAAGGAAATGAAAGATGTGAAAGGTAATAAATAAAGCTAATTTAATCCATCCGAAAACAACTGATTAAACCAGCAATCAGATCAGAAATAGGGTAAAAAATGAAAATCTTTCCATAAACATTTTCTACCTTTCTCAGAGGAGCAGTGCAAAGATGATGTATCACTCATCCCTACATAAACCTCGCTTTGATTTATTACTTCTTAAATAAAAAAAAAGGACAACCTCTGTGATTTTTGCAGCAAAGTGTTTTTGCAGCACTTCTCAAGAGAAATCCATGCCTATACTAACAGACCTTACGTATATCTCCTTAACCAGTAAAAATACAAGCTTCCAAGACTTTCTAGAAGCAAGATAAGGAACAAATAACATGGATCCAAACCTTCTGCTTCTTGTCTGCGGATATTAAGTATATTGCTGTGAATATAGAGCTGAAAGACTATTCAGATGCAAGAAGGCAATACTCAATTTCTCCTCCCAAAGACAGTTTCTTTGTCAGAATTAGAGGAATTCTAAAGGGCTTTTCACTTGCACAAAAAGCCGCCTGCCAGCAATGATCATGGTTAAACAAAAAGCATGTCCAATAGAGCAAGCCACTCATGTGACTATCATTTGCAACCCAGGTACTGGGAGCAAACGCTGGCTGCATACTTTGATCTAAATATATCCCAATTAAGGTTTGACTGATTATCTGTGCTCACAGAGTGGAGGTAGGCAAATTTAACAAATGGCAACGAGGAAACTTGGGTTTATGGAGTAATTTAACAAAGGCAACATAATGGCAATAACATAGGAGCAGCAGACCACCTGCTCCTCGGCTGGGTTCACTTTCTCATGGACCTGTCACACTGTAGAGCTCCTCACACAAATAAAACAAGAAATAAGTAATTCTCCTGGAGAGCAATTGTTAAACCACCAGTCCTGAAATATACTGTGATGGAAACTGATATTAAGGGACATTTTTTAAACCTGTTTGAGAGAATCAAAAGTCTCATTGATAAGAGCAGAGGTTTTAACCAAAAGAAGTGTGAAAGCAACCAACATTTCTCACTTTGAGAATCATGTATGGATATTGCCAAAAAACAGTAAGTGCAGGAGAATATCTTAATGAAAACAGCCTACAGAAAATAATGGAAAATATTAGCTTTTCTTAAAGCTCTTTTATATTCAGATCTTTGTTATTTGGGTAAGTTTAAATTTAAAAATTTTTTATCTTGTGTTGGTGTTTTTGCATTATGAAAATATTTATTTAATCACTAATGAGCAACACAGAGTGAAATTTAGAAGTAAGAACTATAATATAAGACCTTAAAAATATCAGGTTGTGCCATGAGATTGATACCATTGGATTTAGAAGACAAAACTGCAATATGAATTACTTTTCTTGTTCTGGTGGATGAGAGGAAAGAGGCTAAAACATAATGGAATTGTGTTATAACTAGACAGAAGGCTCTGAAAACACCATTAGCAGGAGGTTATTATATATTCATGAAAGAAAAAAATGGGGAAAAAAAAATCAGTCACTAACAGTTGCTTCAAAGACTCAAAGACTGTTGAGATGGGGTATTTTCCCAGAACATTTGGCCTGGATCCTAAGGGACTAATTTTACTTTCAGGTGACCTATGGACGTGAGTCAGCACCTTGGGTAAGCATTTGAAAACAGATGCCCATGCACCATTTGTTCCTTGCCTCTTGCCACTGATATAAATGACAATTAATATGCACATCCAAACATGCATACTCACTGTGGGACTGCAGACACAAGAGACCTTTGCTTCATTGTCATAATGTGTTTTTTCCCATGAGTAAATTTACTGCTAATTCTTTCAGCTCTCACAACTGAGCATTGTTAAAAATGGAAAAGAAAAAAAAAAGAAAAAATATTACTCAGACACAGTTGGTGAGAAATCTTAGTTTGGATTAAAAAGATGTTGACACAGATGTTGGGAGAGCCTGCAGACTGGATTTCCTGGAGAGAGTAAGCAGAGTAACGACTTAACTCACCTCATTTCAGAAATCTTAAACATAGATATCCTAACCACTCTGTTCTTTCTTCAGTGAGGGTAGAGAAAAAAAATATCTTTTCAGTGAACCATTTGCCTTAAGTTTTTTAGCTATGATGCTCAAATTGCCTCTAGAGGGGCCTATTTTCCACCATTACAGTGAAAGTCTAAATTGAGGAGCTTCGGCTGAGATGACTAACTCCTAGGCATCTACTTTAGGGTGGATCTCTTCCAAATATCTATGGAGCTTTCTTGCATGTCAGGCAGGCTCCAGCTGGTTCATGCTGGGGTATTGAATGCATCCAGAGAAGCCTGGACATGAAGGTAAAGCAAATGGCTCCCAAACTTACCAATAAATTGTGAGAAAAAAAAATAGGGATCTGTTTGGAATGGACCTGGCTGTGAGAGGCTCAGATCTGGATCTAGACCTGGACTTTGGGATACAACAGACACTGGAAAAGAGTGAGGCCAAAATTTGGGTCAGGGTTGGCACTGCTCTGCTTGTGCTGACAAAAAAGTCTCAGGTCAGTGCCTGGCACTTACTGCTGTATGCAGCAAAATGCCAGCACACCGTGGGACCAGCTCAGGGTCACCAGTCAGCATAAACTCACAATTTCTTCTATTTATCAGCTACTGTCAAACTAGAACATTACTTTAAGGCAACAGAGATTTGGGGGGTGTGCCTGTTAATCTTACTTTACTGTGAAAATGTTCATGATAGTCCTTTTACTATCAAGATGTAATGCTGCTGATTAAATTACAAATGACACACTACATCAATTCTTATTAGAGATGCTCAGGTCTCTGAGTATGTACACTCATGTGGCTGACACCCTTCTTGCCCATTTCTCATACCATTCAACCCAGTAATTATCAGCAAAGATTTCAGAGCAGACTTGAGGTAGTCACGCATCTCACTGTCAATCAAGGGTTTTATTTTTTTTGACAATGTTTATGTGATATCAGGGGTCAGAGGTTTTTAACCCTACTTCCCCTGGTGAACTATTACAATCCTCTGCTGGATTCTGCTGGGAAAGGAACATATCCTATTATGCTGCTATCAATTCTTCATCTTGTAGCATCACTTCACAATTCACAGATATGATATCATTAAGGGTGAAATTATACTCTATGTTGAACCCTTTGTTTATTTCACTAAGACCTGAAAGACCTTGGGACTAGTCTTCAGATATGATGATACCTGTCAAAAATGAATTCACCAGTTTTTGTGTACTATCAATATTTTATTACTTAATGATAGTTTAGGGCTGTACTAGATACAGATTGTTCATAACTAGTCTGAAAAATGAGATATCTTTTGCGAGCAGCTGCCTTTCATCCTTTTCTCCCAAAACACAAATACATTTGTCTGAAATCTGAAAATGTTTCATTTTCTAATGCAATAGCTGATTTTTTTTTTATTATGATAGGGAATAAGTTTCTGTGGGGAAAAAAAAAATAAGGTATGAAATTATCAGGTTGTTCAGTGAAAAAAATATGCTTTGGTGGAAAACTCTTGACCAGGCTGTTTCTTTACAAACATTGGAGCTCTTCACATGTACTAAATGAGAAGTTTTTATGTCCTGGATAACCTCTATAGGTGGATAAACCAAGAAATGTAACATGGTAGTTACTGAGAGTGGCACTTCAGCTATTCTGGTTTTATGACTGATTTTAAAAAGTAATATATATGCTAAATATTAATATTAATATTAATATTAATATTAATAATAATAATAATAATAGCAATAGTCCCTTTTCCTTTTTCTATGAAGTTACAATAGGATGAGAACAAAAAGTTCCCCTCATTATAATTCTCCAGCACAAACTTGGCAAAAATTTTCAAGCAGTGCTGTAACTGCGGAGCTGAGAAAATAAAACAGATACAATTGTTGACAAAAGTAATGTGACTCTTAATAGAATAATAAACAGAAGCCACCAAAGCATTTTGACCAACAAAAGAGTGGCCCCTTTGTATAAAACTGACTTACACACATATAAGACAGAATGGGTTTTTAGTACGATGCTGCAGAGGCACAGGGGCACTGACATAGTCCCAGAGTCACCTTTTAATAAGTGAAGTGTTAGGGGGCTGGGCAGCCCATGGGGGTGATACGGAGCCGCTTGCTTCCAGGTCACTGCTTTGAATCCGGCCTGGCTGATGCCAGCTGGGAGTCGAAACTCTTTGATGCCTGCTTGGTGGCTTTGAAAACTTCTTTCTTGGCTTCAGCATGAGTGGGTGACTGGCAAGGCCTGTCACAGTGGCAGGAGCAGTATGGGGACTTGAGGCTGGGCCTGGTGGTCTGTGCACAGTGGGAGGGTGTGGGTAGAGCACGCTTCTCCTGTGTCTGTAACCCCGTGCCTCGACTGCCGTGCTGGTGCAGCCGTGTTGGCATAGAAGCTCCCTGAAGAACACCAGTCTTGAGGACACAGAGTGCTTTATTCAGCCTGGCTGTTCCTCAATATCATTCCTGAAAAGTTTTCAGTAAGTGAGTTAATCCTAAAACAATTTCATTTTAGAGTAGGTCATTCTGATGCCATTTTATGTCTATTCCCCCACCTCCTATACTGTGCATCACCTGGGAGCCTAAAAGCAAACTCATAAAAAAGCATAACATTTTCTAGCTATTTATTTATTTGCTACACTTACTTTCTAATGGAGTGTGTGCAACATCATATTTAAAACATGACCTTAGAAACTTAAAAACACATCAATTTCTCCCAAAGAATATACAGCTGCCAGAGAAAAGGGGACATTCAGTAAACTGCATGTCACTATCAGCTATTGATAGCCAGTGATTTGTTCTGAATCCAAAGGCTAAACCAACCCTCATGCTGCTGTATGTCAGATGCAATTGGTCCAAAGTCAAAGTTTTACAGCTCAGACAGGGCGCACTTTATCCTTCAGGCTGCTACTTAAGATAGCCATGACCCTGAGGAGAACCAGTCAACAAAACAGACAGACAAGAGGATGTGATTTGTATGCATCCCTGAGCCTGCTCAAATCACCTCTGACCTTCAGGTCAGGCTGCAAATGACAGCAGAGTGCATGCACCTGATCAGACAGCACATTCTCATTAGAAAGCCTGGGAAAAGGGGGCAGCTACACTGTGTTTACTCATAGACCAAATGCAATCTACCCAGGAAATGAGAAGAAAAAAGATCAATTTAGCTCAACAGAAGGATGTGAGCAACATGTAAGTATGTTATGAAATTCCATATCAAACTGCTTATTCTTATAAACCCAGATGGGAGCTCTCTGCTTGGGTGAGTCACCAAGAAGACAGGTTAGCAACAAAAAAATCAGTATTTATTTGCTGCAGAATACCACGCCAGGAGTCTTTACTGGGGTGCATAACTTCTAATAGACTGAGATCCACAATCAAAGGCATTTATAGGCTTGATTTGCTGCTGGTACCATTTGATCATCAGTGCAGTTTGCTGATTTGATAGTTGTATAGTCGTTGCTGCTAATTTACATCAGCATATGTGAATTTACCCAGCAGAAAGGGCTGGATTTATCCAGCAGAAAGGCAGTGTTCACAGAGAAATCCAGGCTTTCCTAAATGTGGTTGTTTGGATATGGCAGCCTGTCAAGTTACCAGACAGATCAAACCCATTTTTTTTTTCCTGCCAGCCTCCTGGAGGTAATCTATGCTGTGGTTTTGGTTTAGGACAATTTCTGGCACACTTGGAGCAAGTCTGTGATTTGAAGGGTGAATGTGTTTGGTGACTGTGTTACTTTGTGCAGAGACTAAGGACCACTCTTCATTGGTTCTCCAAGTTGGCATTACACTTCTTATAAATTTCATCTGGCATCGGACTGAAGGCTGCAGCGCTGCCAGGATCCATCTATGCTAAAGAGGCCTGCCGACGGCAGCGAGGGACCTGTGCCATGGGTACACGGCATCACTCGTGCAGACACTAAGCAAATATGACTCGTGCCTCCCCCTGTCAGGGGCTGCAAGGACTGCTCTGGCCTCGGCGTCAGGTCAGACCTGGGGCTGCATGGGGAAAGTGCTGCCCACCTATTGGCTCGGTCCGAGCGGAGATCAGCCTAGCGTGCAGCTCATCTGATTCAGCCGCTTCTGCTTCCAGCCCTTGCCGTGCCACCTCCCTGCTCAGTCCCACTGCTCTGCCCAGGCACGAGGCACGGAACTGACTGTGCCAGGCAAGAATTCCAGTGTGGCCTGATTGCAAACCAACCACAGCACGGAGGCTAAATCCCTCCTCTGCAGTCCTGGACAACAGCAAATTTGGAGAGTCCTTCTGGAGCCAATCTATCTCTAGGACACACTAGAAGCATACTACTGATAGGCTTCCTGAGTGTCCAACATGTGAAGAGGTCAGCACCACGACCTATAACTACTGTCTTTTGAGAATAAAACTGAATGGTTTTATTCATTTATAATGAAAGATGCTCCTTGTTAGACATGAGATTTTGCCATAAACATTAGGTAGCTGTAACAGAATTTAAGGCTGGTCCTTTGCTTGAGGTGAGTAGGGACTCAGTGTGTGAAGGGTAGTTATTTTGCATTTTCCACACAGAGGCACACATTTATGACAGATTTTAACTGTGACACTGAGATTCATGTTTTCCTCTGGTGATATCCATGTCAGCAGAAAGTAAAGGAATCCTACACTGTGAGGTTATTTTAGTATCATTCCTGTGAATTAAATAAGTGCCTTTTTTAAAGCTCTCAGTATAGATAATATCTGGTGACAGATATATTCTGGAGAGGAGCCATCCATCCTTACTTTTACAAAGGTGTCTAACTACCAATATTATGACATTAATGTTGTTTTCAGGCTTACTAGACAATCACTGAGGCCCATGAGTATGTTGCCTCTTGATTGCAAGGCATTTCAGCACCCTGACCTGGAGAAGACAGAGAATGCCTGTGACGCAGCTGCCCCATGCAGACAAAGAAAAAAGTGTCCCTGTGAGTACCATGAGCAGTCACAGCGGTCTGGATTCCTAGTAAAATCCTTTCCAGTGTGCTGGCCACAGTTCTAGGGAGAAGAATAAAAATAGACTTTGTTGCTGGAATAAAATAAGAACAGAGGAACAAGAGAACAGCTGTACTGGATGGGACCAAAGGTCCTTCTGCTCCTGTCCCTGACAGTGTCTAGTAATAACTGCTTAGGGAAAGACTATGAGGAGAACAGCACGGAGTGACCCTTCCCATGGCAGAGCTGCTTTCAGCTATCTGTAATTTAGGAATTTCCTGACACAGATGTAGTTATCCATTGGACTTTTATTTTCAGGCTCTGTGTAGTTGCCTTTTGAGCCCATTTGCCTTCCACATATTCTTCTAGGGGGGAGTTACACAGTACAAGGAGTCCAAGCAGGCTGTATGTGAAGGGATACTCTTGTTTGTCTTAAAATTACACCTAGTAATTTCATTTGGTGTTTCTCAATTACCAGACAAAGAGAAATTGCAAGATTCTGATTGGACTAGGATGAAAACTCATGAAGCCAGAAAATCTTCCTGTCGTTTATCTTTGCCATGGTTTCTCCTGCTTTACAAGCCATGCAGTTGTTGGTGAGCTGCATTGTACTAATAGCAGCATATGGAAAGTAAAAGAAATGACAGTAGAGTTTGGAAGGAAATACATTTTGGTACTGTATGTGCACCTGTAGGTGTGTGCCCAAGACACGGGACAAAACATTTTGAATGCTTACTGCAATGTGTCTCACAAACTACACAGCCACTTTCAAAGGCAATGAAAAGCCAGGGATCTTTTCCCCCAAAAGAAGAATGTGGCTAAATACTTTTGTTTCATCTGTGGTAATAATTTCGTTGCAGTTTGTTTCTCTGCTTTGTTACCCATAAAATTTAACTCATTACATCCCAACTATGAGCCCTGCACAACAGTAACATGTATAATGGAGAGGACACAGATTATGGAGAGTTAGGCAAAGCAGAGAGATTGCTGTTTTCTTCAAGTTTCAGCAATGACTACAAGTGGAGCAGTTTATGTTTTTGTGAACCAGTGAGCTCTCCAAGTTTTCCGGACAAACTGATCAATTCATATGTAAATAAAATATATCGTATCCTATAAGAAAAGAGCAGTTGATAAAGAGGATCTAGTGCTGTGGGTCTTTATGACCAAGAGAGGGAAGAATTTCTTTGTGTCTCTACAAAATGTTACTCTGCCCCTGAAAGGAAGGAGACAGAAGGCTAGCTCTATGCAAAAGCCTGACTGCATGTGACTGACCCAGCAGGAGAAGGGCTGGCTCTCTTTCTTGGGCTCCTTCTGTTGCAAGACACAGATCCTAAGTACGTGCCGGATGCCTCTGCCTGATTTCTTGGGGGTATTCAGGCCCAGTGATACATTTTAGGACAAGAAGGGGAATGAGCAGATCAAAAATGTAAAGCACAAGCTGTTTCTCTTGAACTCTGTTGCTCTGCTGAAAGCGGAGCATAGCAAGTACATGTGCATTTCACTTTTTTTTACATTACACACCAATAGTGACTCCTGCTCTTGTTACTATAAAAGATTTCATCCTTTTCATTTTTCCTTTTAAACTGCAGTTCTTATTTAAAATTATCTTGTCCCTTCTGAAATGTGCTTTTTCAGGGTGAGTGAGCCTAGAACAGCTTGAGAAAAAATACAGTCCTTCCAAGTTGGACTGCATCTCATCAGAGTGTTTTTCCCCTTAGGATTTTATGGAATGTTACCTCACTTTATGACAGTTCACATCACAGTGTAAATGCTGAACATTTCTGTAAGTGAGGCAATGCACTGTGAAATGTCAGGCAAACGATAAAATCAATAATCTGCAAGTTACCAAAGAGAAACTAAATTCATGGATGTCAGTAGTTTTTGGGTCAAAGGCAGATGTTCCAGAATGGAGCAGTTTGGAATGGCCAAACACTTTTGGGCTGTTTTTGTTTAAGTTTCACTCTCAAAAAGCACTGAAAAATAACTTTACTCTGAGCTCTGAGCAGCATCTTTATATAAATTTCTTCTACCTTTTATTCTTTTAGCTGAGAAGGTGAGATTGAAAAACTACTTGTTTTCTTTTGTATCATCTTTTTATGCCCTGGATGTATGTTCTGTAACAAAGTTAACTTGTATTCTTAATAAGCACAGAAAGAAACCTTTGAACAATACCTACCTGAGATCAATGGTACATTTCTTTTCCACACAGATCTGACTGCAAAATCAAAAAAATGAGGATTGGGATTCTATTGCAACTAAAAACACATTAAGAAAAAAGATTTTAACCAAAAAAGAAAAACATTCATAGAAGTGTTCTGTGCAAATCTGAAAACGGAAAATGTCAGAGTAAGCATCTTTTTCTATTTTTTTTCATAAATTAAATATTTGAAACCAAAATTGATTTTTAACGTATCAGCACTGAAAGACTTTTAGCATAGTTGTTCAGTTCTGGCTTTCAGTTTTTAATTGAAAAAACAACATTTTAATGAAAATTTCCTCACACTTTCCCCATAACAATTAGAGCTACTTTTCAGACAGCTCTATTTAATTTCTTCGATGGCCATGTTCAGGAAAGAAATCCTATTGGAGCTTCCCATATTCTCTTTAAACTTTAAAATATATGAGGGGAAATGCGTTTAACACTGGGATTAAAATATGTTCTGGGTCACAGAACAAGTAAAATAAAATCAAGTTCTGGTATGTTTACTGAGCTAAACTTATTTATGTGCAGGCTTTTGAAAATAGAACACCATTGGAAAACTTGTAGGATAGGTATAGCAGTTGCTGAAATATCTACAGATACACTGACGGATGTACTGCTGGAAACACTGTGCTTCCAAAAAAAAAATGTGCAAAGGATGGATATGGATGCTTTCATCAACCCGAACAAAAAAATTCCCTGGCAAAGCCAGGCAAGTGAAAACATCCCGAATCAGTGATGTACAGTGAAGGCTAAAAGGTCAATCACCGTGGCTAAAAGTTATCAAGATAATTATTACGTGAGCCTTGACTGGGGAAAATAAGCGCCGCCACGGAAGCTGCTCAGCTTTGCAGCCTTGGGAAAGCTGCTCCGGCCGGGCATTATTTTATTGATAGAAAAGGCTTTGGGCTTTCTAAGCGGCGCACCTGCGGTCCTGCCGCTCCTCGGGGAGTCACTGGGGGCGAGCAGAGGGAGCGGGCAAACACGGCCCTGCCGACATCAAAAGTCCCCCTCTCCCTCACCCCTTTCAGCGGCGCCTCCCTCCTCCCTCTCCCCCTCCCTCCCCTCTCTCCGGGCGGCTGCCCGCGGCCTGGGGAACCTCTCACTTTTTGTCCTCTCCCGACCCTTCTGGACCACATTCTACGTTTTTATTCAGGCCATCTGCTCGCCGGGGAAGGGAAGGCGGCTGCTGCGGCTGCCGGCCCCGCGGCCCCTCCTGGCACGTCCCTG
>JAHLSL010000017.1:19141514-19161743 GCA_025920805.1 Petroica traversi
CCCCCCCCCGTGACAGCCTCCCCTATTCAGCCCCGCAGTTATCTCATAGCACAATGGACTTTTGTGCCACGCTGTTTACCGGGGGCGTCGTCAAATCCAGTCGGATTTCTGGGCTCGGCTTCAGCGCCCCTGCTCTTTGCTGCAACATGTAACACGCATCGGGAGAGATAAGGACACAAAGAAGGCGGCTTTTTTTTTTTTTCCTCTTTTTTTTTGTTTTGCCTTCCCCCCCGCGGTGGGCGGCCCCCGTTCAAACCCCCTTGCATTTCTTTCACTGTACGATGGAATAAAGACTAAGGCTCTGTAGTGGATGCAAGAAAGATCTTTGCTGGGAATCAAGAAATCTCCTCCCATCACCCCCCAAGTTAAGTCAGACTTCGTGGATTAAGGGGAATTTGCACCACTCTTTTCTAGAAGTGAAATTTAATTAGTACAGGTCAGGACTTACAGCTTACATGGACCTTTTGGGAGAAAATAAATGGATTTGTTTATTTATTTATTTTTTTTCTAGCCGACACATCACTATTTCGTCACTTTGATTTTGGAATAATTTCTATCTAGGTAAAAAAGAATTTTACTGTCAGTAATAGTGTAGTTTTACCACACTATTAATTTTGTGGTGTGATTTCAATGTGTTTTTATTCCTTAAAACAGGAAGTGTCTTAATGAGTTTGTACACTGGGTGTACATACTCTGTATGGCCACAAGCAGAAGTAGCCCCCCTTGCCTCCCCTCACAAAGGATGCTACCTTCTCCCTGCCATTCTCACCCCTCTGCCCCACTCCCACTGCAAGAGAGAGCCTGGGAAAATAAACAGACGTTGTAGCCTGCCCTCAAGGTCACTGCATTGACCTTGAAAGGGTAGGGGGTACCAAAATCCAGACTCAAGGAGCCTGCAGGGAAAGAGACCTGCTGCCTCCCCCCTGACTCCCCACTTCAGCCCAGTTTTGGTGGTGCTTATACTCCCCAGGCTCCCATGGCACCTCTGGTGGTGAGGACATCTCTGCTGCTGGCACCCCAAACTAGACATGGGTCCTGAGGTCAAACCCAGCAACTTCGACATCATCAGAAAACTGTTAGGGAGCTATCACAGCAAGGCAGCAGGGACTTTTGGACAAATGTGACATGTGGGTCCCTTTTAGGGCTAAAACGGGCTAAATTTGACTGGAGGTTTTGGGCATGCCGCAACTCCCCAAGTAAGATCTAGTGCTGACATCGAAGGGATATGGTGTGGTACTTTTATTTGAAATTCTGACAGATACCAGATGTGAGTGAAGCTGTTTGTCCTTCCAATTTTGTGCTTGTGTGCCCACCAAGAGGCCATTTCTTGTTCCCAGCGTGCTGCCCTCACCCTTCTGTGCTGCAGTCCCTTTAGTGCCTGAATCCCCTGAGTGTGAAGGGGAGCAGGCAAGTAAACCAGAGTATGCCTTCCTCATCTCGACTGTATGTGACAACTAACAGAGGTGTCCCCAGGGACAGAAATGCCATTTATCCTTCTTTTTGGAAGGAGAGAGGAGGAACTGAGGTATTCAGGGCTTTCAACAAGTTAGTGCCAGATATGGGTAATAAACCACATCTCCTGAAGTATCAGCCTGATGCATTAACATCTTTGTGCAAGTTGCTGTTAAAAGAGATCTCCAAACTCTTGAGTGCATAATTGAGCTTTGTGCACCCAAACAGAGGTAGGGAGAGTTGGGGAAACATTTAATTCGGGTTTCATACATTGCCTTAATTGGTGACCTCAGAGAGCAGTTCATTACCTGTGGCTTCATTACACTGCTTATTACATGAGCCTCCCCAGCACAAAAAGCAGCCGTCTGCAAAGAGCCCTGTATTATCCAGTAGGTACCTAAGAGCACATGTGATGGCAATCCACAGTTTTTAATGGGATCACTCATTCTCTCATTTCACCATTCTTTTACTACTACAGGTAATGCTTTGCTCTCCATTTCAAGAAGAAAAAACAAAAAGAAGAAAGCCACTGGACTAACCACATCCAAGTAAGACATTACAAAACTTCCACAAAGAGAAGACTACTCACTGCTGAACAAGCACGTTGTTTGACAAGAAGACATATTTAGGATCAAATACTGAGGTGATTTTAAGAAAAGGCTAGTTCTTAGAGGAATTGCCTTAATATTTTATTTTTGAGACAATGATCCCATTTCCTATGGGTCATAATTTCTACCTGTAGCTATTTATGGCTCCCAAAAAGAAGGGGATTTACAGTTTGTGCATTCTGACGCACAATGATGTCAGATAGGAAGAGCTTGACTGTGAGACAAGAAACTGTGTGTTTGCAAAAGTTTAAAGATGGGGTCTGCAGCAGCTCATAGCCACTTACTGAAGCATTTTTGCAATTTTGCACACAGTAGTCTATCCTATTGTGAATTACAGCCTTTCAGAGGTTGTCTTGAGCCGCTCAAATGAGAAAACCACCAATGGCACTCAGAGCCAAGCAAGAGGAAGAGCTGCTCCTGACATGGGTGTTCAATGACAATCAGCTGAGCCCAGCACATGGTGAAGCCCCAGTGAGCCTTGGGCTCACAAAGGGCCTTGGGGGCTACAAAGAGCCCTGCCTAAAACGAGAAAGAGCCTGAGGAGAAGTCTGGGATACTTTGATTTGGGCTTCACTCTGCCACCTCGAAAGATATTTATCTAGTCTATTGGCAACTCTTTCAACCGATGGAAAACCGGGACGAAGACTTTATCATGCAAATAGTTAAATGTTCTGTAATCTGGGGTACATGCTTACTTTTTATTCAGAAAGCCCTGCTCGCTGTAATGAAAAATGTCAGGCTCTTTTAATAAAAGAACAATTTGAAAACTTGATATATCACAAAACCATTAATTTTAGCTATTATCTGTTTGACACTTTTCATAGCAACGATTTCACTCTGTAACATGCTTCCCAAGGATTAAAATGATTTTAAAGGATTAAAATGTTAATTAAAAATATAATAGAAATATCAGTCGCTGAGAAGACCAACATAAGTATTTGTCTCTTTAACTGTATAATCATGCTGCTGCTATTTCTTCCTGACTCTTTACAGTTTGGAGTTTGAGTTTGTGAGGAGATAAATGACAGATCCAGGAGCAATTCTGTTCTTTAACTCTTTGACAATGCATCTGTTTACACTTCACAAAGGCAGCGTTATGTCCTTGAAATTTCTAAAGGTCGTTGTTAATGGGATAATTTTTTTTTTTTTTTGTGCCAACTGTGTCTTTCTTAGCTTGTAAGAGCACCATTCCCGGAGAGAGGCTGGAGGGGGTTGGAGCAGGCAGGTCCAGCAAATTCCATGTGACCAGTTCAGCTGCAATAATCTCTTTTCTCCTTCTGGTCCAAGCTACACATGAGAGCACTCTAGTGTCTTTCATCATTATTTGTCACCCTTTTGTGTTGAGCAACTTATATCCACAGCCATTCCAGCAATTAAAATAAAAAAGGACCAAACATTATTCACAGTGAATAGCTCTGAGCCCAGTGACATCAAGTACCGACCAGCCCATTGAAGAGTGGGTACCTGATATCCCTGGAGTATTTTATGGAGGGAAGAGAAAATGCAGCCCAAACTCAAATCCAGCAAACACACCGTTATATGGAGAGTTCAGAGCCCAATTAAAATATAGGCTTTCTGTAACAATTTGTCTTATATGTTCCTAGTAATGAGAGGAGAGGGGAGTGGGGCAGAGGGGTGAGAGGACAAGCTCTCAGTTACTGTACAGCTAACTTTTAACACCTTCAAAGATTATTTATATCTTCAGGCACCTAAACCGACCACAGGGCTGCATCATCTGCACCCGCCTTCTCAAATGCTGTAATTTAGGAAACCTTCATCATCTGACAAAGTAAAGATTTTCTATGGTGCTTTTCAAGTGAATGAGTGACAGAGCCCCCCTCATTTTTTCCTCTGCAATTGCCTTCCCTGTACCTCTACTGTGAGCAGGGGCAGGGGGATTTGTATGCCTGGGGAGATATGGCTCCTTCTCCACCTGACCAGGAAAACAACTATTCATCTTCTAGAAGCTGATTGTTTTCTGTCCCACATATTCATTTTCCATTCAGAACAGCATGGCCCCGAACAAATCCTTGGCTTCAATGTCTCCTAAAATATTAAGGAAAAGCATATTCTTGTATTTTTAAAGGGTCTTCAGAGTAAGATGACTTCAGAATAATAAAAAAATCCCAGCCACTCCAACATCAATGCATTTATGTTGTATCTCTTAGAGTCTGGATTAATATGCCCAGGTATGCACAGTGGCACAAAGAGAAATGATTCTTTTGGCAACAAGAGGAGGCAAGAGATTCATCTATTTATGGAAGTGGACTGATTGTCTAACCTTGGGGCTCTGTGGGCTTTCTGGAGATATTAATTAACAATTTCTGCAGTGAACACGAATACTTCATGGTGTTCAAAAGGCTACCACATCCTTCATAATTACTCAATTAGTTAATTAATAGCACTGTTAAAGAAATGTCCTTTATTTGTAATCATCATTTGTGAAGATTGACTTTTCAGGTTCTGATTGTCAGGCCTCTTCTGCATTAGAGAGCCATCTGCTATTAGGAAACTTCCTTCTTTTCAACAGGTAGAGCTTTATGTGGCATAAATTTGCTCTTACCCTTTCCTTGAAGAAAATGAACTCACTGAATTATCTAATTTCTTACCACAGAGTGGAATATTCCATAATTCTTAATGAATAGTAATAGTTTTCTATATTATTTTCACATTTTTCCTACATATGTTTTGAAGTGGCTGAAAAATGGGGACAATATTCCAGTAATGTTCTCAGTGGTGCTGTTTAGATACAATTCACTTCTCTGTTTGATATTCCTCTGCTTTTAAATTTACTATCCCTCACAGCCAAAGCACTGGACTGGGAGATTTGTAATGGTACATAATATGGGCATTAAGTGGGTTTTTAGGGTCAGTGCAGTCTGTGCCAAGGGATTTGCATCTTGTGAATCTGAAATTAATTAAAATTTTTTTTTTTTTTTGGTTCTGAGATGAATTATACCATGTTTGGAATATCAATAACTTTTGATGTTCGAAGGACACTAGTTTATCAAACAATTGCTCTGTTCACTTGACCTGCCTCCATCATTAATTTAGGACTGCACCAACTTTGAATCGCTACTTAACCTTACTGCAAATGATTAATAATTTTTTCCCAGAGCACTTTTAAGGTATTAAGTGAAAATGAGCAGAAAACAGATCCTGACAACACTGTTCTAGAAGCTGTCTTACTAAGGTTGTCCTCTTCATTATTTTGTATTAGTTCCTCTCCTGGATCTGGACATTGGCCTCTAGAAACTGGGGAGCTGGGAAGTGGACAGTGACTCTGTTCAAAATATTCCCAACATCTGGCTACTTTAGTAGCCCATCCAGTACATGTTGCACAGATTTGTCACGGTGCTGCTTTTTAGGCACTGATATTTGCTGATGGCAGAGATTCTGCCCCTGACTCAAATGGAGGAACTCAGGGCTCTCAGCCTCTGGAGGGAGATTTCTCTCCCCCATGGACAATCTCTCATTGAGGGAGGAGAGGAAAATGCAAACCTGAAACTGGGAGAGTTCCCAGCTATGCTTTCACTGGACAAGCTCTGTGCCTGTGGAAGGATGGGATTCAGAGTATTCTCTGGCTCTGACCATACAACCTGTTCCTGGTGAGGTTTGGGTGGGAAAATTGCATGCCTCGTATTGCCTCAGAGGGCCTCTGCCCTTATGTTTGAGCTTGCAGATGCAGAAGGAAGCTTAATTTATAAGCATTTTTTAAAGGGCAAAAGAGAAAAAAAAATACTGACATTGGCAAGGATATCTTTCTGTTTACAAATGACATGAATAAAATAGTGATGTATTAAATGCAGTGCTCTGTTTTGACCAGACACTTTCCATTTGTGAAAAATGATCATGCTTCTCTCCCTAGGAAAACCAATCTTTTTCTTTAATGCAATTTATGAAAGAAATCACCATTTTTACATTACTTTTAAAACTTGAGGCACTCTTAGAAGTTTCCTCAACTTTGGTGAAGGCCGATCTGTTTGTAGAGATGTCAGCTGCAAGATTGGTGGCTAAAGCTAGCAGGTTGCATTCAGAATGGCTCTGTGTCTGTTTTCAATTTGAAAGGAACTGGCTAAAGTGTTGCAAACACTTGAGCCATGCATTCTGCATTACAATAAAAGTGGTGTCATTATGCACATTATCCTCAATAAAGGCTTCTTTTTTAATACATGCAGGACGTCATAATCAAAATCTGCTGAGTATAAACCATAGGAAGAAAAACTCCAAACAATCCAGGCAACACTGGATGTCCCAAACTTGTAGCCAGTGCTGTGTTCATGGCTTTTTCCCACTGATACTGCCATAACTTGTACATAATAAAAACATGTGTTTTAAAGTAATGCATTAGTGATAGCTGTCAAAAAGGACATTCAGGATGACTCCTGTTTCTCTTTCTTTGCTTTGCTTTACTTTTCAATAAAACATTATATGCAGCATACACAATGACGAAAAAATCCCAAGCAATGCATGCACTACCATGACTCCATTGTGAACTAGAGGCCAAAGTCTTATTGGCACAGACAAATATGGATCCTTCTTGTTCATTCCTGAGAAGATGAGAAGTCCAGAGCTGGAACTAGCAAATCCATTTGGCACGCTCATGATAGGTACCCCATTTTTGTTCTCTGATAAGCTTTCTTCTTTTGAAATCCTATGTCTCCCTCAGCAACAATTCCCCTGATGAGATATTTGATCAGAAGTCCATCCTTTTTTCTTTGTAGACAAATTCCAAAATGAGCAGACCAATTGTAGACAAATATTTAAATAATTTTTATTCCAGAGATTTACTTGGGAGTAAGTTCTATTTTTACTCTTTTCAAGAAGAATAAATAGGGACAAACCCCCCCCCCCTTCCCCCGTGTTACTTGAATGGCAGAATTGCTCTGTGTTGACACAGGCTAAGGCACCTGAGACCTCCTTTCTTGGTGTCAGACTCCCAGGGCTGACCTTTACCATGGCCTGACCATATCTAACAGAGCAATATCTGAACTAAGACTACGACCAAGACTCCTGCCTCTGGACAAGATGAACAAGAAGTATTTTCCCAGGTGAGTTTTAATCAAGCCTTTAGTAAAAATGTCATCAGCTGATTTTGTCTGTAACAGGCAGGACCTTAACTGCAGAAGTCCTCAGGGGTGCTCAGAAAAAAAACTCCCATCTTCCCTGTGAAGAAATGTCAACATCAGGTGGGAGAGAGAATGCATTGACCAAACATGTTCGTATTGTTTAATTGTTGGAAGCAGTTTGATTCTTCTTACAAAGTGATCTGCCACTGCTTTGCTTTCTAGAACACTAATATTAAAAAAATCTCCCTGTAAACATCATATTAAATTGCAGAAGGAAGAAGAAAATACTGTTGAGTAGATAAATCTTCATATTTGTTTCATCCTGGTAAAGACTAGCTTTCACTTAGCTTCCCACCATGTACTATGAAGAGAACAGAAAGAAGAGAGGTTGTTTACCCAACAAAATTACATCTTTTCTTAAATGCTAGATTTTGCCACTGGCTGTTTTGTTGAACTGAGTATGCAATGAACATATGGTAAAATTTGCACTAACAGCAAAGAGACAAGGACTGAACACTTCTAGAAATCCTGCTTTATGCTCACAAAAGTATTGTGGAGCATCTGAAAAATGTTAGATACAAGTTACTTACTGGAATGCAAATGTGTGATTTTTTAAAATGCCATTTCTGAAAAGACAGAGCAACATTAAAGCATGTTTCAGAGAACACAATTCAAACATAACTGAACTTATCAGTTGAATTCATACTTGGCCATTCTGGATGAGAATGTGATGATGTGTATTTATATTAAGTTTTTTAGATATCTTCAGTCAATCAAACTCTAGAGTATTCATGTTGTTGATCAAGTCAATATTTGATTCTATGTTTATTTTGTTGACCCCTCCCCAAACACTCATCTTAACATATTTTTGTGGCTGATATGTGAATTAAAAAAATTAAAAAACCCCACAAAATTTTGACAATACTGGGGATTACAGAGAAGACTAATGGGCAAGAAAAGAATACTGAAGTGAGGTAGAAATCAGTGTTGTGTGCTATTTAAATATTATTCAATTCAAAGGCTTCTCTCTTTCCACGCTTCCTGGCTACATACTGGTTATTTTCATAAAAACTGGATAAAAGACAGGTATTTAATATGTGGAAAACTTTAATGAGAAGATAAACTTTCTTAGTGATGGGATTAACTGTTTCTCTGAATGCTATCCATGTTTCTTTACGGCTCTTTAGTAAAAGGTCCATGAGCCAGCATGGAAAGGGCATCACAACACCAAAATGAGGGAAAGTGGAAGAAAAGTGGGGCTTGGAGGGGAAGCTATAGTGGATTGAATAAAGCTCTAAAATCAAGAAGAACAGGACATAGAAACATATCCTTCAGTGACTTCATCTTGCTGAAAACACCACCATACTCAGGATAGGTTTAGTTCTGCCTGACTGGGATTGCAGTTAATAGAATTGGCAAATAACATAGAAAAGGGACATAGCAATAGATCTCAGCTGCTTGCATGTACCTGGCTTCCATCCCAGCAAAGGGACATGCCATTATTTGGAAAACATAGAGTGAGATTTGAAGGGATGGTTTTGTACTCTTAAATCCCTGCAACAGCCTGTGGGAATGGAGCACTCTTTGGTGCCAGCTATTTTGGGAGACAGGAGTGGAAGAGGAGGAATGGGGGACTTAGCACTGATTTGCAGTGGGAAGTAAGGGAGCCTTTTGTGCTGGAGACTCAGACATGGCACTTGGGAATTTCCTGCCACTGAGAAGACACAACATTGGTTTTTGGCTGCTAAAAGGCTTTGCCTTTATTTAGAGTAGGACCTTTGTCAGGTGCTAGTGCCCACATTCATACTCCTTGGAGCAAAGGCAGCCACGACAGAGAGGTATAAAATATTTTAGGTGCAGATTCTCATCTAATATGTGTTGATCTACTGTGTGATGGTACGGGTAAGTGAAGATTTTTATCTCCAGGGATCATCTAATGAGGTATCTTATTTCGTCCTTCTAACAACTGGAAAATACCTGTGTGGGTAAAAGTAGCACAGAGACTTTCTGTCATACAGACCTGGCCATCATTCAGTTGACCTTCTTGATTGGTCAGTAAAGAACTCCAGGATACATTTTCTGCCCCTTTAATTAGTGCAGCAGGCAGCAGCTCTAGCAGTAGGATTTCCATGCTGCCTTGGGTGGGTGGAGGAAACTTCCACTAGCTCTACTTTAAGATGGTACTGAGGCCAGGAATTTGGGAGGATTCAAAGAAAGGGTTTATTGTTCATGCATACATCCTGGTATTAGTCAGTATAAATTAACTATACTGATAGCAACTTTTATTTTCAGTGTCAGGCCAGGAAAAAAAAATCACTAATTTTCTAGGTTTAAGAAGACATTTAGGAAGGATAACTAATCATTATCCAGGATACGAACAGTTTTGTATTTGTCTTTGTTTCCTAAAATCTACTTGGGTTGCTGTTCCAGAAAACAAAATTTGGCTAGATGAACCAAGGAGATTCACTTTCACATCTCCTGTTTGTGGCTGGTCTTGATCAAGGTCTTGCAGTTGGTGTGGGGAGATATCTGGCCCCTTGAGTGGAGCACAAGTCCCCATGAGCACTGGGTGCTACTGCCCTTGTCCAGTTCATAACCAGAAAGAGAAGTATGAAGAGATGAATCAGCCTTCCAGTCTAGCTGATGAAAAGGGAAGAAATCTGGCAAATTTTAAGGCTTTCATAAATGCTAAACTTCATAGGGATGCAGAGAGCAAACCTTCCCAGCAGTGAAGCAACATGGCCCCAAACTCTACCACAGAGCATTGCGGAAATTACACAACCTAGTCTCACACACACACACAAATCCACTGTGCCTGCAATGTGTTATTTGATGTTTCATGGAAGAGCTGATCCCTCCTCTTGGGGATCAGGGATAATACCAAAGGGGTACGGTGCTTTTTCTTTTGGCCTGGTGGGTAACAGGAGCTCGTATACTAAATAAGTTATCTGCTAGGAAATGTAGGTGTGCTGCTCCTTCGGAGTGTCTGTGGGATGTTAATTCAGAAGTGGTGGGAGCTGATGGCTAGCGGCACTGCACAGGGCTTCTGGGGACAGGCAGAATCCTTTGCAGTGTACTTCAAAGGGGGATTCTCAGTTAAGGGAAAAAAAGGATAGATTTTGAAGTTTCTTTCTGCCAGAAGGCTTTACTGCGAGCCCCTGAAGTTCTTTTCTTTTTTTTTTTTTTTTTTTTTTAATAATCAGGGATGAGATAGGTACTTTTTCTTTCTTTTCTGCTTAATTTGGGCCAATGTATTTTGAACCCTATGTAAATTCTCGTGTGAGGAGAAGACTGAATATACTATTTATTTCTTTGTGTTGATCAGGTTTGTTGTTTATTTATTTTAAATTAGAAACTGAACCTTGAAAGATGTTTACAAGGAGACCTTAACCACTGGCTTGACATTCATTCATCATACATTCCCAAAGTCAGTGGAATTGTTCTTTGGCATTAAACATTGTATGAAAATAATGCTTTGCTGTACTAGACTGAATGAGTCACCACCTTCCAGGACTTAGCCCCAACCTTTTGATGCTTTCACCTTCACTCTTGTTGAGGGCACATGAGATGCATCAGGTCAGGCTCATCCCTGATCTGGGAGATGAATCATCACTGTTTTTCAGCTCTCGTTCTCTCCTTCTCATTAGTTTCTCCTCTAGCCCTCTGAATGAAAGCAACTCTACCAAGTGAGAGACCTTCAAGTTCTTGTGTTTTGAAAAACAATTTTGTCCAGGATCAGGATAGGAATGGAATATTTGACTTACACCTGCATCCAGTAATACAGTACTCTCCCAGGTCACAATTAAAATGCCTGTTGCATGTATGGTTGCAGTGGGAATATTCTCTGAGACCAGAGGGGCTGGACAGGACGTCTGTAGTGACCCAGGCCTCTCGGCTTTGCAACCTTATCCAGAGCACATGAGGAGGTGATTTATTCTCCTGTTAACCACCTTGAATTGAGTGGTTTGTTAATGATGTGTGGGTGGGCATTGGGAGCTCTTTTGATGTCTCCCGGAAATGTCTTCCCAATGACATTGTGCTGTTTGCCTCAAGTCTCTTGTGTTCATACTTGGAAAGGCTCACCTGGAAGGAGACAACCTATTGGAAAGGAAAAGGTACAACTTTGGGCACAACATAATCCAAAAAGATTTTTTTCCAAAAATCATTCTCTTGAGCCACATCTGTTTCAGAGCTGGAAATGCCCCAGCTTGTGCTTACAAAGTTTAGACTAAATTCTGCTTTCTCAGAAGGCCTTACAACATTTTCTCACATTGTCATACTATTTATTAACCGCTTGCAGTAATTGTGGTGAGGTCTGCAGATTCATGCAGAGCGTGACACAGTAGAAAAAGTTTTCTCCAGATGCATGTAGAGACCTTCTGTGACCTAAAAAGTGCACCACCTTGGATAAAATTCAGCCCTCAGTTTATGAAAAATAACTGACTGTAAATGGTGTTCATATTAGATGGTACTTCTAGTGGCATCATAACCTATTTGTACTCTGTGGTTCTATTTTGCAGATAAAAACAGAAGACTGTTATTTTCAGGGATAAGACTAAACATTTTTTCACTGTATATATACAGAGAGCAAAGCAAATCATGTTGGCTGACTTATTTTGCAGTCTATATCAGCAAAATATTATCAGATTCTAGAGAGGAGTGATGGTTCCACGTGAATTACTGGTGGTGCAGTATGTGTTGCTCTATGATTTTATGTAGCTACAGTAACTACTATCTGATCCATTTTAAATTTTTAATTTATTTCAGTCAACAAGGTTTAATCTTGCAAGAAGATTAAAAAATATCACAGTTTTTTTTTTAAGGCCACCAAAGGACCAACAGCCTTTCATTTAATCCCTCATAAGCTGAATGCCTTGAAAAGACGTGTGACTTGTTTGGCGCTGACCCTTGCAGAGTATGATATTAATAGGTTATTGACTTGGTAGGTCTTAAACAGCCAGAGGGAACATCATTTGCAGTAGCTGCAATGCACTGGAGGTTTGTTTCATTGATTGTGCTGTTTAACCCATCATCTCCAGGCATTTAAACAATGATATACGCTTGACAAACCTAATATTTCATTCTCTATCTGGGGACCAAGAAACAGAAATTAAAGGAAAGAAAAAGATAACTGGACAGATACATAGCAGAAAATGATGATAAATGAGAGGGAAAAAGCCAGACAGATAAAAGGCCCAAATTTTGGAGTGTTCCATAACTAAAAATATATATAAAAATTAGAGAATTTTCTATAATAAAGGTGGGGAAATGATAGCAAATACATCTGAGTGCTGAAAGACTCAGAATTAGCATAAATTGGGAAATATTTGGAAATTAGGCATTCTTTTGCTCTCTGCTGTCAGGGAATTTTGATGGGGTAAGTAGTGTGTTGAAAGACATGGCTCTTTCCCTTTGCAAAAAATGACATCAAATATCAACAATGTGCTGAGCATGTACAGCATGAACTGAAGGAAAATAACTTAATTTTCAGGACTGATGCTAACCTATCAGTAAAGATAATTATAGTAACAACAATAATGATAATAATGGGGTTTCTGTCTATGAATAGATCATATTATATTGAAAGTCCAACTGAAATATTTAAAATACTGGTTGTGTCATGAGCTGTTGTGTGTGTCTGCAGCTGAAGTAGGAAAAATATTGGAAATTCATTTACCTTTTGGCATCTTGGTATTTTAGTTCCATTTGAAGAACAGAACTACATTATAGGGGCTTCTCAATGTTTTTTTTTTTATAAAAACTGTAGGCCATAAATTTATAGGAAAAATTTCAGTGTGGATTCTGTTCTAATAAAATTGAAACCCTTCTTTCAGGCAGAACCACACTTCTACTATGTGCTAATAAAACATCAAATATAGCAGATAAACAGGTCTCAGTAGTAAAACTGGATTTAATTTAGTTAGGTGTTCAGTGTGTAGGAGCAATGAGATTCACTTCACTTCTGTCCATACCCTGGAAAGTCAAACTGAGTTGGGTGTGAACCTCTCTTGGCTACAGCTCTTTAAAAATCAGGCATTCATTTTGAGTTAGGCACCAGGAGGGAGAGTCTGTGACTTGTGGAGTGAGGTTCATGGACACCTCTGACAGTGACCTTTGTGAGGCATAAACCACCACTTGGACACTTTGTTCTTTTTCCACTTACCACTGACAGAGCCTAATCTTTAGACAGCTAAACATCCTGGGTGAATCATGGCTGTTTTGGGATCTCGTATTCCAATTGTCTTTTCTTAAGTAACTGAGTCACTCTATGAACAGAAATGTTTAGGCCTCACTTTTGCTAGTGAAAGTGCCTTGGCTACACAGAGTCTTGAAAAAGCCAAGCATATTCCCATGCTGAAACAGATCTAGCAAGAGTCTCAGTCAGTGCAGAGGGAAGGCACCATGGTCTTAAGAGATGGCCCTCATCAAAATTACTGAGATGGAAAGTGGAACAACAGTGTGAGACTTATACAGCCACTTGCACACTGTGGAAGGCAGAGAGAAAACTGTTGAAGATGTTTCTGGGTAATCCTGAAAAACACGTGGGAAGAAATAGTTGAAAAATTAAGAATTGTTCTTATTTTTAATTTGCTACTTCTGAAAGGTCTGAACAGAAAATAAAATCACTGAATGGGATAATCATTACCTACATTTTGGCATCTGAGAGTTGGTTCCTGATATAGCATAGTTTTCTAAGCTCTCTTTCTGATCAATGAAGATGGAAAGGGACCTTGAGAAGGTGGCTGCTCTCAGTGATACTGGACACCCACATAAAAATTCTGTGCATGACTGCCTAAAGAGACATGTCATTACTTTTTGACTGCAAGAAACTAACTGTCCCAGAGTATAAGACCAACTCTCAGATGTTTAAAATTGGGCTAGAACAAATCCTTGTTTTGTGAATATTTTCATATGATTTCATAGCCTCTGATCATCTCTTTTTAGCTTTCAAGTAATTTAGAAAAAATGGGAAAAGAAGTGAAACAGATAAAAATTATAATTTCAATATGTATGATTTTGCACAGTGGATCAAGTGGATGAGTTCACTTGGGGATCTTATATACCTTTAGTATCAATGAGTCTATGGAAAATTGCAGTTGTGAGGGATGCCTCATTTAAAATATGTATTTTATTAGTATTTACCTGCACACTTGTCATATTCTGTATCACTGAATATATAGCATGGCTTTTCATTTGTTTTCCCAGAAGAGAAAAACTGAAACTTCAAGATTTTACTAGCTAAAGTACTTTAAGTTCTTTAAAAATTATATTTCCTTGATTTTAGATTCAGATGTAAGAAATGCAGGACTATGGTTAATATGGAGCAAAAATCTCTATCTGAAATTGTGATTTTCACTAGAAATACCAGGGGTGTTACTGTTGTGTTTATGAGCAAAACTGTCTGAAATGCCAAGTTTCATCAATAAAGTATGGTAACACAGGGCTTAGTAGATAATTGCTTTTATTTCCCATGTATGAAATTCTGACTGTGATTTTTCTTAATTCAATAGACTTTTCCCATTAGGTTCAAGTGGGTCAAGAAGGGTCCACAGGATGCAGAAGCTTACATGGAAGAAAGTATTTCTGTTCTTCTAACAGCATGATAAGAATTGAACACATCTATGTGAATTTGTAAGAAAACATCTTCTTAATTCATTCTGTCCATGCAGTTGAGGCTTATTTTCTCCTCTACCCTTCTTCAGTAATCTAGGCACCACTGTGAAAGCAGCAAGACTAACTATGACTGATGTGCATCTGTATTATTCCTCAAAAACACGTGTCCTGCTTCTGAAACACCAGTGTTCAACATAACACAAGAAATGCGTGTCTCGACCCAAGAAAATGCCCTGCTTAAATTGCAGATGTACAGTCCTGATCTGCCTCAGAACTCTACAGCAGATTGGGGTGAGCTGTAACCAAAGAGAGTATGTAGATATGCAGTATTTATTTAAAAGCTGAAAGCAGAAATTGAGTACATCTTGAGATGGAATTATGAACTATTTTAGTAATATCACATAAGGAAGTTCAAAGGGGGAGAAAGACCCTCTTTAAAAAATATTTACTAATGGAGTCCTGAGTAGATGCCATGAAAGCACCATAAACACTTCTGAACATTTACTATGATGAACACTCTCTAACGTGACTAATTAATTTTCCTTTACTAGTACCAGCTGGTATTTATGTGTATACTTCGCTCTTCAGTAACTGGGTATTGGTTAGGGCATGTTGTGCAAACTTCTCCCTGTCCTGCATTGGCTGCACAGAATGTGAGACACGAGACCCGAGAATCAACACAGAGATTAATAATTTTTTAAAATCTCCTGTCATGGCAGTGTTGTGGTTTAACTCAAGCTGACAACTCAGCTCCACACATCCAGTTGCTCATTCCCCACCTCCATAAGAATACTTTATGCATAACTCTGCTACGTGAATTACATCATACCACTCTTAAAAGTCACCACTGTAATTTGTGTTTTGCATAAAGAAGTTGTTTTCTGCTACGTCAACCTAACATGGGACTATACATGTGGGTTTACCATGGGCATATTTCCTACATGGCAGCCCCTCTAAAATCAGCTGGAGATACACATAGCATATATGTAACTTTGAACCAATTTATGCATGAGCTACCCAATAGCACTCTGTGGAATAAATCCCCTAATTTACTCAGGAAATGCCTAAATTAAGAAAGATGTGTTAGAGATGTAGTTTATCTTTAATACTGTAAGCAAATATATCCCACATGGCATCCATTTAAAGTACAAAATACATGTTCTGCAAGATCAAGCTCTCACAATTATTTATCTGTATGAAATCCTGTGCATACACAGTTTTAGTAATGTGGGCTTCTGAACTACTAATGCTCCCAAGCAGTCTGGTTATGGAGAAATACCTTCCTTTTTGCTTCACATTTCAGGATTTGTGTTAGTTTACTGTCCATCATTAGTGCAAATGTTAAAAGTCGAAGTAACCAAGCACATAGGCTCTGTTAAGAGTTCACTTGAGAAACAGACTTTTTCTGAGTAATAGGAGAGCAGAGGAAGAGACATGGGACACTCCTGTCCTATCTGGCCAAGCTGATGGAGGAGACCCCTACCACAACATCTGCTGGTAGGAGACCTTTTTACCCCACTACCCCTGTGGCAAGGAAGGGTGAAAGTGTGAATGCATTTTGCTCTTTTGTTCAGGGCTGAGTTGCCTCCTAACTTCCCTTTGACTTTCTTAAAAGAGAAATGTAGAGCAGCAATGAAAGGAGGAAAATGTAGAGCATCAGTCTCTGGTAGCTCCAGAGGCACAAGTAAGAATGAGCTATATGAATGGAAAATTTGCCTTGCTTCACCCAAATCCTTTAACCTTGATGAAGTAAAAGGGATACTTTGCTCCAGAGATTAGAAAGCTCTGTGCTTCCTCTTGGCTCCTTTGCTGAGTCTCCAATGCAATGAACATCTCCCAGGTGGAGGAAGGCCCTCTGTGTTGCTTTGTACAACCGGGAGGAACTAAATTCCAAATAAGCCACCCGACCTCCCCCTGCCACCAAGGGAGGGACAATAAATGAGAGAGGTGCCAGGGCCTGCCAGTCCCTTTGCTGGAATGAGCCAGACTGCTTCTGGCCACAGCATTTCCCCTGCTGAAACCATGCCCTGGCTATGATGTTAAATGTTATTTTATTAAACATAACTGACAGCTCCACCCCCTTGTCTCTGTACCCTGGACGCCTTTCAGAAAAGAATGGAATGATGCTATTTAGTTGTTCCCACTACAAAGGAAACATTATTTTGGTTGAAATCTGATCTGAGTCAGGTTTAGAGGAACAGGCTGAACTGCTCTTTAGCCATCCCTCTATTTGTTTTTAAATGTATATAAAATTGTGAAACTCAAAAGTCTTCTTCATGAATCACTTTGGCTTGATGTCCCTGCTAGAGGTCACTAAAGTTAAAACAAAAACTCTACCACTGAATCATTTAATGACTGGAAATTGGAGGTAATAGACTTGAAAACGTATTCTCATTTCTGTAATTCAAAACCCTTTATCTGTGCCATGTAGTCCTGCTAGAAAGAGCAAAATGGCCTTTAACAAAGTCTATTTGCAGAATAGTAAGAAGTGTTAAGATGCCAGATGCATCTCATTATGAATTTTAATGAGTAGATTCACACCTTGTCTTCCATTAAATAAATTACATGGTCTTTTCCAAACTCTTATCTGGCAAATTTGAAATTTGTTTCTTAAAAGTAGACTCGAGAAGGGTTTAAGACTGTTCATCCTGGGCCCAGGACCTGTGGTCCATAGTCAGCCAAAGAGGGAAAAGGGGTCATGCTCACTCATGTGGCAACACTGCAGTGCTCCTCTGTGCCCAGAGAGCACTGCCTGGAACATGATTAAAAATGAGAGTCAGAAAGCAAGATACTCTGGATTGCAATTAAAAGAGAAATCAATCATCTAATTTTCTTTTTATCTCAGGAAGTAAAGAGCTAAATTCATCTTCATCACGCAGAAACCTCCAGAAAAAGAAAGCACATATTATAGTGAATAGTGAAGCATATTCTAATCCCATTATCACAGCAAATGCAATCTCTTTCAAAAAATTTTTCCTTTGGAAAATGGACAGAGATTTTTTTTTTTTATTATTTTTTTTTACAACAGGCAAGTAACTGAGTATGTGTGCCTGAACTCTTCTATGCCACTTCACCTCTGAGCAGGTTTGAAGCTCACAGAGCCCTTGAAGTTAGGCATTGATTGTGGTGAGGGATGTTTGCAACACTGTACTCTGCAGGAGTGAAACTGAAGGGAGGAAACAAGCCTCCCTTTCTTTGCCTCCCTCTCTCAAAGGAAGGATATTGAATGCAATTGTTCAGACCACTGATAATTGCAGAGATGAATCCTAAAATTGAAAATATGAGACATTATACTGCTTTGGATGCTTTCACAGAAACCAGCAACTGCACAGTGCTGCAGAGAAGCAGAAGACTTGGTCCTTCTCTCTTGCATAATCATGTTTCATTTTTTTCTCTATTTATGAATAGTCAGATCTATTTCTGAAGAAATAGGTAACAGACAACCCCCCTGAAATAAGCTCTTTGCAGCTCTGGTCAGAATTCCTCACGTGAGTAACAAAACCTGTGAAATCAGTGGGATGTCCTATTTTATCCTAATCCTTCCTCACTAGAAAGAGGGACAGTTCAAAAGTTCTAAACACAGCAATAAAAACTGCAAAATTTCACTAAATGCAATGGTTAAGAACTTGCAGCAAACTTCCAAGCAGAAAACACATGCATAGTCTTTTCATCCTGAAAAGATGAATCCAGTCTTGCCTTTCATTCCTCCAGTCTACCCAGCTCCCATATTTTGTACATCAGATACAGCATATATTGATATAATTTTATTCTTACTGACATAGTGATTAATGCAACCATCAATCACACACTTACATATATGAAAGGATATCCTTTTAAACAGTACACACTGCTTACAAGTACACAACTGTACACACAACAGTCAATAGTATAATGAATGATGCTGAAGAAAAGCCATGTCTTTGTCAGGAAACATCTGCTTTAGGTTAAGGGGAAGAATTCAGGTATTTAATTTAATCCTATGCATTGTGCATACATGTGTGTATACATAAAGGACATTAATGAATATGTGGATCTGGTTTTAAATATAGTCCACTGAATGCAGTACTATCTGATGACCAGATTTTATCTCGATATTATACACTTCCCCTTCTGTCTATCTTGCCAAAGCACCTGCCAAAATATAGTACCTACTTTCTAGTCCAAAGAGCAATGCAAAAAATGTTGGGTTTGCTTGTTTATTTCAAAGGGGAAATATTAGAAATTAATTACTACATTTTTCTGGGTCAGACAAATACAGGTGAATGAGATGAACAGGAAACCAAGTGCAAGCACCAACTATCACTAAAGCACCACTAGTTAAGATACAGCAGATTTATGAGCTTTATTTTCTACCTAAGGCCTGTCATATTTTTTCACCTTTATGTTAGTTAATTGCAGAGTAACATAAATTAACTTTTGGAACACAGCAAAAATGGGAACTTTATTTATGAATTTCTTGGATTTCTTTACCCCAAGCCAAACAACTAAATTGCTACTTAGCATAAATTATTTATTGGCCCTGGCTCAATACCATCCAACACCAGCCCCTGGAGGTCTGGGAGATATAAAAGATTTAAAGCATCTGTGCGACAGCATTGGTGCAGCCACAAAGCCATGTTTCTTTCCAGAAGGGTCCACTTTATTTTGTTGTAAATAAATAGAGCCTAAATTTCAGGGGAGGGCTGGGTAGCTTCTAGCAGGACTGTAGTGTTTTGCATATGTTAATTACCCGCAGTTGCATGACAGAGAGATATACACTGTTTGCACAACTATTCTGGAGAGACCTGTTGGCAAAAGGATGCATTTTAATCTGCACATAATACAGGAATGCTATAATTTTCTATCACTTTGTTTTATGCATATATATGTATAAATATATTACAAAGCGATCATATGTACATACAGTCACTTCATAATCTATCTTTATCACATTAATTGTTATAATCTTTATCTTTTCTAAGCATCTCCATGTACATGTAAGAGAATATAAATAAAACCAGAGTGAACTTGCAAAAGGGAATATGCCATTCAGTACTTATTCACATGAGAAGCTAATCTCTAACTTTAATCTGTCAAATATGTCCAAAGAATGCCCCCCAAAAACGCAAACTGCTGCTGATGCCGTCCTGCACTGCTCCTGTGAGCTCGCTCTCCTCTGACACCCCACCTCTATATGTGCATTGGCTTGGCTCTTCCCTTGCAGGCTCAGTCTCCATCCTGCTCCCCCAAAGTCCACACCCCCTCCCACTCTGGCAACTGCACATGACAGGATGCAGGATCCCATTTTGCTGGGACCTCTCTCCCGAGAGAAAGTTCCTGAGTGTCAGAGCTGGCAATGAATGTGTAGGTCATAACTCAAGCTCTGAGGGACCCTGGACACTGAAGAACAATTATCTGCACACTATTGGCCATGCAGCTGAGCACTTCTGAAAGCACATGTTGTCCTGGTTTAGGGCAAATATTTAGGAGGAAACCTCTGGGAGGTC
>JAHLSL010000017.1:19161753-19194515 GCA_025920805.1 Petroica traversi
CTTCTCTTCCTGCTTCCTGCTGCCGCTCCGCCTCTTCCTCCACCTTCACTTTCACTGTCTTCCTTAGACCAACTTAAAGCTGCAGAACTTAATGTCCAGCATAAGCCAGGGGACGATTGGGGATACAAACAGGCCATATGGCTAACCCAGGACACATGTACAGCACATATTTTATTGTTCTGTAGAAGAATTGGCTTCTACAATACTTAAGTGTACAATTTACTCATCGCTTGTTATTTTTTCAAAAACTGTCTTATTTTTCTGTCAAAAATGTCAAAATGAAGTACAGTAAAATTTTATTTAAAGTTTTAGAAGAACTAAAAAAACTCATGGACTTATAAAAGTACCTTTTCTTCATTTAAAATGTACTTTTTTTGTTATTGTTTCTGTAAATGGGAAATCCTTCTATCAAACAGAGAACAAGTGCAGCAACACCAGTACAACAGTCCATAACAAAAGACCTTATCCTATATACATACACTTATGCTTAGCTTGTCTTTCTTTGGCCAATCCTGTTGGTTTCATAGTGAATCTGGTTTTCAGGACTGGAGCTCAGGAAACATGTACATAGTAGAGTCTTTATATCACTGGACATGAATTTACAAGATAATTTTAATACCTAGGAATGACAAAGGAAAATTTTTAATTGCCTTCTTAATTATTTTTACAAGCTTTAAAAATAAATTCATTTTCAGTTTCATTAGCACGTAGGGAAACTGAAAAAGATAACTGCTCCAAGCAGCTGACAAGATAGCAGAAAAATATTTACTTCTCTCAGCATCTTAAAGGCAACACATACAAAACTGATGAAGAGTGAAGAATAGATGGAAACAGGGCTGTGAGGTGATTCACGACTTGTTGCAGAACAGAGCAGAAGAGTTGGGACGAGCAGATTTTCTCTCTGCCAATTCATTGCCCCATCCACTAGAACAAGCATCCCATCAAAAAGATAGCGAAAATCCTGAAAGGCTGTAATGATTTTTAAATACAAACCCACTGCCACCTTCTGTCCATGGACTTGTTCCAAGAACTGGAAATGAACACAGGCAATTATTGTGCAGAGTTATTTTCATAGTTAATAGACATGAAGGGCAGCAGATTCCAGTGAGTCTGAAAGCAAGGCCGTTATTTACCTGGAAATAGCTCTGGAACCTGATTCTGGGGTTGTCATCAGAGAGCCCAAGGGGACAGTCATGCCATCAGTGAGCAGTCATCACCTGGGCAAACAAATATTTGGGTAGGCTGATGCCCCAGTATCATTAACAGAGTAAAGCACCACTTAAATATGTACATCCTCTTCTTAAGGCTTCTTTCTAATTTAAAATATTAGTAATGAAAAAGAAACAGAACTCCAAAACTCCAGGAAATTTAAATAAAAATGGAACTATCAGATTATTTTTACTTTGTTTATAGTACTTTTTTATTGATGTGACTTATAGAATTTCTCAATAAATAGCTTATACTGTTGGAGCCATAGAGCTAATAAAATTATAAAAATTGTTGGGAGAGAAAAAAAGCAATTATGCAGGGGTGAAAATGCTGTTTTTGAGGCATATCCAGAAAATCCATAATCATCAATAAGTTTGGCCGATGTGCATTCAATAAACCCTTTGTATGAACTCACAATGATTTCATGCAAATAATGATTTCTTACATAAAAATCTTTCTTCTTCATCATCTTTCTTGTCTTGCTTTGACAGTATGTTTTTTAATCACATCCACTTTAGTGAGTTTAATTAATCAACCTGTGTCTCTGAAGAGTCAATTTTATAAAAGCTCTGCAGTGCTGCAGAGGCACTGCTTATTTTCTCTCAGTGCTCATTCAAAAAAGAAGACCTCTAACCCTATCTGGGGCTATTCACACTTACTGACTCCCCATTGGTAATTCAGCTCAGAGTTTGGCATCGCTGCCCATAAGGTCTGCCAAGGAACCACATCTCCCGCTTCTGTGTTCAACACAATTTGCTCCTTGCTGGGTGTTTGGGATCTGAAAGTCCTGCTCTTGGTATGCCAAGTGTTTTGTTACTTGCCATGTTCAACGCAATCCTTTATGACAGCAAAGTCAAGGAAAATCTTTCCTGCATTTAAAATACACTCTTTAAACAACCTTAGCAGTTTCCCCATATATACTTAAAGACTTAGCTTTAAATCAGCATTAAAACCAATCTGTCTAGGCTCTGATTCCTTGTTTATGAAGAAGGGATATAGAAGGCCATTCATGATCTGGCATCATTCAGTACTGAACCATTAGAAAAAACAAGCTTGGATGAAGCCATTCTAGTGGTGACCTAAATAAAAGAAACTAGCTATGAATCAGGAAACTTCTTCCCTTGCTGACTATGCTCTTACTATGTATTTGTTTAGAGGCATTAAATTCTTCTCAGTGCTTACATTTTTAACAATAACCTTTGCTCACATATAATTTAAATTTGCGAATGAAAAATCAAAATAGCACTAAGTTTTAAATAAACTTAAGATATATAAAACTATCTCTGCGTTCTGTTTTTTGTTCGTGTTGACAGTTTTTCTCTCTCTGTACCAACATGAAAAATACCCTGATACTTCAATGCAAGCTGTCACGCAGAATCCTCAGCTGCCAGTATCCAGTGTATTTGAAAAGTATGAGAAAAAACTGTCAGTGCCAACAGATTCCCTAATAAAAAATAATGATAAAGTCTTGAGAACTGTCAGTCCTTCAATTATGCAGCTCTGACAGTGGCCGCACGTTTGCAAGAATCCAACCTTGCTACTGGAGGGCATAAAAAGGCCAATTGAGCTTTGTCAGAGCCAGACACAGTCAGGCACAGTATTTTTGTTCTGTCCTAAAGTGGACAACCATATCTTCGGAAAGTTTAGTGTTCAATCTGGGATCATATTTGCTGACATAAAGAACTGAATAAGTGAATTGTAATCCTGACCCAAGGAAAAAGAGAAGAAGCATAGTGAAATGCTCAGTATTAGTCTTGCAGTGCTCCTTGGATGAAGGCTCTCAGTGACATTAAATCAAGCAGGTAGTTAAAAACCAGGCAGAGCCAAGAGAAAAAATATTGTCTATTCTTCTACATTGTCTCTAAAACTACAGATCAGGTACAAGTTTTGATGGGGAAATAACATTAGGAGGACATTTGTATTGAGCCTATCATTGCTTTGATAAGGCTGACACTGAAACTAGTAATCAGTGAAATTGGAGGCATCATGTTCCTTGTTGGAAAAAGAGCAAGATACTGATGCAATGGAAGAGTCCATCCCAATTTGTTCTGGTATTTCCTGGTTGAGATCAATTGAAGTGGTATCCCTTATTTAGTCACAACTTTGGTGTAGCTTTTGGAGAAAGCCACTGTCAAAGTGAGACATAAGGCATATATATCCATAACTGGTAAATCTCAACCTTTCTGTTTAACAAATAAAAATAGAGTCACTTTCTAATTGGTTAAACAAAGGACAACTATTAAAGCATGAAATCTTGGAATACTCGCTTCTGATGTTCCCTGTTCACTAACCCAGCATATTCCTCTGCAAATGGATTGGTCAAGTTAAAAAGGCATCAAATACAATCTTTTCTTGCCATTTGCTGGTAGAAAATCAATGTGTGAGTATCCTTTCCACACCCTAGATTTCCTCCCAATCTTCTCTATTGGATAAGTTTGTGAGTTTCCCAAATAAACCACCCTGAAGGGAAAGCCTGAAGGGCTGAAACAATGTGTTTCTCCCAGTGCATGCATGAAGCTACTGGACCTGAGCAGGTGTCTGTGTACAATCTGACGTGAATGTAAACATATGCCAAGGGGTGAATTAATTGGTTGCATCTTTGGGCTACCTATAGTCAAAGAAATGCTGTCACATATTCTGTTCCTTCACATCATGGTGTGCAGAAAAGTGGCTTGCCTCTTTTTCTTCTAGCGTCCTGAACCAGATATAAGATCCTAAAAAGGAGTGAGAAATTGCTCCAGCCAGATATACCTGCCTCTAAAAAAACACCTCTACTTTTCACAGTGATACAATGTGACAGAGTTTCTGATTGTTCCTTCTCCCTTTCCTCAATAAAATACACACTTGCGATACTTGGTACACAATAGGATTTCTCTGGAGGGGAAAATGTAGCACTGACAGGAGTGCTTCAGTTTAATCCTCCTTTCTTTCTTCCCCCTTTCCCTTCCCCAGCCTCTACTGCCTCTTCACCCACCCTCGAGGCACTTATGGGATTTTCCAGGTAACTAAAGGCTTGCAAAGCCAGTGCATCAGAGTGACAGACCAGACAACTGCAACATTTAGGAGTGAGTGACACATCATTTCTTTAACTCTCCCTCCTCCTGACTCGCTCACAACAAGGCTCCAAGCCATTCTTTATGTGATATATGGTTCTATTACTTTTTTGGTAGGGAATTGGTGATATTGTATATTGTAGCAGGCACTTGTCAATGAATCCCTGTGTATCAGTGCATTCCCTGGCTATAGAATGATGACTTACTCAAGAGCATTACATAGAGGAGTGGTAATCATGGGTTTATTTTATTGGTTTTGGTCAACAAGAGTAAGCCTGTCATCCTTATGCACAGTAGAAATTTCATTGCACCAGATGTTCCAATTTTTAAAGCGTATATTCAGTAAGACATGACTTTTGTTATAGTAAAAATGTGTACCTTTTTCCCCCTTTTTCTTTGGTGTAACAGTTATGGACATTGCAGTTGTCCTAACACACTGCAGAGATGACCATAATGACTTTTAAGATCTCAGACAGGCCCATGATCATAAAATGTTAAGGGGATGGAATGGTCTTTAAAGATCATCTAGTCCCAAACCTCAGAATGATGATATCAAAAGCTAAGGGCTCCTTGGGAAGAACTAAATGCAGGATGGTGGAACCCCTTCTTATCAGGCATTGCTGGATGGTCCTCACACAGGATGAATATTTCAGCCTCAGTGGTAAGCAAATCACTAACAGCTTGGGTAGATTAGGACTGTACTGGGACAAATTTTTTTGAATCCAGCTAATCTTGGTTGTTGGGGTAAAAGATGAGGCTCAAGCACCAACCCACCAAACCCACTTCTCCCTTCCCAGTATTGTGGGACAGTGTGGCCCTATCAGCAAATGCACTTTCTGCAATTCATGTTGGGAATTCTGAATAATTTCACAGAAGGTCCAAATCTGAGAAGTTTGGCTGAGGGCAGGGACTGCCCAGCCATGTCTGCTGTGGTGGGGACAGACCCAGGTAGGTGAGCTCAGGCAGAGGGGAAGAGCACTGGGCAGCCAGTGAGGAGCTCTGCGTAGCTTGGTTAGCTTATCTTCCTGGCACAGAGCTACTCCCTGGCTAATTCACACGGATAAGCAGGGCTGCACAGTGCTCTGGGACACCTCAGAGAGCCTCCTTGCCCCCACACTCCCCATCTTGCATTAACACAGCAAGTTGGTGCTCTGGCACTGCCCCAGTGCAGCCTCTGCGTTCTCCTCTGTGACAACACCAGTGGTCTTCCTTCCTGCTGACAGCAGACCTGAGAAATGTTTCAGCATAATTTATAGAGTAGCTGTAGGTGACAAAATGTCTGTATCACAGTGATGCAGAGGGAACCGAAAGTGCCTGTTATCACTCAGGAAGCACCAGGGAAAGGGACCATTTATTTAGCAGATTCCCTCCCTGGAAAGGATATTCTCATCCACCCTAGGGGTGACTTTGCTGACAGATCTTTCCATCCTCAGGGGACCAGAGCAGGACTCAAGCACCTGCTCTCTGTATTTTCTGTACTATCACAATGATCAAGAAAGAAATCATTAGACAGGCCAGACCTCCAGCTTCCATTATTTTTAACAGGCATTGCATATCTAATTTGAAGTGCACAATGCAAATATTTACCTTCAAGTGTCAAAGGAGACTATAAAGATCTTTATGGATCTTCACACTTCAAGGACTTAATTCATTAAAAATAATTATACATATGTGGGGATTACTTCCACGGTGGAGCTGAGATGTGCCATCAGTTGCCAAGTCAGAAAGTACATTGTGCATGCTATATATCTGTGTGTCAGCTTTTATGTGAGAGAGGAGTGCTCTTGTACATTGGAACATATGTGTATAAACAGGGCTGAGAGATCTCACTGGAATTCCCTGCTGAATAAATTAGAGAAAGTCCCTGTGTGGCATTGCAGACCCTCAATGCTGCAGAGAAACTCTTTTGTGCTTTCCCATCTCCTTCACCTCAACCCAAATACTCCACATGCCTCTTCATTTTAGAATGAGAGCAGTTTTATGAAGAAAAATATTAGAAATTGGCTTTGATTTTTCTTTGCCCCTCAGAGATTTCAAGGCATCCAGTGATTTGTTTCCAACAGTGCCAGTTTTACAAGATTGAGGCTTTAAGCCTCAAATTTTGCTTTATTTTGTGAGAATGGACAGACACTTTCCCATGCTTGAATCATGCTGGTTGTTTAAGGTGCAGTTGCTGCTATTTTGAGCAGGTAACTGGAAAAAAATTTACTGCTGAAGTCAATGGCCGAGAGGAGGCAGTCAATTAAATTCTCAGACACTAATAATCTGTTCTTACTTGTAAATCATGAGGACTCTGTTTTAAGTGCTTGGAAAACTTCAAGCATGAATCATGTAGTAACAAGCGCCTTAATTTTCAAAAATAATATTAATAATTTAGGCTGTCTGTTTTACTGCACGGAGCATCTATTGATCTGACCTACTTGTGTGCCACCACCAGCCCAAACTGTGAGAGCATCTCAGCTCTCGTCACACGCACAAGGAAGTTCTGGGAAAGGAATATCTCTTCTGTCTCGCTGCTTGTGCTTGATGGTGTGGTGGTTTTGGAGAACAGCTGTCATAAACAGGCATTTATTTCTCCTTGTGAGGAATCCCATGGCCATTTACCTCGTGTTGCCTCAGAGAACTTTCACACCTCTGCTCAGCCCCAGCAGAAGTCCTGCTGATGGAACTCCCCAGCCTTCTGGCACTGCAACTTCCCTGGGTGCCAGGGGCTCAGTCACCCTGGGGACCACGCTGAGGCAGGGAGGAAAGACTCTCAGGGAGGAAAGACTCTCAGGGAGGAAAGACTCTCAGAGGATCAGGGCAGAGACAGGGAGATCTGTTGCATATGTTCTTAATGCTATGTGTTAATGCTGACCTGTGCTCAGGAGACAGCTCCGAGCGTAGAGGCTGAGGTTGAAAGCGTCACAGCAACATGTGCTGTTTAGTGGATTTTCTGCTCAATTTGCACCATTTGATGAAGCTGTGAGACTGTGGCAATTTAGTCCACTTTTTAGATAACGGGTCTTACCTCTCTTCGAAGAGTAAGTTTGCAGTTCATCAAATCTTACAGGATTTCACTGGTTGTAGCGACACAACCCAGTTGCTGTTGCTGGTAGTGAAAGTTTTGTGGCACATGAAGTGCATTAGGACATTATTTGGACATTGCAACATCAGACATTTGCCTTTGACACCAGAAAGGTGGTAATGATGAAATGTGCTGCGAAGGTACATCTCATTTAAAAGTGCCTATTACAGTTGACACACACAAGCATGAACCATGTTATCTTGCATTTTTGCAAATAGTATTTATTCCACAAAGAAGTTCATGCATGCAGAATAAATAGCACCTTCCTGGTGAAAGCATATAATTAGCTAAAATCCAAGAAGTGACAAGTATTTGCTTTTTATTTATGAAAGTTACTGCATGAGATTCTCAAGTTTGAAGTATTTCAGAGACCAAAATGACAGCCTTCACAGTTTCATGATTACTTGGTGCTGCTAATTGGCACTGGTTGCAGGTGGCAAATTTCTACCTAATGCAGAAATATGTACCCTGTTCCAACTCTCAAGTCTCTTCTCCCCTCCCTTTTGCCCTCTTGCAGCTCTGCACCCTCCTTTCTTATGGATAATTCAGGGAAGCTGTAGCACTTTCCAAATATCATGGACTAAAGCCCATCAGCTGTTCTTCAGGTTGCCTGAAAATGTTTCTGTTTTGAAAAAAAGGAAAAAAAAAAGGGGGTTCCAATTGAAAAGTACTGTTGCAACTGAATTAACCTGTAGTTATAAGCCTATATTGTTGTTTTCATTAATTCATGAAAAAAAAAGATAAAGAAAGGTTTCCATTTTGACATTCACGATAGTTCAGGTTTTTAATTTTGAAATAAATTTCATTATCAAATGTTTAAATGTATCAAAATAAAATGAATTGTGACCCCAAATATTTATGAAAAATCCATCGCCTACTGATTTGATCTGATAAACCACAGGAGATTAATTAGTCTTGGTTATGTGACTTTTCAAGCACTAAACATGGCTGAAGGGGTTTTGATTTCTGTAGTTTAAGCCTGTATTTTCATGTAGTTATATGAAATATATAACATATAGGGGAATTTGCTACATGGCAGCATTTACCACTGGTATGATGATTTTACCCCAAATATTAAAATCTCCATTTCACCAAGAGCTGTGAGGCTATTTTCGTAATGAGAGTAAGTCTATGTAATTTTGCATCCATTAAATCAAATCTGCTCTTTTTCAATTGCTTTAAATGAATTTGTACAGTAATCAAAAAACTAGTATGGAAATAACCTTTTTTCCCTTTTAAAATCAGAAGGTATGGTATACACACTGAGCAATCTAGATAAGATTTTTTTCTAAGATACAGGCTACCGTGCCTTAAAATAGACCATAAGACTTCTCTTAAAAAAAAAAAAAAGCGCCCCTCAAAAAACAACTGCCCCAAAGATACTCAGAATCGACTGCTCTTGTACCCTGCTGCACACTGAGAAAGTCTGACATATGTTCAAGGTGTTTTTAGCTCTGGAAAAATGTCCAGACAACTGAAACATCTAATTCTAATGTTAAAATTAGAAGAAATTGAACTTCCATAAAACCTATTAAGTGTATCAAACTCAAACATCTTTCCTCACCCTGCTCCATTTATACATTTATACTGTTTCATAAACAAGCAGTGTAGCAGCTTAAAAGTTTAAAAAATAAAACTTCTGCAGAGACACTAGCTTAAATTAATTTCAAAGTGTTCTTTTTATTTTTATTTTCTTTTCAATGGATTTTGTGATTTAAGGTTATACTGTGCTGGGGTTGGGATTTTTCTAGAGCTCTGAATGTCTGTCCTCATTTGGCTTGTAGACAGCCCTTCCACAGTGCAGTGCTTTTGCAGGTGAGGAGCATCTGTGCCTCTGCCAGGCATGTGTTTGATAAGGATGTTGATGGGTCAGAGGTTGTCACCATTAATCCCAAAAAGCTATTTTTGACTAACCATCATGACAGAAACACACTGTAATAAGACTACCAGGTTCAGTATTGATTTCCCATCTAATATAATATCATGATTGTATATTACTTGTTTTTGCACTTTATTATTCCCTAGGATGTTAACTTTGAAGTTTTAAAAGCGTTTAGTTCTACAGCTGCAATCCTTAACACCTCTGCAGACTCCTATGCATCACTTTGTCACCTTCCTCTCCCCCAAGTACTCAGCTGACCTGGTGAAGTGGAAAAAACCTTTCTGCTCACTTCATCAGGAGGTACCGACTCCTGAAACACCAAAACAGAGTTTTTAAACGTGTAGCACTATTAGCAAAGGACTTCTTAAAAGAAAATAATGAATAAGCATCTGCATTCCCTGGAACATCCTTACAAGGTAAGAGGAAGGTTCATCAGTGACCCTTGCTCTCATGGGGACTTCAGGAGACTTGACTTCACTCTTGACTCTCAGAAGGGTCCAATTACTGCCTGCCGGTCCATCTCCCCATTGGCTCTCTTGTGTCTTTCTTACTGCTGTGGACTTTGAGGTCTTTGGGACATTCTTCTGCTGAATGCTCTTATCCATCCTTCAGCTGAGTTCTCCTATAAGCTGCTGTAGGTATCTAGAACAATCCAAGTCAAATAGAAAACAAGATGTTTAATTGAATTCTCCTTTGTTCCCTGGTGATATTCAGGACGGCAGCACATGATACCTGCAGATGGATGGCAGCTAAATAGCCTTTTAAAGCTGCAAGTAGAAGCGGAAGTTTGTTTTCATTTATTTTCTCTCTCTCGTTCAGACACAGCAAAACATTTATTAATCCTCCTCCAAACCATATGCCATGTGTCTAATGAGTGGTAGGTTAAGTTAATCATATACAACCAACCAAGTGTAGTAGAAAAAACATTGCCGAGTAGGTGAAAAAGCTAATACTGTAGATCTGAGTTACTTAAATAAGTGAAGGAGAAGAAGAATATGCAGGGTCAGGCTCCCCAGGAAGTTCAAATAAATGCTGAGTCAGCCAATATTCTTTGTTCTTGAGGTGCTCTCTTGGTAAATTTTGAACTCCTAGCTGGGATATCTTCACAGCTTTTGTGAAGGCTCATGCTGCAGGTATTGCTGGCCCTGCTTTTTTAGTTTTAGGGGCTATTCTGAAGGCTTAGCAAATATAGATATATACAGGACTTCATCACACGATTACTTTGGGCTCTGAGGAACCAGAAGAAAATGGAACCAAGAGATTTCCCAGGCTTACCTGTGGGTATCTGAATTACTGAATGAACCCATACTTAAGTTTTCCAGACATATTTTATTGATGAAGTGTCATGACTGCTCATAAACTGTGATAACACAGAACATCTGCAAACTTAGCAAGGAAGAGCTGGAGGATTTTTTTTTTTTTCACTATTCCACCAGTTTTACCAGGTTGTGGTATCTGTTATGATCTTCTTGCTGGGACAGCAAATGCTGACTGCGAAAAATGAGTGTTGACAAATTCTGTGCAAATTTCTGTGCGTTGTTCAGTGCCAAGTTATAACTTGTAACAGCTCTTCTATTCTCAAGAAATTAGCCTGCAATGCTTGCCAAACTAGAGCAGTTTTGTGGCAGGACTAGGAAGACACCATCATACTCATTTCATCTGAGCCCTAATTTGACCCAAAGATTTGATTTCCAGCTTCCATAAATTCACTAACTACTAACCCACTCCTCCAGATAGGCCCTTGAGTCCTTTACTCACTGGAAATTATGCTCCTATTTAATTATAAATATTTATAAAACCTCTGTGATCTTTAAAAATGTGAGAACTATCTCGTGTTTATAATTGTTATAAAAAATATCCAAAACCCACTAATTGAATGAATCTTTCAAATGTGAGTAATTTTTTATTTGAATTCTACATCCTTATGTATTATGTAACAATTAGTAATGATGTGATGGATAATTTTTTTTGGAACAGTTCCTGATTCCATTACTCAACTACTCGATCGACCAGTAATTATGAATCATATCTTTAATTAGCTGCCGCTCTTCAGAAACATATGAAAGCCAAGGGCATAAAGTAATTGGCATAAAAGTTTTCCTAATTAATTTATCTGTCTATGTGAGTAACCGGGACTGGAGTCAGGGGAACATTTATAACTCCAGGAAGGCCAGCCCTAAAACCCAATGTCAAATGAGATTTATATTTCTGAATTATAAAAAGAACAACAACAAGCCACAAAATTACATTATCCCCAACTCCAACAATAAAGCACATAATGCGTTGTTCAGAGATGAGCAAAAACTTCTTATTGATCCAATTCATTTTCATCGTATTCTCCAGTGGGTCTTTCAAATCTCTCTGGCTATTTCCCTCATTCCACATAGTAACAGTAATCAAGCACATTAAGCAATTCATTAAACAACAGCCCCACTGACCACAGGGAGTATTACAGCTAACATTCATTAGGCAAGCAGCAACTTTATTTAAGCAGAAGAGAGCTGGGGAGCGCAAGACTCAATTCTTTGTCTTTTGGGAGCCTATGGCCCACCTAAGCAGTGCTGGAGCTGCTTTTCACAAACTATAAAACCTTTAAGCTTGCTGGCACAGACAGTGCCTTTTTCAAGGAGCCGCCTGGGAGAAGAGACAAAATGGAGTGTGTGCTGGTTTAATTCTCAGCCTGCCAAAGATTAAGTTAAAATCCGAGCTCATTTTTAAGTGTGGGTTGTTGAGATTTATGCCTGATATAAAACTAAAACCTTACAGTATTGATATTTAGGTCCTATATTTTTTCAGATCTGATTTCAAGAGGGCAAAAGCTGTAAAGCATCCAGGTTTGTTCATTTGAATATCCTGGCTTGCCTGGCACTTTGCAGTAAAAATGATATATTTTGTCCTTCATAATAACAGAGGAAAAGCTAAAACAACAATGGAAAAAAAAAAGCCTTCCTACAAACAACAATTATAAAAGTGTTAGAAAAGTTAAACTGATATACCTGTACAGTGTTTCTGGCCTAATTAATGAAGAACTTAAGATTCATATTTGTTGCAAAGTCCCTGAAAATAAGAAAATTCATATGAACAAATGCACTGCTGTTCTCTTGCTTGCTTGCTTGCTTATTTATTTATTTATTTATCCCAATTGGTCCATATTACAGAAAAGAGGAAATGAGACAATACATTTGGCATTACTTTTTGTATAAGGATTCCTATAGATAGCCGAGCTATTTCTGTAAAAAGTTTACACTCCCAAAGCATTAACCCAGATTTTTAAGTAGCTATTTTTCAAAGTCCACTATGTGATCCCACAGAATGAATATAATATGCATGAATCAGAAAAAACCCACCTTCTCTTTCTTTAGTGTTATTATTTTCTACTCACAGAATCACAGAATCACAGAATTGTTATAGTTGGAAGGGACCTCTGGAGATCCTCTAGTCCAGCCCCTCTGGCACAACTAAGTGTCTCTTAAATCATACAATGCTTTAAATGACTTGGCTTCTTGTGTGGTGCAACAGAGTATAACTCCCTTGATTTCAGAGGAACTAGATCAACCAAAAAGTTCATTTGTTTAGTCACAGCCTTATTCTGGCTTTAAAGTCTTCCACTACTGCATTCATGTTATTCCCCATTGCTGATACAGAAATTATTAAGACTATTCAAAAGAATTAATGGCACTACTGATTACTGCCACTTATAACTGGAGGGCAAAGAAAACTCAGCTATAGTTATAAAATACATTTCTGGGGTGTTTAATTATTTGAAACCTGATGATTAAACCTTCAAACCAACTTCTCCAGAGTAATTTGCCATCATGGCGTGAAACATGGTAAGAGGTTCTTGCCAGAACTTAGATGTTCTTCTTGTCTGGATGGACCCATATCCGAGGAGTGCAGCAATCTCTCACTGAGGGAAAGTCATGGAGCAAAATGAGGTTTGAAAGTGGAGTTTCATCCTAAAAGGTAGCTGGAAAAGTCACTTGAATCTTTGTTACCTACTTGTAGGAAAAGTTGTATAGAGGCAGAGAGGTGGTGGGCCAAAATGCTGGTTATGAAAATGAGCTCAAATAAGTGGGGTGGGCTGTTGGAAGAGCACGAAGGTCAAATACAGCCCATGGGACCCTGCTGCCTCCTGTGCTCTGCCACTCATCAGGAGTATCATTCATAAGATACCATCAGAAAAGAAAACATTTATCTCACCCAGAAAACTTGACAGCCCTTGTGAGCAGAATGCATTTCGTTGTGTGACTAAATATTTTGAGATAATATGAACCCTGCGTCCATGTTTCTGGCCAGGCAGTTCAGAGCCCATACAACAGCCAAAGCTCTAACCCTGTTCTGAGATTTTAAGGGCAAAGAGGAACCGTGCTTGTTCATGACACAGAGCCTGGGATTTCAGCTCTGCCAAACTACCCATGAAAGAGAGCTAGTGACTTACTTTGTTAGCAACAGAAAGTATTACAAAAAGGGTATCTAACATATACAGTCAACTGCTTGTATTTCCTGGACTCGTTTCTAATAGTGGCATATAAATGCATTTATACTAAGGCGGAGGGTTTATTACATATGATGAATGACACCGAAATATCAGTTTTATCCTTCCTGTAAAAACAAGGGCCATAACTCATGACAGGTGCAGCCTCCAGATGCCAACAGTGGTATTGGTTTCAGGGTCAGGATCAGGAAGACACAGATAATTTTGCTAATTCTCTCCATTATATTATTATAGTCTTACCTGCAGTGTGAGACAGCTTATCATGGAATCACCCGACCGAAAATCCATCTTTAATGTTTTATTACAAAAAATTAAATGTGTGCTGCAATTCGAATACTTTTCAAACATTATGCATTAGACAGTGAACTCTGTTCAGTGAATGCAAAGTTTTGGATCATTTTTTATTTATTTCTGGTAGATGGATGTTTGAAGACCATCTTTTTATGTTGGGAACTTTTAAAGGTCTCCATCTATCTGCACATGAACGAACTTTAAATATATATATACATATATATATGTATGTATGTATATATATGCACTCCCATGACAAAGGACCACTGAGCAGTGCCATGGGCCCTGGAACAAATGTTCCTGATTTATTCTTTCTAGTTCCTGCTGGGTTTCCCCTCCTAGATAGGGACTACTAGTAGAATTTAGTATATAGTAGAATTTCCTACATAGTAACGACTCCTGTTGAAATAGAGGGATGTTGTTGCTTCATTTACTAAAACTATAGGATCTCTGGGGAACTTGTTCTGCATTTCTCTAAAACCTTGATTACATCTCCCAGAATTAGGATAATACTGCAGTTCTTGTGTTCTAGGTAAGATGAGGCAAAAAAAAGGAATTTACTTGTCCAAAATTCCCATACGGTAACTCTAACAGTGCATTGATCTAAACCAGGGTCACCCAAGCTCCAGGTAAATGCTGTAACTCCTGGACAAGAGGGAATTTTACTTTATAACTTAACTGTATGTTAATCCTTTTTCCTTTTTCTCTTGTTCTGTTTTTCCACCACTTCATTACCTCATTGATTTCAAAGAGCTCCAACTACCTCTTGGAAAACTTAGAAAAGCATTAATTTTTAGAAACAATTCTGCTGATATGTAGTTTACCTTATATACCTTTCTTCCTTTATTATTATGCAAATGCCTTTGGAAGAATAAGCATACTTCTGAAGAATTGCCCTGCTAATAATGCTTATTTGTGTCTGCAGACATTCTCATTTTGCTCTTGCAAACACAAGCAGCAAGTATGGAACATACAGGAGAACAGACTACGAATCAAGTTCACATATTCCTTAAATATTTTGTGAAGGCATCTTGAAAATAGTGAGTTTGCAGGTCTACCTTATCCGAGGCTTGGATTTTATTTTCACTGAGTTTTTACAAAAGCAGCCTCTATAAGAAAAGATTTGGCTGCATTAGGATTGCACTCTCCTGCTGATCTCTGCTATGACAGATGGGATCAGCTGAGCTGCTTTAAATGACAGTCACCGCAGGAGGACAGAGAGGGAAGGAGACTTGCCATTACTTACAACCCATCAAAACACAAATCTGACTTCAGCAAGATATTCACGGTTTCAGCCATAACTTCAACACATGCTATCAAAAAAAAAAAAATAAAAAAAAATACAGCCCAAATCACTATGGGGTGAGAACAAACTTCTGCTTTGAGAACAGTCACCAGTCTCTTTCTGTCATTAGAAGACACAGGCAGCCCTTGAAACACATGGTGAGGAACCAGTGCGTGGCTTGAGTGGAGACAGGACTCTTCATTATGCCCACAGTGGAGGAGGACTTAAAAGTTAGAAGCGGGATGAGTGTGGGAGGGGTAACAAACCTTGGTGAAGACAGGGAACTAGGTTGCAAGGGTTGAGATAGCAAATCTCTGTAAAATTGCAGTGTTCCTACGGTGTTTTCTAGCCATCACTACATTCACTTTGATTACCTCATCCATTTCTGTTCCCTTGTCTTACTCTATTTTGTTCATAGAGTTTAAACTCTCAAGCTAGAAAGTGTCACTATGTTTGAATGGGTCTCAGCAGCGGGGTCTTGTTCTTGGCAGCTCTTCAGATACAAGTGTATAAACCCAATTAATAACAATGTACCATTCAACTACAGTTGATAAGCACAAGGGTAGTATGAGCATTTAAAAATGCACAAAACTATACTGATGATGAACAATTTAACTGTCAGGTTCCTCACCACTAGGTCTCACTCACAAACTCTGAGGGCTTCAAAGGCACTTAATTGCCCAATTCCCCTTCCATTTTAACAAATATGTTTGAGAACATGGAGCCAAATTTCTAGAATCTACAGTATAAATCCAAGATTCACCTAGATTTCATCTGATCCTTTCCCTTGACATGTCTGATTTCATCCTTGCATGAGATGAGAATGGATCAATATTATTTTAGGAAGCAACTGACTTAATTAAGTTATAATAATAGTTTATCAGCATTATTTAGTCCTCTTCAACCCATTATTAATAATAAGTATGATTAATAGTGTTCTATATTCCTCAGTAGTAAGAAAACATGAAAACAAATTGCAAATATGTTGCCACTGATATGCAAGTACAGAATGATAGCTTATATCTTTATTTTCTTTACCCTACTAAAAAAGACTCAAAGAGTATAGATTTGAATTTGACAATTTTTCTTATATTTTTCCTTAAATTTATTGAAGTATATTGTATTGTTACTTTTAAATAATTGTTTGAAAAACAATGGAGCAAGAGAATACTTACTGTAGCACTGAATTTCTGTATCATCCAATATTAACAATTATTTTCTGCACATTTCCTTCTGCTGGACTGACAAACACTCACACATCAACCCAGACACTTCCATATCTACAACCTGATACAAAACTTTTCCTAATTAGACAGTGACTTACTGTTTTCTATAAAGATATGTGGAAAGAACTTTAATTGCAAGAAAGCTTGAAAAGTTTGAAGGGTCTTTTCAAGCTTTACTGGTTGGATCTATGAATAATTTCATCCTGACTGTGGCAAGAATGTTGTGCAAAGAAAGACTAGATGCAGAAAAAAAATGCCTGCCTGAGGTCATGCTGGACTTTTATCCAGGAGCTCGGTGGTGCACTGGCAGATTTATGCCATTTTAAGGGTTTCTGCCAGCTCAGTGCGGGAGCCAGTGGGAGTAGGGAGATGGTACCTGAGTGAAGCTGATGTTCCTGCACCCTTGGCTGTCCCCTGGGAAACCTGGAGCAGAGCAGAGGGCAGATTTGGCAGTGCTCTCAGCTGAGCCATTTGAACCCATTCCTGGTGCTGAAATTCAATGCTAAACATCTATGTAAAAAAGAAAATAATCCGGGGTTGAGACACATGCCCAGTGCTGCAATTCAGTAAAGACTTCCTCTCTGAAAGCTTTACTTTCCTTTGCAGCCGCTCCACACATCATTATTTGGCACATGCTTCAGATCTTTTAAGTGTGTACATGTAGTTTTTTTCTTTTCAGCCAGTTCTTATTCTTCTCTTGCCCTTAACACTTCCCCTCATCCGCTCCTTTCGCCCTCCCACCCACATCCACCAACTTCTCCTCCCCCCCCACCTCTGGCATTACAGAACCACTGCCTCAAACTATATAAAACCCTTGGCCTCAAACCAGAGAAGACCTAAATGCAGGAAAGTAAGGATAAATTAAAGTGACAGGGTCTCAGCAGTGGAAATTAGTGCAACTCTTCTAATTGCATGTCTAGCCTGAATGATGGGATACTTAATTCTTACACATCCCAGACAATTGCTTTATACTAACATGAGCTCTGGGAAAAAGGCAGATTCCAGAGACATATGGAGCAGTAGATGGAGTGGAAAAATAAATCAGTTGTCCCAGTCACAGTGGAAAAAGTGCTTTATCTGCACTGTTAATATAAGGTGTTGCCACTGTTAAACAAAACTAGTAATGTCTCCTTCATCCATTCTTACTATGAAAACAGAACATTAAATAATTAAGCAACAAAGTGGGCTTTAGGTTCTATTTATTGTTACTTGAACAAGAAATGAGCTTTGGGTGAGGAGGTTACATTCCTGTAGTTAGTGGACACAGTCCTAAATACAGGATTCTGAGAGAGACGTAGTCAGGGGAGCAGAATGCTCTACTTCACTTCTATAAGGACTGCTAATAAAAGGCTTCAAAACTAGCATGGGTTCTTATATCTATTTAACCTTTTGCCCCAAGAAGCAAAGAGCATCTGGTTAAGTGGAGAGTAAAAGCACAGCTACTTTTCATTATCAGGGCTTAGAGCCAGCCTATGTGGAAGCCTGAGCTGCCAAGCCTGGGTTAAATGCTTGTTGCCTTCACTGCCTGAGGCCATCTAGCGTGTTTAGAAATGATTAAGTACTGCAGCCTAGAAAGGACCTGTCCTGAGCGTTCATCTCTGACTTCCAGCAGAAAAGAGAGCCTGGCAATGACAGAGGCAGATGGATGAGTCTCATTAGTATGGTGAAGCAGCGAACCAGACTGTCTTCACAGAGCTGTCCAAAAAAAAAGCGAGCAAATTAAAATGGGAGCTGAGAAAACCAATGAGCAAGTGTTTTAACTCTCTGATACCTGGATTCGTCTCCAGCAGGTTAGGGCAGCTGGCTGTCCTTCCTAAGAATCTCTGATCCATAAGGAGGTGATGAGCACTTGGTAGGCATGGAAATTTCCACCTGTCCATATTTTTGCATCGGTTTTTTTTGGCAAGCTTTTAAAAACTGTAGGATCCTTATAAATCCTATACCTCACACACACATACTTCAAATATTCTATAGCATGGCAAGAGCAAACTAAACATTCTGCATTTATAAGATTCCATTCATGCTTGTATCATTATCAAAACTCACATGGTAATTAGGTTCTGACAGAGAGTTTTGGCATACAACACGCTATGAGGATGTCAAATCTCTTACATAAAACGTTACATTCTCAAGACTGATAAAGACATGCTACTGTATTCTACTAATATATGGGATTATTGCCATTCTGAACAAGGGCATCATGCTGACCAGAGCCTTATCAGAAATGCCCTTGTGCAATAAAATAGCAACTCTAGACCTGAAGTGCAGGGAGCCTCAGCATAAAAGTGTGGTGGCTCACTGGCATCAGACCCATCACCCTGGAAGTCTTCATAGTGTGATGGACTGGCAAACCTGCAGCTATTTTGAATGAGATTTTCTGCAAGACGGATGGGAAATTCTATCAATTTATTACCCGCTTTGATTTGTTTGAGTTGATTCAGGCACCATCAAACTATGAAAAGAGAAAGAAATAGCATTTGAATAATTCAGAGTGCAAATTGCAGCATGCAAGGCAGCCATTTTGCTTTGTCTTTTCATGCAAGATGAATAGTGTAGCACAGTAGAAATGTACCTAATGCCCTTCATTTTTCTTTTGATGCAATAAGTAGGATCAGAATCCACAATCTGAAAGAACTGTGAAAGAAGTCAAAGATCTAGGGCCTTCTCACTGTAAAGGAGGCAGTAGAAGTGCCCAAACAAAAATGACACAACAACAGATCCTTAAAAAAATTGAGATTTTTTAATAAATAAAACTGTAGGTTACAGTGTTGCTATCTGAATCCTTAGGAGTATACTGGAGGAGGTTTGAAGAAAAAGTTTCATTCTCTACTTCAGGTCTCTGCAGTCCTTGAGGGGATGGATGCAGTAATGTTAAGAAAATCAATCTCACAGAGGTTTTGTTTTTCATGAAGACATAGAAAAGTAATTTCATAATTTCTGTAGAAAGTAGGATATTCAGGCAGTCTTTAATATCTCTGTAGTCCACCAGGACATGATTTTCAGACATGTTAACATCCTTGTGCAGTCCCACTTGTTTCCTACTCAGCACTTTTGTCTTGTGATACTTTGTGTTTGCCCAGAGACTTCATTCCACCCTTGGCATCATGCCCAGGAGAGTCTGGAAAGAGAGATACTATTATTTTTTTAAATTTGACTTTTTCTATTCAGAATGAAACATCAGTGCTCAAGGGGCATTAGGAGCCTACATTTTTTAGGACTTTTCTGAGGAGGAGGAACAAAATTGCTTTTCTCCTCTGGTGAAAATCAGCCATTTCAAGAACGACTGGGAAAACTGTGGGAGCTGCAGTCTCCTCCCCAGCTCCTATGTTATTTTGCATTCAAAACAGGACAGATGACCTGACAGATAATCTTTGATATCCCTTTATTTTCACTTAGTACCTTCTCCTCTGTGCTTTCCTCTACTTGCCAGTGCCAGCCAGCTGACCTGTATCACTGCTCATTTGCTTGCTCTGAGCAAGGCTAGTGCTGTTAAGGCCACAGTTACACTGGAGAATATTCTTCTTTCTTAATCACCTCGTGAAGATGATCATGGAACATAAAAGTCTACCGAAATATTTTTTGTTAATTTTCTTCTGTTTTGCTTTTTTTAGCTAATAGAGATCAACGCCATTTCCCCCCTCCAATTTAAGGTTATGTTAAGTCAGTGATTAACTTTGAGGTTTCAGAGCAGACTATAGTGGGCAGCTAATCTGAGCTGTGATATAACAAGAGTACAGACAATACTGATTTCTTATATTAATACTTATTTGAACTGGAGCATTTCCTTTTCTGAAAATCTAATCTTGAATCAAAAGCTGCTTGAGATGGTGAATTAAAAGCAGTTCTTAATAAGTTCTTCCAGTGGTCAAATGCTTTTGATATTAGATAATTATAATTCCTCACTAATCTGAATTTATCAAGTTTTAACACTGAGCCATTCATCTGTGCACCTAAGACATTTTGAAAGAATAGTGGCTATAGTAAATGATTTAGGCTTCAAACTGTGATTTTTCAGATGGGTGCCTGGAAGATGTAAGGCTTGGTAATAAAAGAAAGACTTTTAAATAAATTGCCTTAAAACCTAACTGCTAGCCACAGAAAATGACTTGGGTATTTAAAGTACACTTAAACTTACATCTCTGAAAATCTCATTTGAGATATTACCCAACATTGGAAATACTAGAATCCACAATCTCTGTCATTTTTCACAATTACATTTCTCACAAGTGCCTCAATATTGCCAAGGCAGAACAATCAGATGCCTGTTCATACCTGAAGCCTATCATCAGCCACAAGTCAGATGTTCTTCCTCTTAGTGCCACACAAGGTCTGAGATAAACACACCCAATTGCACTCCTCCAAAGAACATGCCACTTTCTTTAGGAGTCCAGACTGAGGTAAATTTCCAGGTCAGTTTCTGCCTAGAGGACTATTCCCAGATGCAGGAAGGTGTCATGAATTTTGTTTTTAGCCTCATAAAATTCCCTCTTACCCTATCTGTAGCTAACTATGCTTTTCCAGAGTGTAGGATATCCTCCTTCTAGTCTTTGAAACAGTTCCATTATGCAGATGGAGAATCTATTTGCTTTAACTTTATAACTTACAGTTCATCATAGGCTACTGCGTTTTTTTTTTCCCCTGAAGGATCCTCATTTTCTGCTCTTGTGGTCCTGTCACAATAAATTTATGTTGATTGCAAACAATATTCAGGACATTTTTTGGTCCTTTCCAGTACTTCAATAAAAACCAGTGAGGGAGTGGGTTGAACCACATTTCCAGGAGTAGGAGCTCCTGCAGTCATCGTCAGCATTGCAGGAAGAGTGGTGGCAGGAAGCAGAAGGAAGACTGGACATCTTCTGTACGTACCTGGTTCCTCCATCTCTGCAGTTGGGTCAGAAAGGAGGAGCTTTGGTGTGGAAATGATGAAAGAAAAAGCAGTTTGGGAAACTCCTGTGCTGCAAAGGAGCATTGGGGAGGTCTGGTGCATCACCTGTCTGGGCATCACTGCTGGGAACCTGCTCTGAAGACAAGAAAGCAAACAAGATTATTGCCCTTTCTCAGGAATTTTGGGAGCACAGCAGTCCTAAATTTGTCTTATTGATAGGAACATCTGGCAGTGAGAAGGCGAAAGGGGGAGGAGGAAACTGGGAAATGGGAAGAGGGTTGGTGGAGCTAGACTACACATACAGCTCTCACCATGTCCTGAGGATTTCCACCCGTGTGACACCCTGTGGACACAGTGCAGGTACTGACACTGCAACCACCCCAAGAAATGCCTGATTGCACCTTGTGGCAGCACTGACAGCCCCTCACTAAGCTGGGCCCCCATATTCAGGCATGACCAGCCCCTGTAGAGAGGTGAGTGGTGAAAGAGCAGCAGAGCCAGCACCCAACACCCAGGGGGTGGCTGTGATAGGGCTCTGGGCTCCTGTCACGACTGACATTTAGGGATGGGAATCTGTGAGACTGACTTATCAGCTCTCACACAGAAGCAAGCTGCTGACTGAGAGCTAGGGAGCAGAGATGTCTCCTCCAAAACTATATTTGGTGCCAGCCATAAGAAAATGCTCATGGACAGGGGTCAGGAATTATACTGCTGTGCTGACCTCTGAAGAAGAGAGAAATAGCAGTAGGTTTACAATCAGATTTAATTACATATTCCAAATTGACCATGAAATTTTATCATTAGGTAACTAACCTCTTTTAAGTAGGAAAGGTGAATGATTGAGACTGCCTCATTGACTATTATTGCTTTACCTAGATTCCTGTGTCTCCCTAATGCATCTACTAATCCTTTACTTTAACTTAATATGAGGAAGAAGTCAGCTTTGTTCATTCCATTTGCAAAATGAGAAGATGCCAACTTTTCCCCTTATAGACTGGTATTTATTTTAACTAACAACATGAAAAAGAGCACTAGAGTTAATCACTTTCAATCAATGCCAATGACATTATTAGTTAATGGGAGTTTATACCACATAATATTTGTTTGTGAGCCATTTTCTGATGTGTTACATCTAGTTAAATGCCTTATCTTTGTGTATTTTAAATAGAGGAAAAATGAAGGCTAGAATCACTGAATTTGTAAACATGATATACAGAATTAATTTTACTTTATCATAATGAGGACACTAGTTAGGAATGTGAGATTTATTTCTGGAAAACGTAGTATGCTCTATGCAGAGCTAAATTTTCCTTTTTAAGTATTCTGCCAGCTGATTCTGAGCAGATCATTATAATCTGATCCTTAAAGTTATTTTTTATATATAAAAATATAATTTATATATAAAACTAAAAATTTCTATGTTTTGTGGAGCTGTGCAAGCTCTTCAACCTCTCCCCCCCTGCCCCCTCTTCCCATACTCCAGCTTCTCGCATACACACCGCATCTTCTTGATATAATCTCATTTTTGCCATTTGAGGATCTGGAATAAAATTCTAAACCTGAAGATTTGAATTGAAATCAGCAAACTCAAATCAGGAAAAGAAAATCACATTTTAATGAACTTGTCTATAGCTGAGCCTTGTATCTACCAACATTTCCACTTCTAGTTTGACCTCATATTCCTTCTTCACTCTCTTACATTTCCTTTTCCTTAGCACCATCCCAGCCATGAACTAAATGGTTCTAAGCAGTGGTAGAGTAACAAGTAGATGGAGCTTGAGTGAGAAAGGAATGAACTACACATGACATAAGTTCTTTTTTTAAAAAGGCCTTCCTGTTCCATTATTACTTTATACTATGACAAAGGCCTGACCTGAAAGTTAATAAAGAGAGCATGTTTACTAATTAGGATTTATTCTCATTGGTCCATGTTAATTGCAAAATATCAATCTATCTCACTTATGAATATGCAAATGTTATGTCAGAGTGGCATAAGTTTCCAGCACACAGTACTCTGTTAGCTTTAATTAGATCAAAAGTGGGTCCAGCTCAATTCAACAAGATGGGACCTACTCTTTAATCAGGAAAATAAGTTTGTCTCCTAACAGTATCTTCTTTTGACAGTCAGCAAACACTAATTAACAGACATAGCTATATTAATTGCATTACTCCACTGTATTCTTATCAGCTGGCTGATGTTGCCTGTTTGCTAATGCAAATAGTTGCTGCTTTGGTAAAGTCAACTTGCAAAAGTCTTTCTAATGCTAACTAGCAATCAGTGCATATAAGATTTCTAAGATTTCTGTAGGGAATTCTTCATAATAGATGTATTCTGTCGTTTGAGGTATCCACGGCCATTTAGTATAATTATTCCTTAGAGCTGCACCTATCATATTATCAGCTTTTTCGGAGGATAAAGAACACAACTTATTTGTTTAAGAACAAAGGACTATAATCATTTCCTTTAGGAATCACTAAATCACTATGTTAAATGAAGATGTATGACCCAATGGAAAACTTGCATTTATAGTAATTATGTATTTTTGCTTTAAGATTCCTTTAGCATCTTTTAAAAGACAACTTACTGCTTTTATAAAGTAGTGACTTGACAGCCCTGGGGAATGTAATCCCATGGAATGGGTTTTATATAGACTGTGTTAGGCAAAGTCTCCCAAGGTGCTGTCCATGTGTTTTGCCTTCAGCCCTATTCTTTCAGAGCCACTGAGAAGACCAAGAGGGTAATCCATGCTCTGAAAGCAGTTTTGTGGAGAAGGATTTGGGAGGTGATTCTGCCCCTCTCCTCTTGTGAGATCCAACCTGGAATACTGTGTCCAGCTCTGGGGCACCCAATGTAGGATGGACATGAGCCTGTTGGAGCAATTCTTCAGGAGCTCATGAAGATTATCAGAAGGATGAAGCACCTCTCCTGTGGAAATAGGCTGAGAGATTTGGGGTTGTTTGGCCTAGAGAAGAGAGGGAGACTTCATAGCACCACCCAGTACTTAAAAGGAGCCTATTAGGATGATGGACATGGAATTTTTTACAAGGGTGTGTAGTGATAGGACAAGGGGGAATGGCTTTAAAATGAAAAAGGGTAGGTTTAGATTAGATATTAGGAAGAAATTGTCAAAGCTAGGTTTGAAAGTGCTTGAATAACTCAGTGTAGTGGAAGGTGCCCTGTCCATGGCAGAGGTGTTGGAACTAAACAATCTTTAAGGTCCCTTCCAACCAAAACCATTCTGATTTAGCTCCTAAACTCTCTTGATTGCCTGCTTGGGTGTTGATTAATGCAAGAGAGTTTTCATCAGCCAACTGGGTGTCATGAACAAGGCTGAGACCACTCACCCCTTTCACACAGACTGTCCCCAGGTTGTTAATATTTCCACAGCAGCTAGCACTGTTATCCTGAGAGATGCAGTATTCTATCAGGTGACATCTCTCTGCAGCCAGACTGAGCTCTGTCACCTTCACCTGAACACAAATCAGACCATGATAAAGGGATCCTGATACATATATATAGAACATAAATATTTAGCCACGTTCTCATAGTCTGGGCAAAGCCAGGCACACAAGTTTTAGGCAACACCATAACAAACATATAAGTGTACTTAGTAACAGTGCCTCCTTGTACCTGGCTGAGGGATGACCTGAAGTGAGAGTTCATCCACCCAGTCTAAACATGCAGGGCGAATCAGCTGGAGACCACCATTACATCTAATTGAGCTGGTGTTATTTCAAGATCACAACTCTTAACTTTATGATGTGGAAAGCAGCACAGTCCACAGGGCTCTCAAGCCACAGGATGTTAGCTCGGTGTGAGGATACTGAAGGAACAGCCATGTGCCCACTTTGTACTGCAGCACCAACATTATTACTATGAGTAGTAGTCTTACCAGAGCAGAATAATGCTTATGATTTTCCCTGCTATAAGCAAGACTAAAATGGTTTGGGGCTAGTATTCCCGAGTGGAATCTGCAAATGGAATTATTATGTATTATTTATATATTTACGGGTATACCTTCACACGGCTGACATTTTAATGAATCCCTACAGGGAAGGAGTGGAAGTGATAATGAAGCCTCCATGTCAAAGCCTCTCCAGTTTTCCAGTGAAGCTGCGATATCCCTTAATTCTCCCCCAATACTTTGTTTGCCTTTCCCTTTATTTCTTCTGGATGGGAAAACGAAGTTGCAAAAATATGGTCAAGCACATTTAAAGTGTAAGATTAATAATCTTATGCACAATAAGGGCATTTGTTAGATCCTCTAAATTTTTAGAAAAATGTTTTAAATTTAGGTGTACAAACATAAGGGAAAAATCTCAGCACTGATTCTGAATATATCTTTGCCATTTTTTCCTTTTGTTATTATATTTAGGGTATGGAATCATAATTTCTGCAGTCACTATGAAACCTGAGGACTGTCTCATAGCAGGATGAATTTTGTATAGAAGTGTCAGAAGAGCCTCAGCTTTTGCAAAATACATTGTAAGATTCAAAGATTTTTCCTTTACCACCAGCCTTTTAAACCACCAGCCTTTTATAAAAAGCTGGCTGCTCTGTGTGTCACAACTCAATATTATGGTAGTAGATTAATTTAAGCAACGTTGTTGAACTGTATGTGATTACAAATTTCCATGCTGGAGAGTCAAAATATTTTTTCTAGGTTTCAGTTAAAACTGGCAGATTATTTCTGAAGAGAATGCTAATGTAAAATATGTTATTATATGTCAAATAAGTTTAAAAACAGTTAAATGATGTAAACTTTCAGGCTTGTCTGAGACAATTTGTTGAGAGTAAAAGATGTACCTACTGTTCTCCCCATTAAAAATTTTCTTTAATTTGGAAAAATTAGAGCCTTTGAAGGAAATCTGTATGAAGGTTTCGTGTGTTCTCTGGATGCTTTTTGGAGAGTCTTCACAGCTAAATGTATTGCACTTTAATCTTTACTAAGACATAGCAAGAAAGCCATCCAAAACTTCTAGTCCCATGGCTATCTCAGCAAGTAGGCTAAAACACAAGCAAGAATTATGCTCTGGGTTTCAGTGTAAAAGCCAGAACAACTTGAAGAGTTAGGTACTAGCTCAGGATCCTACTTCAAACTCCCAATAGGCAAAGAAGGAAAGAGAATCCAGGTGCTCCCATTCTCAAACAACTGGCGTGATCTACCCTTGACTTACCTGCCAGCGCTGTGTGACTTTTGTATTCAATACTGAAATAGATACCAATGCTACCAAACTGATACCAGTTTGTGGTTCTCTGGCCTGGTGACAGAGATCATCACCCAAGAATCAGTTCCTGCCTCACTGAATGACATCTCAGCCAGTTTGGAGTGAAAATGTCAACATGATGAAGTGGGGAAATCACTGCCTAAAACAATTGTTGTTCCCTGGAGAGGCTGAAGCTTGGTTCCTGGTACAGTGAAAAGTCACTACACCCTGAGGTAAAGGGACATGGATGCCATCTTCTGCAGCTGATTTTGGATTCAGCCTTTCACATTTTCTGTTTGTGCCATAGGAGAGTAAAGAAAAATACCGTATTATCCTTAAAGAGAATGATCTAAATGAAATAATTCAGGCTGGTTTGCCAAGGAAATGGAGCCTCTGTCCTTTTGGCTCTCCACTCTTCTGCCAGTCAGTCTCCTTTATAACTTTTTAGTCTGTTGGGCAATTTAACTAAAATCTGAAAGAGAAGCAGAAGTCTTAGAGACAATTAACTGCATTTTTAAAAAATTCTGCAGCTGGGAAGTGGAGAGAGACTCAGCATGAAAAACCCATTGAAAAGAGAGCAGGAAGAACTCGGATGTGATATGTTATATGGCTTGGTAGTAGCCAGCTGCCCAATCTGCATATGCATGGATCCAGATTAGCCAGGGTATGTGTTATTTCTTGCCTGACAGATGTCAGAGGGTTTACAGAGAGAGACAGGACTATTGTGGTGGGAGTGAGGGAAGGAAACGGGATACAAATCTGTAGGAAATCAAACTCAGTAAGCTGTGATACTCACAGGACAACTTTTGTTCTTCTGCATATTTGGTAAGAAAGAATTAAAAGCACTATACAATTGTACCTAACCAAATGCTTTTCACTTCCTCTGCCAACTAATAAAAAACCAAACTCTGTTGTGTAGCTTAACATTTTTTAAAAAGGCAAATTTTAGAAATACATAGAGTAAAAATTACACTAACAGTGAGTGTCCCCAAAAGAGACAGAAGGGGTAGGATCAGGTAGGAAAGAAATTCAGGGTATATAGTCCCTTTTTCAGGGAACAGTGGGAGGGGTGGCAGGGAAACAAGACACCTCTGGGTTAACAAGGCTTGACAGCAGGAGCAAATGGGAAGACAAGAAGATGGCAACATTCTGTGGTCAGCTCTCAACACAGAAATGCATCTCCAAGAAATTTCAATGATGCCTTCATCAAGGTTTATTTTTCATCTTACATCAATTAATCCAGGCTTACTATGCCCAGGTTGTCCCACTACTCAAATCAGAGACTAACTTTTGTTCAGATGTTTTTGGGGTACATTATTTGGAGAAACAGAAAATTCCTCCTAGCACAAAAGCTAGCAGCAGCATGAATAGGAAATGAAATCCATCCCACTACCAGCTGCAGGCCTCCTTTCCCTACCTGTATCTTCTGCCCCCACTTACATGAATGCTAGGATCTAAATGGAACTAGGAACTGGTTAGGCTGCTCTCACAGCACTTAGACTGTCCCTCCAAACCAGTGTTGCTGCACATCCCCCAGCATGACTGATAGAGTCTGACCAAGCACCTCTAAAATACTCACCAAGTTAAGTATAATTTTGTCCAGCTCGAGATCTTTCCTGCTAACCAATCTTTTCCACTGCTTCCTTGTGTGCTCATTTAAGGCAGATTTCACTATTTAACGAATACCAGCACCTTGTGACCCTGCTGTCAGTGCTAGCTGTGCTCCTTCAGGCTCAAAAGACATTACAGCCACACAGTCTCTGAGCAGACCTCACACTAATTCACTGTTTGCTCCAGTATTTTCATATATGATTTTTCGTTGCCCAAATCTAGTACAATACAGAGTTCTTCCAGATTCTTTGCTGAGCTTTGGATTTAAATCACGACTTTACCAGAGCTGTTTAAAGATTAATTATCATATAGAACAGTGCTTACAATATTACTGACCATCCTAGCAGGTATCAGGTTATTGTTTAACTCTACTCCCTTGTCATTGTGTATTATTACTTCCTATTTCATTCTTGGAATATAGGTACACTTCAGACTTTCTCTAGTCAAGAAGAAAGCTTGCCCTGTATCTCTGTGGAAAAACACATAGTCTCAATGATAATTTAGAGCTAGCAGCTCAAAATTGGAAGAGAACACAGAAAATACATTATTCCTCAGGTTGTAATATCATTGTGACAGGAACATTTTGGGATTGTTTTAACTATTATCACTTTCAATTAGGTGTTTGTTCAGGACCTATACCCATTGTCCTGGTTCACGGTTGAAGCTCTAAGACCTAATGGGGACCACAGCCATTGTGGGAACTTACAGAGGTAAAATAAGCAGAAACATGAAAGTAAGAGCGGAAGGAAACAAAATATAATGTGAAACACTTTCTTGTGTTGCTTTTTTATTTCTCATTTTTTCTTGTGGGAAGTCACACAAGGAAACTGTCATGATTCCCTTTGTTTCCTAGAGAGATGCTAGCTAGGACATACCACATCGAGGACTTCAGAAACAAGCACTTTTTGCCTTTACAGGGTCTATAACCAATGATCTCAGTGAAAGACTCCTCCAAAAGAATACTGCAAATTAATTTTTTAGGCTTCCATGCTGCAATTCAATTGGAGAACAAAACCAAATCAGTCGCAGTTGGTGAAGATAGAAATATTTGTCTAGTGGGACACTCATATTTTTTTTTTTTTTTGCTGTGGAAAAATTACTGTTAGGGCCAGCACACAGAAATTTGGGGCCAGACAGAGCCATCTACTTGCCTGGCCAAAAAACCTCAGTGACCCAGCCACCTCCTCAGTGTGCAGCAGTCCTCTGTGTAATATGGATCCAGACATCTGGAATGTCATCAGTGGTCCTTTCATGTCAGAGGGGGTGTCTTGAAAGGACTAGAGCCTGAGCAACAAAGTGCATTTAGAAAAAACACTCATCAAGCCTACTCATGATGCTGCCAACTTTAGAAGATGCACTCACCTGTCTACACAGCACATCAGAAAGCAAATTCTGGTTCGATGCAAACAACAAATACCTTAAACCCCACTGCACACTTTGTGAGCGAAGCTGAGTATGGAATGACTTGGTGACTTGAGGAGCACAAACAGCAATGGCTGTGAGAAGCAGGGCTGGCTTCTCTGTAGACAAAACCACAACCTTTATTTACAGTACAAATATTTGAAGGCAATTTGCAACAATCCCTTCACCACAGGAAAAACTGATACCTCCAGCCATCCTCGTTGCCAAAACTTTAATCCTTATCAAATGGAAATCACCATCTGTCCATTAGATCAATGATTGGCACTCAGGTCTCATTGATTTAGCTATTATGGAAAAGATATCATATGAGATATATGATAAATTAGACTCTGTCATGGATATTTGGTCAGATTTTGCTCCATCTTTGCAAATGAGATAATTAGTTATAGCTTTCTAATTTTAAACTAGTGTAAGTGTTACAGATTAAGCGACTGTAATCTCTCTTTCTGATCCACTTTTCTTTTCACATACATGCATAATGAGGCTTTTGTCTATAATTTTGGTGTCACATTAAAAACATTAAAAGATGTAAGAAGGAGATCTCCCCTCCAGTTTGAGTTGTAAAACTTTATTATTAGTCAAAAGCAATCATTATAAATAAATTCAAAATTATTCTGTATATTTTAAGTAAATAACAAAATGTCCCAAATAAGCTTCAGTCATTTGAATAAAAATTGCACAATATTTTTACATCTTACACCTTTTCTTGAAACAATTGCAATGCCAGACATCTATCCTGTCTGTCATAATTTTAAAATGCAGGTATTTATTTTAAATTTCAGTTATACCCCAAGGACAAAATAATAACCACAGAAATATGGCAATTGCCTATGTTCAAACATGCAATCTGGGTTCTTATCCAACCTGATGTTTTTAAAGGTCCTGCAGGTGCACAGTTGAAAGCTGCTGCCATCGTCACTGGCTCTTTGAAAGTCAGCCCCCCCTGTGGCAACTGCAGAGCCTGGCTTTGCTACCGTGGATGCACATAGAGAGGCTGTGCTGCTTGGAAAGGGCTCATGGATACACAGAGTTAATCCATATGATTGCTTAGTAACTTTCTTCCATCTGTATCCCATCCATAAGTCTCAGAAGGCACTTTTCTCCCTTTCCTTGGGTTGATCCATCAGTTCTCACAAGTTTTGTGCACAATCATGGTGGCCTAAATCTCACTCTTGCTATCTCACCACTCTCTGCTCTGTTTTGCACCTCAACATCACCCCTGAGAGGCTTTTAGGAGTGCCAGCTCTTTATATCATGCAGAGAGAACAGCACTGACTCTACTGCCAAAAGCAGCAATCATCTCCTTTATCCCCCATCTCCCGTTCCTAATCCCCAGCCCCTCTGAAGCAGCCCTGCGGGCAGCTGGCTCAGGGCATTGACTGTGGTGAGCGATGGTGGGGATTTCTACTTCCATTCCATGCTTTTCAACGGGGTAGGTCAACCATCAGAGGTGTTTTGACCTGTGCCTGCTGATATGATAGTGCAGGACATGCAATGAGGAGGGTGGATAGAAAAGCCTTCTTGGGGCCAGGGGCAGGCTGGCTTCTGGTGGCAGTGCTGGATTTAGCAGATGTGAAGTGTCCATTTAAATGGCAATGAAAGCATTTATGCCTGGCCTCACTGTCCCAGTGTTGGCTGCATTATTTCCTAGTCTGCTTGAGAGTGAAGTACCAGTGCTGCTGCTGAAAGTGTAAGAGTTTCTTATCAATAAAGGTACGGGAAGAAACAGAGAGGAGAGCACTGGGCAGCCTGAAGGGCTTCAGCCTTAAACTCCAGCTGATATTAAGAAAAGCTTTATCTCTGCGTCTTGCTAAGCACCAAACAGCTGTCAGCCCTACCTGTTTAGTTCAGGAGCAACACCTCCCCCAGCTCTCCACTTCCTCCTTTCCTACCCCACAGGCTTTTACTAACTGTTTTAAAGTACTTTTCTCTGTGAGCAATTACCATGTCCTACTTGTTTAGATTAAGTTGCTGTCAGTTCATTTTCATCCAGATTCCTACTTCAGTCAGACAGTGAGGAACTGCTAATGAGACAGCATAATCTGAGTTCAAAGAAAATAGCAGAGCAGAAAACATTTTCCCTGGTTATAACAGTCTCAAAATTTCCTTATACACTGGGCAACATGTCCCTTGTAGAATCATGGCCACTGAATTCGCCACAAGATCCAGAGTAGCTTCAAAATTATCATTCTACATGGCTTTCTTGAAAATACTCAAAATATAATTAGTCCTGATGAGATTTTTAAATCTTCCAGAATAACTCAAGCTGAAGCAGATTTGTCTTCTTGGACCTGTAAATAGCATAAAGCAACAAACACTTCTTAGGGAGGTGAGGATTGTCCCACTCATTTCCACATTTTACTCCTGAAGGCTAAAAGAGATGATACACATTTCAAATCATAATTACTTTGGCTGTTAATCCTCCTAATAAGGCTACAGCTATATGGTAACTGGAATGGTTACTCTGCAAAATAGAACACCCACTCACTTGCCAGGAAACCCTTATATCCCATATATATTCAAATTCTTCACTGCAGTTATGAACAGATGCTGTTGAACATCAACACTAGAATAAAGTTAGCAAATAACAGAGCCATGGATGGCCTTTGGAATAATTATTATACTTAAATTAATTAGAAGGGTTTTTTTTGGTTGTTTGTTTGGCTCAGAATTTCCAAGGAGCTATAGAAATTAATAAACCTGGCTAAGGGGGCCAGACACCCACAACCTTGCCACAGTACACTCGAGTCCTTGATTTTATAAGGACAGGAAAGATGCACAGTGTCAGGGATTACAGTAGTGCAAAGGACTGAGCAGTTAGAATGCACACATACTGACCCCTGACACCAGCACTTTCCTACGTCAGTCTTGACTTCAAAAAATGGAGCTTTGAGGCTCTAAATAGAAGGAAACTTTGCCTGTCTTTTGTCTATTTCTACTCCAGCAAGGCCAATGGCATTTTCTGAGATTTCATGGAACGTACATTAGTGCAGGATTTGCTGCTGCTATTTTCTCATAAGCTCCCATTTCCCTACAGCTGGCTGCACTAGAACTTTTAAAAGCAAACTGTATCTGTATGAGCTTCCCATTATTTTTTCATGATACCTTCTAACCACTGTACCTCCCTT
>JAHLSL010000017.1:19194915-19297650 GCA_025920805.1 Petroica traversi
CGGGGCCCGAGCCGGGCCGGGCTGCGCTTCCCAAAGCGCCGGGCTTTGCTCGGGGAGCGCCCTTCCACCTGCGGGCCCCTCGGAGCCGCGTGCTTTGGGTTCACAGAAGAGAAGAGTTCGGTGGGAAAGTGGAGGTGAAATCCTGTCCGGAGCGCTTCAGCCGCTGAGCAAACGGGGTTTGGCCCGTGTAGTACAACGGGGGCGCGGAGGGTGCGAGGAGAGGGCCCACGTTTGCTTGTGCGGGTGAGGTTTGCGTGGGGAGAACACGCTGCCATCAGTGCCTCGGTGAGGCAGCGAGCTCTGCACCTCGGGCAGCCATGGACACCTCGGCAAGCCGGGGCGGCAGGGCAGACAGCGGGCTCGTAAAATGTTTCTGGGATTTTATTTTTTTCCTTTTTACACCTATGAAAAATCTGCGGACATAGCGTGTGAATAAGAGTTTGTCATTTAATCACTGGGAAATAATTCTGTGGCTGATAAGTATTTTCTTTCTCTTTCTAATGAGATCACGTCACACTCACTGGCAGTGATACAAACATTCACAGCTAAGTGCTCAAAAGAGCTTGAAGTACAAACTGTATATAATTCACCGCTTGAGAAAACACTATTTCAGCACAACACAATGCGAGATACTCTCAAGTATTCCTGAAGCAGGAAGAGTGTACCACAGTCAGGCTAAAGTGACTGTTTACATCTTGATTGCACTTAGTCTTTAGTAAAGCTAACAGCTCTTCGTATTATTAGCCCATCTTCTCAGTTCCGAGGACCTCACGGATAAAGGGCGAAATCGAAGTTGCATGATGGCAACATGGTGTGTGCTAACATGGGAGATACTAGGAAGTGCTTCAGCCTTGGCTTGGCGTGACAGGGTGCTTTTGCCAGATACCCAGCCCACTCTAGAAGGAATTCTGGCAAAAATCTCCTCCTCCTCGCAGCTCCCTGGCCATGGCCACAGCCAAAAGGTGGCACTGTTCATCATCCATCTCCACGCCAACACCCGGGCAGGTGCCTTCCTTCAACGTCTTTCATCTCAACGCAGAGACCTGTGCCGATTTTCATTGCAAACCCCCTCCTCTCTCCCTGGACTCAAAACATAAAGGAATTGAAAAGCTATCAGAGTTAGAGGATCTTATATCTTGAAGAGTAAAAAACAGCCGGGTCACTCACGGGTTTCACAGATCCCTAGTTTGGTGACATGCATCCTAACAACTTGATTAGTTCACGATTTGGTTTTCTTGCTCTCCTGCCAAAATAGAAATGCGGGGTTTAATGAAATTTGAGGCTCCCTGACTAAACTTACAATTTCAGATGTAAAAAGTGATGCCTGTATGAAGAAGGAAAAATGCAGAAGTAATAACTACAAAAGGCATGCTGTCATCTCACTCTCTCAAATAGTAACACTTACTGTATGGGCACACTCATATAGGCATGCATATATGTGAATAAACATATTTCAGCCATGAATATAAAAGCCAATTTTTAAAAAAAATTCCAAGGATATAAAAAATACTTTAATTTTTTCAATAATTTTTTTTGGTGTAAAATCTAAAAAGCTAATGATTTTGGCCCTGAGAGTATACAAAAAACCCACCCAAGGTCATTTGATGTCTAGTAAAAACCAAAAGGAAAAAAGTGATCCAGCCATATATTTCCTTATATAATTAAGGAAGAAGCCTGGTCTTGATAACTGAGTCTCTAAACAGGGATCAATATTCTTTATAGGATATAAGATTCAATAGAATGGAGGTGCGCTCATATTCACATTCTTAGCCAAGGGCATAGTAATGAGTAGAACATAGTGTGTTCTTTGCCTGCTGTCCAATACACTGTAGTACTCCACCATGTAATTTAATCTAGAACAGGTTGCAGCGTTAAATAACAGCAGAGACACAAAATATTGTTGGTTTGTTAACCCTAGAAATAATTAAAAGCTTCTTAAAGAAGTTGCCCTCTGTTTATTTGGTTTTGGTGTGGTGGGTTTTTTTGGGTTTTTTTTTAATTTTTTTTTTTTTTGTCTAAGGGAAAAAATACACAGGAGAGATAAAATTATCTTCCCAATCCCAAGGTGAAAACACTTCTGTTTCTCCTGAACTACATACCTCCCACATGTATAATTCAGTGGAAGGGAATATCACAAACTGAAGATGAAGGCCCTGATTACATATGCTTTGATTATTATTGCTAAATATGCTCTGATTAAATACTTTTACACCTGGTGCAATAGTGGGTGACAAAACATTTGTTTTTGGCTTGGGTATAAGGAGTGTCCTCCTGACCAGGAGAGGAGGAAGGGAATTTAGGGAAGTCACTCAGACTCCCCTTATTCCACCATCAGCCTTTGCCATTAGGGACCCCAAGGCATTCAGAGCTGTGTGTGGGGTCAGTTAACTCACACTTACCTTCTTCCTCTGAGAGATGTCAGTAGGTAATTCTAGACACCTGCTTATCCTCACCGGGAGTGCCACATGCCACTTCCCTGCTCCATGTGTATGTAATTGCAAAGCCAGCAGGGGATATTGGATGATATTAGAAGCTCTGGCAACATTAGTATGCGCTGCAGCTTCTCGTCATTAAATAGTGAGTATATGTTCTCTCTATTGTCATCAGGAGGCAGGAAACTAGAGGAGAAGAAACTGATTTTCCAGATAGGAACAACAGGAGCAAACTGAAGTGGTTACAACACAACTTCGGGGTATTTTGCTCATCGTGTGCCAAAAAATTAGTTTTCCTGGCTGTCCCATTTCCCTGATGGATGTGTCTCAAGGATTACCTGTTGGGTCAGTTTTGTTGTCACCTGTGGATGATGTGCTTTCTTGACATGCAACTCACTGGAGTCAGCTAAAAGCCAGCTACTACCAGTGCCTGTCATCAAGACTCCCCCAGAGCTGCACATGAGCTGCTCTCAGCATCACTATTACCTCTGTCAGAGGTGCAGGCTTTTCTAAACACAAGCCAGTACATCCGGACTCCTACTAATGCATTGTTTTCCTACTAACTTTGCCAAGCAGTTTAGTGAGTGAGGTGTCAGTAGCTGGTCAGAAGATAGATGTCCACTCTAAATTAGATGTCTTGTGGCCAGCAGTAGTCACTGGTTAGAGACTGGCACCTTCAGAAGGCATTTGGTCTAATTTTCAGAAACCATTTTAGAGTGAGAGGAATTGTCTGCTGAAATTCAGTTTATCTTTTTACTCTAGAGGAAATGTATTTTGGCTTAAACCATAGGTCTAATTTTTCAACCATTAACTTTGTGTATGATGAGTCTTAGCTTGACAATTACTGTAAAGCCTTGAATTCTACGTTTTGTTTGCTCTTCCTTGCCTGTTACATTTGGTGACCAGTCAATTCCTAGCGTTATCTTAAATAAATCTTAAAACACAGAACATTTTGGATTTAACTATTAAAATATCATATTCATTATCACCTGATTTCACAGGACTTTCAGTCATAGCAGCTCTATTTATATGGGAGTTTCATCAATCAAAAAGAAATAAAGCAATGTATGATTCTCAATGTCTCTCTGAAAATTTAACCTCAAAATATGTTGTGAGTTAGAAAAATGTGTGATGTTGTTGGCAGAGAAAATCAGAATAAAAACTTTCTGAGAAGAGATACTTCTTAAGATTTAGGATTTTTTTGCTATAGGAATGGTGAAAGATACCATTAAAATATTTTAAACAAACCCAGTCTCCTAAGATTTGAAGCATAATTTCATAATTTTAAGAGCTTTGGGAGCGGTGTTATATGATCCAAGCTCTCATCTTGTTCGAGAAGCTGACAAGTTTAGGATAAGGTTTAAGTGTTAGTGCAAGTGCGTGACATGTGCATCCCTGGGAAACAGTTTGTTGGAGGCAGGAACTTGTAAGTGCCTTAGAATGAAAAGCTTACTAGGATATTCTGGAAATTTGCATGATAAATATCTGCCGAGTCACAGGGTGCAGTCCTAGTCTTATTTAAATCAGTAGGGTTACTGATTTAATAGACCCTTCTTTTGACTTTTAGTGCTGCCACGCTTGTTCTTATTAAATCTGTTTTGTGGCCAAAATATTGAATTTTTTTTGGACATTGTCTCATGTGATAATTAAATAAGAATGCAAATTTTATCTCTTATTTAAACCATGTTTTTACTACATGTAAATCAGGAAAGCAACGAACGAAATTAAGACTATACTATGAGATTTTGTGTGGTGGGAGAGCTTATTAGTTATATCTCCAATGGTTTGGTTAAATCCTGTTGGCTGAACTGTAAAATATTAAAGATCCAAGATAAAAAAGTGCTCCCATGCTTCAAATCTGACCAATTCTATTATGTGCACTGTTGAAGGATGAAACTTTTCTCTTGGATCAAAATGCTAGCAAGGAATATTTATATTTTTTATAGAGTTATCTTCAAGGAAACAAGTATGTAGAGTGATGCAAGTAGCCATAAAATTACTTTTAAAATTTATTTTGAAGTAGGTCAAATCTTGTCGCAATGGTCATGTTAAGCTTTTCAATTAGGAAAGGATGTGTCCATGAAGATCTTCCAGTTTTTATTGATCCCTGTGTCATTTTTAGGGTGATGATTATTTGTATCATATGCAACTGAGTTAAGAATGCATTTCTTCCCTGAAGTCATCTGAGGGGGACGGCTTTGGCCATTTCAATGCCTATCCACTTTGCCATCAGAGGACTTTACATTAAAAGAAACTTCATGTATTTTTAATGTCTATTACAATGCTGCCAAGCTTTAAACTCCTCATTAGACACAAGCCTGCTGCAAAAATTCTGATCTGTGTATTTCTAAGCCCTCAAAACATGATTCCAAGTCTGGATTTCTGGGAAATTATCCCTATTGCTAAATACACTTTGAAACAGTGTAACCCTCTCTTCTCTCTTCTCAAGGCAATGAGTGTATTGTTTCAGTATCCCCAGATCTGAACACGTCATGACTTCACTGTTTGATCTGGGGAACGATAATGTGCTTTGGAGAAAGAAATTAGGCAGGGCAGACTTGCTAGATTCCTACAAGAATTACTTATCCAAAATGTATTTTGGAAACATAATACAGCCTACAGTAAACAGCCTACTCTGCTACTAAGTGCTGAAAAATCACAGCCTCCTTGGTCTAATTTCTATATATGTGTGATATTAAGGATCATAAGCTGAAGCAATTTGGCTCTTTGATATATAAGCATGGGGGACTCCAACTTAAACAGAGAGGCTCTTTAAGGAAGGAATAAGAATTTCTCCTTATTTTTGTCAGGCTGACAGAAGGAGCATTTGCAGCTTTCTAGCTGCCCGTGCCCTGTGGGAAGTTACTGTGCTCTCTATTTTTGGTAGGTCATTATATGGATGAGCTACTGAGTTCATTTGCTCAAATTTCCTATTCAGAAGGTTCCAGAAATAGGGTAATTTCAATATTGATGACCACAGTGTCTCTCCTACCTGGCTGTGTAGGTACTCGGTGCCTAACAGGAAGAAGATCCCTTCATTCTCAGATAGTATAAGAACACAAAGTATAGGTAACAGTGAGGGTTGTGATCCAATCAGTTAGAAATGTAAGGGTTTGTGCAACTGAAATTGGATTTATCACAAGACAGGGATATATTCTTTTTCCTCAGCATATCGCAGTACATAATATTCTTGAGTAATTCTAGACTGTGCTACAAAAGAATAACTCTATATAAAATGTTAATATTTGTTCAGAGTAATTCCTTTTTATCATGCTTCAAAAAGTAATAAAATTGCAGTCTTGGATCTGTTATATGTGGTCCTTGAACATGCCTGCAAGTAAAATTAAAAAAAAAGGAAAGAAATAAAAATACTAAGAAATCATGAAATCCTCATACAGCTTCCAAGACAGACTGAATGGATGGACTAGATCTTTTACCCTGTGGCCACCTGGTGCTGATCTATATAAAAAAAAAGAGTAATTCTGCCTCATCATGCGAGTATGAACCCTCTTTTTTTAAATTTTATTTTTTTTTTTAATTAGAGCATTTCTTTCCTTAGTTTCACACTGCTGTGCTAGTGAGATATCAGTTCCGTTTAAGAGGAAAAATATGACTTCAAGGGCTTGTTGCTCCCTATCTTTAGGAAAGATATTTGTATCCAGTACATTTTCTTCCTTGTCTCCTTCCACCTATGAGCAGAAAACATTTTTTTGCAAACATTCCAACAATAGGTCAGGACCACCATGACCATGGAACACAAATTAGAAAATTCTTGTTCTTCCTCAATCCCCTGCCATCAGGTGAAAGACACAAATGCTTAGTTTCCTTGATGCCACCCAGCACTCTGCTCAGAGTGAACGCCACAGTATTTGGTTTCATCAATAGTGCCTCTTTCTCCCTCTCTTTTGGCTTAATGTCTCTCTCTAATGTGTACTCTTCCTGCTGGATCTTCCCTGAGATGTCTCAGAAGAGTTCCCAGCCCATCTTGGCATCTCCCCAGTTCTGGTGGATCCTGTGCTGGTCCCTCAAGCATGAATCAACTCAGCCTTTTGTTTTAGGGATCCTTTCTCTGTTCTCAGTGTTTTGCTGGATGCAGCAACTGCTGCTAACCCAGCTGAGAAGACTTGTGACCTCTTTGGCTTGGTTTATGGTGGTCTAACCCAGAGTGCCTTTGTGCCATAACTTCAAGGAGTTTTTCCTACCAGCACAGCACAGCAGACTGGACTGGACTGGCGTGCCAGGCTGCGTGTTGTTAACAGACCAGCAGAATAACTGGAATCTGCTGGAGGTGCAATTAAGCCTTTCTTCCAGTTTCCTTTCATGTGTGCCAGATTGGCCTAGCCTGCCATTTTATTGAGCCTGACAGCAGCTTTCATCCAAGCGACATTGATGAGAGTGCGTAGTTGCTCACACCATCAGCCTGCCAGCTCCAATGGACAATCTGAATAGCTGTGATCCTACATTAAAATGTCAGTATTAAGGGAGGAGAGTGCACCATTTTGTTGCACAGCTGTAAAACCACTTCAGCAAGGCTTTCAAGCTCATTATTGCACAAGCAAGGGGTTTCAAGCATGAGTGCTCATGCCCTGTTCTCCACTTCACTCCATACCCTCCCCCTCCCCTTGTCAGCCTTGCTTCTATAAATATACTTTTTTATTTTATTTTTTTAAAATGGAATTCCCTGCCTCATCAAGGAGCAGCACTCAGGCTGAGGCAGCAGCAATGTTGCAGACATAGCAACAACACAAACTTTAGAACTGTGTAGCAGGACAGTCTAAGCAAATGAGGGGCTGTCCTTCTGAGACAAGGGCTCATTTTCAGTAAATTCCATGCAGGCTGTCTTGCTGGTATAGAAAAAACACAGTACCCCAAAGGTCTTTGGTAAGTGGCTAAGGGTAATTAATTATTCAAATAAATAAATAACAACAAAAAAAGTATAACATATCACTGAAACACTTTCCCTCTGAAACAGATATCCTAGGAGGACATATCTGCTCACAAATTGGTCATAGTAAGGTCCATTTATGCTTTCTTGAATGGACTGTGTACTTTCCAATGTCTTTACGCAGAAGGGTTTTTTGGAAGGGTAAGAGAAAATGATAAATTAATGTGAATGAATGTGGTGATAAAATAGGAAATTATTCTTATTTTATAGAAATAAATTTATTTTGTGGAAGTAGAAGATTTGTATGTTCCACTTCTCTCACTGAGCCACATCATTTCTCCGAAGCATTTCCAATTCTTCAAATATCCTTGAAATTCCTGTCAGGTACTAAGACTTGAGCCTTCCCACATACACTGCTGATCTCTCCTCTCCTCTCCTCTCCTCTCCTCTCCTCTCCTCTCCTCTCCTACTGAGAACAAGTAAATTAACTTGCACACTTAGTGCAAGTTAATCTTATATTTAATCTTCTTGATAGGAAAAAGGATTCTTTCAGTGCAGACGACTTTCACCTAGACAGATATTTCATCTCAAAACTGGTGTCATATAACGAAAGAGCTCCATGTCAATTTGCTGGCTTTCCTAGAAGTGCCTCGGGTGCTTTGCACTGTTGTGGGACTATTTCTAGTTTTGATCAAAGCCCTTTTGGTGTCAGAAGACAGCAAGATCACTGGCTGATGTTCATCATACTTCATTGTAGAAGATCTGTGTATGTGCTGACCAGACTTTTCAGCTGCTGGCACTCTGCAATTTTGCCAGCTATTTTTAGAGAACCCAAGTACCTGGCTTCTCTACTAGGCACTGGAATAATTTCCAGACCCAGAGAGATATTCCCCAACTTGTGCATTTATTTTTCTGTTGTCCTCCTTGGAAATTCCTTGACCACTTGCTCTTACATCAAATACATAGATGTTGAAATGATGGAAACACACCTCTGTATTTGGACCAACACAACTACCTAGAGAATTGTCAGAGGAATTTAAATAAAAAGGCTCCAGTCACTGAAGGTAACAACATAAACAACATCAAAAGCTAAAAGTTCTTCATCTTTCTAATACCGAAGAGAGTAGTGTTAACTATTTTTACTTTGCATTTCATTGTCATTCATAAGACAAGCTGGAAGCGAACGTTTTCAATGAAAATCCAGTATGAAGAAAAGTTGGTTTTGGCATGGTGAACATTAGTAAATAAATACTAAGTGCTGAGTTCTTTCTCTGGCCTTGAAATAGTTTTTACTCTAATGAGATCAAAATATAAATCATATTAATACAATTGTGTGATTTGAGTAAAATTACCAATAACTATTAAAGCTCACTTTGCCAAACTATAATCATCTGGACATCTGGAGGTGATGCAGATTAGTTTCGAGACCCCTGTGCAGCTCATGAAAATGGTCAAGTACCTCCCAGTACTGAATCCAGTGCTAGAGGGAGTATTAGGTGTGGAATGACTTGCTGTCTGTAAGTTCTTGTCCTACTGCCCATGGACCCTGGACTCAGCTGTGAGAGCCATCATGTAACCTGAAGTTGCGTTCGGATGAAGTGAATTCCATGGAGGATTGTCGACTGGTTTCCTTAGCATATGGTAGAAGTAAGTATTAATCTTTCAGATGATTTTTTTGTAGTCACTCATAATATTTAAAAGTCCTGAATCAATAGATGTGCTTATTTCTAGATTTTACCCAACTTTCTCATAACTTTAAATTTGAAAACAAAAGAGGTTTCTTTCTACCTTCCGCATCTTAAATAGGCAGGATTCAAGCATGTGAATCATGGTGTTACATAGAGTTCTGAAAATTCTGTTCATGGTGCCTTAAAAAGGGTGACCTTTTTATAAAACTTTCTATTATCCAGATTGCTTATTATCAGTTACACTGAATTATTGCTTTATGTACTGCATTTTAGGACAGCTAATACATGTGAGGCCACTCTCCACCTCCAATAATAGTGTGCATCTTCTCTGACTGATTATCAGTTCATATTAGCATGCTTAAGTAGTCATTTGAACTTTCTTTCCTTTCCTTTCCTATGCTCTTGAGTATTTCCAGAAGATCAGTTATTTATACACATTAGCACTTAAGATTGAGTTTAAGTGGTTGGAACTTAAAAATTCTGCTCACAAAGGATTCTGTTTATGCAAAAATTAATCACTGAAGTAAATCAGATATAATTTTAGGATTATGTGGGCAACTTTAAGAAGGGGTGGCAAAAAGCCACATCTAATATTTATTTCCTGATGTATAAATTCAGAAGTTTTCTAGTCCATGAGGTTGTTTACTTAAGACCAGCATTTATCTGGGCAGCTGCCAAGGAAAAGGCTACAGCAGGTCAGTGCTTCTTTTCTTGTATGCATACCTGCTCTTTTATGCTTTCCCTTATGTACTGTTTAAACCAACCATGACCTGTAGGCAAAAAAATCTGCAGTATTTAGAGAACTTGTTTGTTCATTTTTAAAGAAAGCTTTCTTTCTGCCTGTGGAAAGGCAGTAAAAGAAAAAAAAAAGGTACCCAACATAATAAAACACACAGCCACTCTCAAATAAGGATTTTCTTTCCTCTGGGTTCAATTTTCCTGATATCTTAAATGTCTCTTCTGCTTGTGAAGATTTGTTTTACTGTTTGATACGTCCCACCTGTGATGCATCACTGAGCACCAGACACCCACAAGGGAACACGCTAAAATGTATTTTCCTGCTTGGAAATTTCCTTTTCTACAGAGGATATTGAGAGACCCCACCCAGAACACTCTCTCATTTGCATCTTGTCTCTAATCATCCTTTTGTCCCTCAGAAAGCACTCCTGCTGAGAGTTAAGGGAGAAATCCTTCAATTCCATCATTTTGGTATCTTGCTTTACCATCTTCATTTCCATTTTTTGTTTGATAAATTAAATAGATAAAAGCAAACATCTCCTGCTTGGAGATGGCTAATCTTGCAAAATGTTTATTCATTAGGATTTGCAGTTTGTCTTCCCATTTTGGGCAGTTGGCACTAGTTTGAGAAGCCTGCAAAAAAAAAATCAGATAGCTTCTTTGTTTAGAGTGGAAGAATAATCCAGCTCTAATGGGTCACAGAGGACCCAGTATCCACTTCAGAGGAAGAAAATTATGAGTAGGTGAGTACGTTTTACATCTCTCTCTAGTTTGTGGGAAGTGCTCTGTATCTAAACAACCCTTATTTCCCATCTGGGCTTGCTAGAGCTAAGGCCAAAGATGTGGCTGCATTATGAACTACGTTTAACAGTTTTCACTGCTCTCCTGCTTCTCATCGTGAGACTGGTGAGAAAATACAAGGCAGCAGCATGCTTCTGTCACAGAGCAGAGGCAGAGCCTTGGAATCCTCACTAGTATTGCCCTCTGACACTAGGACTGTAAAATGGGCATCCCAACCAAGCATAACCTTCTTTCTAAACAACATTTCTCTCTGAGTTCCATGTTCTGAAAGAGTAAATTTGCTACCTCAAAAGGGACAGCTTTTGTCCAGGATTGTTCTCTTCAGAAGTTGCCATGTGCTGGAGAAGACATTTTCAGAATCACTAGCTTTGCCCTGACACTGGTTTTCTGAAGTCTGAAATTAATTTTATCATTTGCTTTGAGAAATATTCTGTTTAAAATCCATGGCCCTAAAGGAAAATAGCTCATAAACTCAGGATATTTGTAGTACATAATGAATGCCAAATCATTTTAAAAGCACCTGATGCACTATTTCCAGGCATGAGTTTCTGCAAATGAGACACTCAAATATATTGGAAAAGTAAATTAATTATGATGTACAGAAGTAGGTTCATCATCATAAGGTGATGACTGTTTCCTTTAAAAAGTGGTATTAGTATGTCCCAGTTTCCTGCTGCAGCATGGCTTCCACTTCCTCCTGTTTGTTGCCCATGCTCTGTGCACTTGTGTAGATGCCACTAAGTTCAGTTCACAATGCTGCTCCCTTTTCAGAGGGAGAAGCTCTAATCCCTGCATGACCAGTCTCAGGTGCTTTTGTGATTTCTAGCACATCAATAATCCTTGTATCCTTGTACCACATGGATCTGCATCCCTGTCTCTACTAAGGTAACAGACTGACTTTGCTTCTGTGTCCCTTTCCCTTCCATTGTAAGACAAGGAGAAAAAGATGATGAACTCTTTTATCAGCAGCTTTGGGAAAACCAGCCACAGGTCACATAATCTCTAGGACATAGCTTGCTTTCAATCTGATTTTTATGTCAGGTCACTTTTCACAGTTGGCCTCAAAAAACCATATAGCCTTTCATTATCCAATACAAACTTAGCAAGGATTCAGTCTCCCTTCTGAACATTTACTGTAACTGAACAACTGAATACATGATAAGTTACAGAAAAAAAGTCTCTTTAGTAGGAAGGTTATTCAAAATCACCATTTTCTTAGAAAAACTGGGAGGGAGAACCCACTGAATTCTTATTTTGCAGATTGTCCGCTGATGCAAACTCCTGCTGAGCTGCTGATGTTGGCAGGAACACCCATCTGACGTGAGCCCACTGAATCTTAAGAGAGATTTTGTACACAATGTTGAAAGAAACCTTCTCCAAGTTAGTAGAATGAAATATTAGACTTTATTAAGAGAAAAGTAACTGGTCTGCCATTTTCAATGTGAATGCTGTAAAACAATGCTCTGATTCAATAAGAACACCAATATTTATAATTTGTGCTGTGTTAAATTTTAACTGAGAAAAGATCAGAAACATACACCCTGATTTTTTTTTTTTTTTTTAATCTGGCTGATACTAGGCTTTTACAATTAAGCCTATAGAAGGGTTGTGTAAATGTTAAGGCCTACCAGAAGCAAGTTGAGCTTCACCTTATGTCTCACCAAAACATCTGGGACAAAGATATACTTAAATTTTAGGTAGGAAGTCCTGAGAGAACTTCTGAAAATACGTATGTGCACAAAGAATGAGGAAAGATGGGCATTTCTGAAGATACTGAGATCAGTCTTGGCAATTCCACTGAATGTGAAGGAAACCAACACAGTTCTTTCCATAGTTTTGAAATGCTGTCCAACCTTTCAGGCAGGAAGGATTTCATGGGGCAAGGTGCTTCTATGAGAAATGGAGGCAGTGACAGCAGTGCACAGATGTGGCTTGCTGAGGACATGAGGGGGCTGGTGCTGGGATTTTGAGCAGGAAGCAGGAAAGGCACCAGCAGCTGATGGGAGGCCCTAGTGAAGCTGAAGGGATGTAGGATCCTGACTTCCACCTCCAGTGATGCATAGCTCAAGTTCCAGACCTTAGCCCTTGAAATATCTATAAGCTTAACATTAAACCATCATGGGTAAAACACTGACACTGCCAGGGCTAATCTTCCTCAGAAAAAAATCCTAAACCAGAACTTTCTCAGTCTGGCTTACAGGGAGAGAGGGCTACACCTAGTGTAGTCGTGGCCTGGTGTTTGAGGCTTTTTTGTAGATCTTAGGTTAATATAACTTGAGGTGGGGTATCTTGCCCATCTAATGAATGTATTAACTACTAAATATAACATAAGAAAGTTCCAAGGGAAGCTTTTGCGCTAAACTTAAACTAGGCTTACCAGTCCCAGAATGGAAAATGTAGGTGACTCAATGTCAAAAGCTAATTTTGTTCCTTCGAGGTAGGTTCCTATCTTGCTGGAACAGAGTGTTCCTGCAGGTACAGTGTACACTTGCCTCTAACCATCGGTGGCCTGGCTGAAAGCAGGACAATAGGCATCTCAGGAGATTTTCACAGATTGGAGGAATATACTGGGTTTTAGCACTGAAGACTTTGAGAACACTGGGATGTGGGCAGTCCAGATTCTTATCTGTGATTTAAGTGGAACTTGTTTCTTAAATCACAGCTTACACTGGGTGCCAAGGGATGCCTTTACATTTTGAGCAAGGAAACTAGGAATCTCATAGAATCACCAGACTTAAGGAATGGATTTTTAAGGATAAATCTTACATAAGTCATGATAAACATTATGGCATATTTTTCCACCCCAAAATCTGGAAATGCTAATATGTTTTTTATTTGCTAAAGATAAGGTAAGAATTCAGTTTACAGAAGACCTGAAATATAATTTAATCGTAGTGGGACCATTTGTAATCTTAACTACTAGCACAGCTAAAGCAAGAAGGAATGTCTCCTTAGAGGAAGAGCAATATTCTACAATTGCTTCTGTTCTCTTTCCTAATAGTACTGCATTACTGTTCATGGGAAAATAATTAATATTCTATGAAATAAAATGATAAAATGTTAGTAACTGAAAAATAAATACTTTTTAACTCTGAAAGAAACCCAATCCAAACTTAGTTCTGAGGGAAAGCTGAATATCCTAGAAATCTAGTTCACAATTTTATCTTGGGGCCCTAGCAACCTCCCATAATAACTTGTTGCATCTCTTTCTATGCAGTATCTGATGAAACTGTAGGATGTTTTGTGAAAGTGTGATAACAGGTCACTGGTGAGCATGCAGGTGAGGAGGTACAGATCATTAGGCTGCCAAACTTTGCTTGCTGAGACTAAAACTTTCAGCTCTCTGGACCTCTGGAATCTATATGAGAAGATAGCAGCCATTGTACTATGACTAAGAAGAGTTTTCTGTCCTCCAGGAAAAATTCACCACTGACTGCTAAATGCTATATGAGCTTTATAGTTATTAGTATTTTATAAACAGCTGTTGGAATTAACCTGTGTCTTTACTGGAGAAGACTGTTTCCAACCTCTGTGAAAGGTTGCTGAGGACTTGGTGGCTTTGCAACAGACACCACATTTTCTTAGACCTAAATAAGAAAACAAGGATTGTTACAGGTTTTGGAACAAAATGCCTAAAGTAACCTCAACAAGAACCCAGTATTATCAGAATGGTTTTGTCTGTAGAAATCTGAAGATATGCTCAATTACGAAGAGCCCAGTGTCTTTTGTTAAACAGAATTATGTGTGGTGCAAGTTGAATTCAGCAAGCTTGTTTTATTTTCATATTAATTCAGCCAAAATCAAAAGTAAGATCCTTTATGTCCTTACTGGGCACAGAAAGATCCCTTGTCTCACCAAGCTAAGAGTTTATTGTTATTAACTACCAGATATTTTGAAAGTGAAAGATATTTTTGTGTTTTGGCATACTGTCTATTATTTGAATTAAGAGCAGTCTGGCTTTTCAAGAACAGGAAGGAAGTGTGTGACAACCACAAGAAGATTACGCAGAGGAAAGTAACTCTGCAGAGTTATCTCCACAGATGTGGTTTAGATTATTTTATAGAGGAGTCAAAGGTAGGCTATTATTTTTTTTTTCTGAAACCAGCAAATCAGAACATACATACCTGGGTAAAATTTGACCCTCAGGACTAAGTCTGCCCTTGCAAAGAGAAGATCAGTGCTATCATACACATCCATGTGTACATTTATGTTTAAGAGTGATTATGCAGATATAGAAGATGATGTGTACTTTATTGCCCTTCTAAATGCCCTCCCAGAAGCTTTTCTCAACACTGTCAAACATTAAAGACTTTTGTTTGGACGTGTGGAATTTGCTTTGTATTTCCTTGGAAAGGAATACATCTTTCACTACCACAACCTTCTGTAACCCTCCTGCCCTCTTCACTCCCACACCCCCACACAAAGACACTCCTTAATTGTATTACTGTTAGGCTGACCTCCAACCCCTACTAAAATGAGGACAAGGCTAGTTTTGTGTTTCATGGGATAACAATTTATGAGCAATTAAAAATGAAGAGACACAAAGCATTCATCACAGTCTCAGCTAGACAGGCAGCTGAGGTCAAAGGTTCTAGCAATGAAGTGTGCACAATATATTTTTATTTCTGTTTTCACTAAGAAGGAAACGGGTTAGCTAAAAATTATGGCATGCAGCCTCCAGTTCAAAATAGGTGCACTTAATCTTTCAAGACAGTCCATGCTTGGGCAGATAGGTTATGACAGCACACACACACACACACGCACACACACACAGACACACTTCCAGTATCTCAGAACCTATTCAGAACATATTATTGGCAAACTCAAACACACAGTTGCTTAAAATGTGATGCACTGAGTACCCTGAATGTTTATCCAGTTTACAGTTTAGCAGTTAAACTTTTTGTGTGAAAAATACCTTTTCCTTTATTCCTCAAAAATAAAATAAGGTAGGATTTAATCCATTTTGTCTGTATTTCAGACTCCATGTGGAAGCTCTAGGAAACTTCATGTGATAACATTCTCAAAGCTACAGTAGATAATTGACATAATTATGGAAGTTAAGGTTTCCATATTTACTGGTATCATGGTACTTCTGTGTATCCACAACCACAAGTAATGCCCTGTGGAAACTTTTTGTTTTGTTTGCATTTTTTATTTTTTTAGATAGACAATTCAGATCCAAACCTGTCACTGATTTCTGATTTAGTGTCTGTGTCTCAGTCTGGCACAAGCAAAAGTATTGGTGAATCATCTATTACATTATGCCATAAATCTGGCTCAGTGTGATTTTGCAATGTGTCATATTTCCAGCCAGGATCCAAACTAAAAGCTGAGAGTGAACATTTCTGAATTGTCATCCTAAAAGGGCTCGATATGCTTGTTTTATCAAAGCACCTGAATGGCAGTGCCAGCAAGAACAAAGTGGAGCACTGCCTAATGGGTTCAATTTTGCTAGAGCTGTGAATGAACATGGGCATGTATATACGTGTACTGTTCTTGTGGGATTACAGTAATTGAAAGTTCACTTACACAAATAGGAACATTTCTAGCCTTCTGGAGTAATTTTCTATTAAAAGAGAAAATGTAACTTAAAAATGTATTTCATTTGCATCAGAATCACATCACTTTACTGGTGGATAAATAATGTAAACTACCAAAGGAGGGCTAGGATCTTTGTGCTTTATTTTTGTTGACTGAAATGACACTAGTTTATTCAATAAGGGATACTTTTGACTAAAAAATGATTTATGAGAAGCGTGACATTTTCTGAATTAATCCAAATGATAAAAGTAAAAAGAGCTGGTAGTTATTTGACTTTAGAATATGAAGCATTTGTTAAATGAGAGTTTATTTTCACTAGGACTGAAAGCCAGCAAATAGTTCCCAAAGAAAACAGGGGAAAGTTAAAAAGCCATTGAGACTTTTAGTCATTGTTGGTGACTAGAAAAAAAAGAAATCTAAATAAGGAAGCAAGATGAAAGACTTAGATTGTGTCAGAAAGATCTATTTCATTTCTACAATGTTGAGTGCATTCTTCAACAAAAGAGACAATTCTGTCAGACTAGTCCTAACATAGCCATGACAAAAAAAGATGCTTTAAGCATCGTAAGTACCTATCATGCAAATATAGTCTAATCAGGTTAAGTGTGGGCTAGGCCTAAACTAAATAGGGACATGCACACTAAAAGCTTATGGGAGGTGCTCTCATATTTCTCATGGCAGTCAGTTAGCACATCAGCTATGTTTGGGACTCATGCTGCAACAGAACAGTGGCTCTCCCTTGAACAGCTTCAAGTCATCCACACTGACAGTGGTGAAAATCAAGTAGGAGTCTCTGGGAGAGAATTGACTATCAACTTTTAATTTTTTTTTTTTTCATATTAAAGGACAATAGTGCATATGCTTGGTTCCTTGTGTCTGAGTAAGAGCAGTGCATGAAGAAATTGTAGTCTTTCAGGACTTATACAAAGGTGTATCAGGAAGGCAAATTATGTGAAGTAAAAATACTGAAATTATTGTAAGAATACTGATTTGTGTCTGTCTATAGTATATGTCATATAAATATATACACTATATACAAGAGTATATAGTGTAAATATCATTGCTGTTTAAATGTACAGTGGAATATGAAATTTTTACTTTCATCTTGGGTGGTGGAAGCATCAACAAAGCATGCAGTCTTTTTCTGAGAAATTGCAAACCTGGTATTAACCATAATCTCAAATTATGAGAATACTTTTTTTGGGGGTGGTAAATTCCATAAAAATTTAAGAATGAAAAAGCAGTTTTAAAGAAATATTTTTACTCTAATAGTAGCTGTCTGTGGAATAACAGAACAGGGAAAGAAATGAGAATACAGCCATTCCTTTGTGAGTCCTTAAGGTTATCCAAAGAAACTTTTCCTACAGCATGTCTCTGTTTTATCATTCTTTCATGGATAGTTTGCATATTTGGGCTGAGGAGTGTGTTGTACTTGTAGAGTTATGTGCACCTGGCAGCTATCCCCTGTCCAGCATGGTGCCTGAATGGCTCAGGAAGCTGAGACTTGATCTTTCCAGAGGACAGTAGGGATACCTCTTTCCACCAAAATTATTTCAGCTCCTGACCAGAAGAATTTCTGGGACTTAAAATGCAAAATGGGAGTTAGGATGTTTGTGATTAGGTTGGGTTGGATGCTTTATTATGGTTGTCTCTTGTTCTCTGTCTCCTTTATAGCTGCCTTTAGTTCAGTGAGGTTATCTTAAAGTCCAGAGTCTGGATGTTTCATCTTCTTTTCTAGGCACAGAGTAAAGATCCTTCATATTCTCTGCTCTTCTATTTATGAATATTTTCTTGAGTTATTAAATTATTGACGGGGCAGGGGGGAAACATTTCTTGTTACACGGGCATGGTGTCCAGACCTTTATTTCTCCCTAGTGTGAGTGTCCAAGAATTTTTTGCTAGTCTGAGAATAGGTTGTTGATTCTTCCTTCTTGCACAGCAAAAGTCACCTTTGGTGTCTTACCAGATTGCGAATTGCAGTGATTATGAGGAAATCTTTTATATGCACTGGCTTTAATGAGTTTATTTCCTGTTCTTTCAGATTTAGAACAGCCTAACTACAAGAAGAGCTTGGAATGGAAGATGATCTGATCAACCTGGTGACAGAGGTCCCGCTTCCAATTGACTTCAAGTTACTAGGTGAGGAGTAGAGCAGACAGTGTAGTGGTGAGATGTTGGTGATGGGTTGTACTGCGCTGATTGGATTCTGAGGCAGTCTGTCCACAGATAGGCTCTGTTTGGTGCTGTTCCTTTTTTTGGTGCTGCTGCAAAATTGATCTGTACCTATATTTTCAGGTTGTAGGTGTATGGTTAGATTTCTGTCCCCTGGTACTTGTTCTTTTGGTGTCCATTGACCCGGTCAAACATTCTTCTAATGTTCACATCCTGCTTCTGTTTGGGATCAAAGTCAACAAAGGGAGTATTTTCCTGAAGATCACTGTGGCTAGATTTGGCACCTTGTTCTGCTAAGGAATGACTGTGACAAATGGAGGGAGGAGGGACTAGGAGAAGGCAGGGGGTACATTCTGCAGTTCTCCTGGCCAAAAGAGGGGTGAACACATGCCCCTGTGGAGACATCTGATATCCTCTGGGGAGAGATCTCTGGGAAACCTCTGATGTGATTATTTATACTGAGATCATCAGGACAGTGTCGAAGAGTATCAAGAGGTCACAGGATATTAGTTAAAGCATCACCACATTTTTGGGGGATTAATTCCGACATTATGCTTTCTAATGTGGAACACTTCTTATTTAATTGAGTTAATAAATTCAATCAAATGTTAACATTTGGTCTGCAAAATAGGGAATCAAGTCTCAAAAGCATCTTGATAAATGACTAGAATCTTAAATAGGTGGCTTCATAAATTATAGATGCATGTATTTACAAACTCATCCACATACACGGTAGTATGAATGTGCCCTTTAGTAAATGAAGTACAGCACCTGAAGCCTGAATTATCTCTTTGGTGGACCTTGGAGATACGCTTTTGGACAATGCTGGATGACACCTATTTGGGCAGCTTATGTACTTGTCGTAAAGCTTGGCTATATCTGTTTCACCTTCAACTTGGCTCAGGCCACTTCACACTTTTGCAAATTCTGGACACAACACCCCTGACCGATTTTTCTCCAAGCAAGAGGCTTTTGGTGTAATCTAAAGCTACACATTTTGTAGGTAATGTTAGAGTTTACACCGTGAGGAACTGTGAAGTCAGGAATATTAAAAGGTTTGTAGAATTGACAAGCACAGAGAGCTGAGTGTAAAACAGAAAATAACATCCAAACCCTTCAAAATAGCACACTCTTCCACTAATTCTCCTTTTATATGGAAAAGAGTTTTGTTCTGCATCTTCTCCTTGACTGCTTGAAGGCTGGTCTGGTATTTCAGTACCTGCATCCTCAAGGCTGAGATCTGAGACAGATCACAGATAATACTTGAAAGGAATGGGATCTTCTGCAGGAGCTTCCTGGGATCTGAGGGTGTTTGGATATCAGCTGGCTAGTTTTAAAAAATTCTGCCCTAAATATTTACAAAAACTATGGAACATTTCACGCCTCTCTTCTGTCCCTCTTTGTGGCCTTGATGAAAAGCATCACAAGAAGAAGTGCCCTGGTCCTGACTGGTTTCCAAGTCTCATTAAGTACAATGGGTTTGCAAGTGCTTCTGCACATACCGGCTGCACTACATCATCCTTGCATTCCTGGGGCTGAAAGCTGCAGAAGGCAACCAACGGGGAGGGGATAAAGAGTACACTTTTTGAGACACTCTTTTCCCAGCTTCTATTCTTTGCTCCTACCAAAGGAATGAAATCGCAAAGCCATTACCTCATTTCTGAAGAGTTTGGAAGGCAGCTCGCTGCTCTGTTTTGAACTTGGAAGATTTTTCAGTTGCATGGAAAAGTGGAAGTTTTATAACTGATTTTTGTTTGTTTGTTTGTTTGTTTTATAAGAGTCACATTTCACCACAAAATGAACATGAAATGGTAGTGAGTTGGAAGTTGAAATGCGAGAGTTTGCAGGGGCTTGTTTCCCAGAATTTGATTACAGGCATATGGCTCCCCTGAGGCTTGTGAGATTTTAGTAATTAATTTTTTCTAGAATTTAGCTTGTGCTCTCTCTTTTTTGCCTTCCCCTCCTTTTTTTTTTTTTTTTTTTTTGAATAGCACCTGAGTTCAGTAGGGACAATATCATCTTTGGGATTTTGTGAGGCTTTCTCATAAATCCCCTGCTTAATTTGTTTTCTTCAAATGGCTCAGTACAAAATGTGCTGAAAAAATCAATGCTAAGAGCAGGATCGTATGGAGGAGCATTAATCGTTGAAGTGAAATAACAAAGTTTCCCACACACATAATTACAAATGGAGTACTTTGCAAATTATCAAATTAATTTAGGCTTCCTAATGAAAAAAACATTCCTTGAATGGGGAACCTCAGAATATCAGGTAAATGTCAGTGCATGTCATTAAATCATAATTAAATCAACAGACATTCATCAGAACTGGTGCTTGGAGATGGTCTAGGCTTTGTATCAATTTCCTACAGGATACTCCTTTTGTGGCTATGCAGGCTGAGCAATCATGTGCTGCTGCTGCTGGCTGGTACCACAGCAAAGCAAGTCATCTTGCAATGCAACCCAAAATGAAAGACTTCTTCATCAACTGTGTAACTTTTCTTTTGGCTGAGTGCTAATGGCAGCCCTGCCCTGACTTCCACGGATGTTGTGTTTGCAGAAGCTTCTGTGCCTTTGTACATGTGTAGTTTTGTACATGTGCTGCCCTGGCCCAATATCAGACCTTTATCCTTCTTTTTGGTGCTTGGCAATCATGTTGACTGGACTTACCCATCTTCACAGCCTCTTGACCAAGGACTGTATGGCTCCCATAGCTCAATGTTTATGATTTTATTTGGAGCATGGCTCTCTGTTCTAGCCCATCCCTCTCTCTCCCTGCACTGAAAGATGCAATATCCTGATCCTTGCATCTCAGCAGATAACTATGTCTTTATGTTTAGAAATCAAAAATATTTACAGAGCCTACTGAAATCTCCTGTTGTGCTATTACATTACATCTGCCCTTCTTCACTTTTTATATCAGCTAATTAATTTTTTTCTCTATTGCATCTATATCAGGCAATAAATTAAATGTTGTGTAACATGTACTTAATGTTTTGCTTCCTGTTAGCAAAGTGATATAGTTTGCCACGCACTATCTAATTGCACGTGTGAAATCAAGAATTATGTACCTTTTTTATAAAGGATGAGAATCTACTGAGGCAGAAGGTCTGTGTATCAGTCTTCAAATCAGCTTATTGGTAGGACTTTACCATTGTATAAGTCTAAAAAAAAATCACTAAGATGAAATACTTTAACACTTCTACCTAAAATAACAAATGAAGACATTGATATCTGAATGCTTTTCATAGATTAAGAGATGTATTATAAAAATGTAGAAGAGGAAATCACATTTTATCAAAAGAGTAATGTACTGAGTATAAATGTCAGAGGAGAGAGAAAAATATTTGTGAAAATATTTTTCAATGGAAAATCAATGACTGAAAGTCTAAAACATCAGAAATCTGAAATAATACCTACTTGTCCTTTGGTTTTTATAAAAATTCAGTTTCCATGAGGTAAAGCAATATAAAGCTCATGAACTGCCACTACAAGGAAATGTTCTCTTTAGCTTTGGTAGCAAATCCAGGGACATGTTTCCTTCAATGAGTGTTATTAGACACCCCTGAAAAATGAATACAAAGAGAGTATAATTCTTATTGTCAGCAATAAAAATAGCACCATCTCTTTGTGAGTAAAGTCAAACCTTTAGTATAACTTCCTTCTCACAGAGGCCTTGATCCATCAAGGAAATTCAGAATGAATTCAGGAGTAGAAAGTAATCCAATATTAATGAAATTGCTCCCATGTTTTTTAAAGTTCAGGGATGGCTGAAGTGCACTGGAACCAAAAAGTCTTTATTTAGGGAGTTATGGTACTAAGTATAAAACCAAAATATAGTATCTTTTGTAGAAATGTAATGTGCTTAAAACTAGCAAAATTGTTTCTTAGCATATGCATTTGAGTCAACAGCATGCAAAGTTGACTCCTTGAGGATGAATTGCAGCTGTATTGACTGCTTCCCATATCATGGTGTTGAGCTGTCCTATGTTAATGCTTACTGTACAAGTATCTTATACAGGAGGATAACACAATATCTGAATGGCAGCATCACATAGATGGTGCACACCAGCACTTATGCCAGTAATAACATATGAAACCCCCAGTACTTTGTTGTCACTGTTTTGGAAAGGACCTTTGCTATAACTCTTATAAAAAAATGCCAACAAAGACATATTCTTTTTTCAATACACTTCTCAACTTTTCTCACATCTGGTGCTAAACTCTTGCTACTCCAGCTATGAACTCACAGGAAGAATCTGTATAAAAAATGGAGATGTTAACAGTACATAGCTGTAAATGGTGCAGTTTGATGTATTTCTGATTACTAGAACAAGTGCACTAGCTTTTGCTGGCACTGGGAAAGGTGACCCAGGATATCCCAGAGCATAAACACAAGGGCAAGTCTTTTGGTTGTAACCAAAGGTTGTATAACTTTTAGCTGTTATTACTGAATATTACTCTTCCCACAGCATATTTTCCTCTGAATCATGACTGACCTTCAAGACTGTTGATGCACCCTTTCTGCTACAAAAGCCCTTTTGTCTCAGTGTGTTTGTGTGTGTGCGCATGTGTCCATTCTGCCCATTTCCTCCTCGTGGTGAAAAACAACTGCTTGAGTTTTTCTGGTTTTTCTTTGAGAATCACAATTTGATCAAAAGAGATTAAATAAATCAGCAAGTGATAATACAAAGCCATTAATACAACTTTTCTGCTCAAGTGGTTTGGCATCCTTTATCTTCTGGCTTAAACTTAAACAATTACAGGCTTCCAAACTAATTACAGTGCATAACATTATAGGATTTATGAAATTTGGCAGCTATCACTTAAAAAAGAGGAAGGAAAAGAAGGAAGTAAAGTTCATCACTACCCATTATGGAAATCTCATGAAAGTTCCTCAGAGCAGAAATAATAGAGTACTGGTAAAGCCTTTCAGAAACTCTGAGCATCTTGACTTCTAATTTGTATATTTTTGTTAATTTTTCATGCTTCATAAACAAGCATATGGAAAATACTGTGCAGATCTTATGCCAGCAAAATGTCTTCTATACTATTTAATTTACAGCACCAATGCCTTAATTATATTAACTAATACACAGCCTGTAAATAGGGTGACAGTTGTCTCATGAAAATCCTGCTGTAGATTCCATCCTTTGCCAGAAAGAGCTCAAGTCCTTGTTGCTGAAACAGATCAAGATAGGGAAAACCACGGGAATGACTAATGGGTGGGATTGGAAGAAATTAAGGTGGCACCAGTGATGTGGACAGTGGGATCGAGTGCAGCCTCAACAAATTTGCTGACATCACCACTCTTTGTGAGGCAGTTGAAACTTTAGAGGGAAGGGATACCATCCAGAGGGACTCTGACATGCTTGAGACATGGGGATGTGAAAACATAATGCAGTGCAACAAAATGACATGCAAGGTCCTGCACTTGAGGTGTGGCAATCCCAGACACACCTGTGTGTTGGGTGGAGAAGTGACTGAGAGCCGCATTGTGGAGAAAGACTTGGGTGGGATGGCTGATGAAAAATGCAACATGAGCTGCAACGTGCGCTCACAGCCCAGAAAGCCAGTGGTGTCCTGGCTGCATCAAAAGCAGTGTGGCCAGCAGGGTTAGGGAGTGGGTCTCCCACTCTGCTCTAGTGAGATCCACCTGGAGTACTGTGTGCAGTTCTGGAGCCCCAAGGATAAGAAGGACATGTTGAACTGTTGAAGCAAGTCCAGAGAAAGCCTTGAAGTTGACAAGAGGACTGGAACACCTCCCCTATGAAGACAGGCTGAGAAAGCTGGACTATGCAGCCTGGAGAAGAGAAGGCTATGTGGAGACCTCATGGCAGCCTTGGAGTATCTGAAGGGGCTGACAGGGAAGCCAGAGAGGGACTCTGTATCAGGAACTGTAGTGATAGCACAAGGAGTGATGCGTACAAACTGAGAGGGGAAATTTATTTACTTTTTATATATTGGGAAGTAATTCTTAACTGCAAGGGTGGTGAGGCACTGAACCTCAGAGAGGCTGAGGATGCCCCAACACTGGTATTGTTCAAAGCAAGGTAAGTATGGTGTAGTGGGAGGTATTCCTGTCCAGGGCAGCAGGAGGTAAGACTAGATGATCATTAAGGTCTGTTCCAACATTCTGTGATTCAAGGCTCATCTTTAAGCTGCTTTTATTATTCCTGTTAGGGCTATATGCTGTGTAGGCACTACATATTGCTGAGTGTACACTGGTTGTGCCAGAAGTGAGAGGTGGGAGTCAATAGGATGACAACTAATTCAGGGAAAACATGGGCTGGCATGACCCAGGTTTGGCCTCACAGACTCTCTATTGCTATCAGTCTCTACTGATGGAAAAGGTACCCAGCACTGTTTAAAGCTATCCAGCCATCCATTCTGTTCTCTCTTAATCACCAAACTCCTAAGTGTTAGCCTCACTTTTCCCCCACTATGATTAATTAAGTGATCATCTTCTCTAAAGATTTATACCCTTTTCTGGAAAAAATAAATTGATGGCATTTTTAAAACAGAACTCTAAGATTTGATCAATGTCCAGAAATGCTATAAGAATACTGTAGGCAAAGCAACAATTTTGGAATTGACTTTTTTTCCCCCTACATCCATCTCATTCCTCCATAGAGCAAGTCCAAAGATAAAAACTAAAATCCAGGCTGAGGTGAATGAAAAAAACCAACCCTGCTTTTAAAAACACAGCTGACACTCCAGTAGTTTCCCTTGGGGCAAAATGCCTTGAATTCTGGCTGTGGTGTACACACAAATGCAGACACACGTGTGTATACAGTAATATACACATTCCTACAGACATACATGCTTACAGACATACATTAATGTTTGCTTTGCTAAGTATTGCTGGAGAGCCACTACAGTTAAATAATGTGATTCATGACTGAGTAGCATAATCTTAATGTGGCTAGATTTAATATGGCTAATTAAGGTTAGCTCAAGTGAAGGCAGGCTTGCCTGTGTTTCAGCATGGCTCAGGCTCCAGCATGTGCCACAGGAAACCACAGACATTCAGTGGGAATTTATGTTAGTTTAGAGTGAAGTGTGCTTCACCATCTGCTACGTGTTCAAACTAAACATGAGTAAAAGTGTCCAGCTGACTTTGTATCTGCACTGCTGTTCTATAAATTCTGATATTGTCCATGAGGATATTATGAGGCTGAGTGGATCTAAAGTCTTAGAAAATGCCATGTATTTGTTAAAAGGTATTTACCAGATACTTGTTAGAAGAACACTAGTGTGTCCTTTTAGTGCTGAGGTTTGCCTTTAACTAATATAAACATACCAAAAACATAGGCAATGTCTACATACATTGAGTAGCCCATGAAGAGTTCACTGAAGACTACTCATGAGTCTCCTACTCTGCTTTGTCAGCAATTCTTGTGGTCTGCCTTACACTCTGCATTTCATACTGGCAGCAGAGTGGTGCTGAGGTATGGTAGCTCAATTTGCCATATCTGTCTAGACTCAAAGCTTCTTCCGCAATGCCCAAGCCAGACTTGGGTGAAACATCAAGTATGAGCATGATACCATTGGATCTCCTTTTTTTGCCACTCCAGCACAGAGTCTTTCTATTGGCCTGTTAGGGAAGATGGGAATTGATGGGGACAGGGGACATGCCAGATATCTTTTCTGCTCCGGAAAAAAAGTATCCTGTCCTCCCTAGCAAATGCTGGATCCAAATTATTCTGTTCTAGATGGTTGAAGTTATCTTAACTTGACACATGACAAGCACTCTGAAACAGAGATTTCTGGAGCCAAAAATAGACATCTGGGGAAAAAAAAAAAAAGAGAACTATACATGTGCTAGTGGTTTTAAGACAAATGCTAATAAAAGAAACAGAAACGTGATGATTGCTTCTCCTGGAGGATTGCAGAAATCAATCCTAAGCCTCAAAAAAGGTGCAAAAAGTTTGGGAAAGAGTATGAAATAGATTATATGTGACATGACAGAATTTTTAGCAAGTCTAAAACTTAAAAGAACTGAAACCCTCACAAGACAATATTCAGCTTTCTTTCAGTATACACTGCAGATTTTACCATTCCTTCTTTTTTGCAAAGAAGGAATTAGGTCCTTTTACATAGCTTACTTCAAACTTGATCCAAAGGGTAGGACATTTTAGGTCATAGAGGCCTGCTATGCAAGAGAACACAGGTTCTCTGCCAAATGTGTGGCAGCTGGAGAAAGTCACAATGACTTGGAGTAAAGGTTTGCTCTCAACCTGTTGCCATGTTTATGTGTTTGATCAGCTAGGACAGTACTTTAGGAAATCTCTGTGCTTGCAAATAAAGCATGTGCTCCATAGGAGTTCCCTCCATTGTTTCCTGAAGATTGATGTGGACAAGTGCATGAAGTTGCTTTTCTTAATCGTATTTTGATGTATCCTGCGTGGTGTAAATTAGCATTAGTTACCATACAGAGTTGAAATTAAAGACCCCTGCCCCCCCCAAAAAACCTTCATATCTACAATATTTTCATGCAGGAGAGACAATGACCAAAATTTTCAAGGCAAGGAGGTAAGATTAAGCTGCTTGAAACATAACCAGGACCATAAATAGGAAGTGCTGGTGAATACACCCAGTTTTGTTAACTTCACAGAATGTAAAGCTGAGGATTGGCTTTATTTAAAAAACATATCAGCTATAATTTCAGGTTGCCTAGTCAGACAACCTGTGGCTGCAGGTTTCATGGCTCTTAATAATCTGTTGCAGGAAGAAGAGCAGAAGAACAGGAAGCAAATAAAGGTGCTGAAGAAAAGGAGAGAGATATGAAGGGATTGGACAAGAGCAAAAAGCATGCAAAAAAGGGGAAATTGCAGGGTGGAGACCATGAATGGGGAAGAGAAAGGAGAAAGATAAGGGCACAAGCACAGATGATGAAAGAAAAAGCTGGCATAAAATGGATGGGCTGCAAGAAATACAAGAGAAAGAAATGACTGGAGAAAACCCACCCAGGGACTCTTTCCAGTCATGGACAACACAAAGCACTGACCCAAGGGGGAATGATTTTGAATCTGGCTGGGAGACAGTCAGAGCTGGGGGCCTCTGCATGGGATTTTGAGGAAGGGACCTTGCCGATTTTCCTGAAAAGTGGGTCGCCATGGGTTTTAAATGTGGAAGAGTACATATGAAAAGGCATTTTTTATCCTTGTCAGAAGACAAAAATTGGAAGAGGACTTGAAATGTACCATTCTGTATAAGGTGTCAGATAGCAGACAGACAGAGAACAATTAAGACTGCACAAGGCTCTCCATCAGCAGCATACAATGGGAATAGGATTTTCTTTTTTCCCCGGATGTCAGCCCAGCCACTCAGGCGAGACGAAGAGAATTTCTTCCACTTAAGAAATCCTTTGTTCAGGAAAGAGCTGTTCAGGCCTCTGTTCTCTCCCCAGCCAAATTGTATGTTGTTTTCATGAGAAGACTTCACTTTCTGAGGGGCATTGGTAACCAAACTGCTTCTGGACAAAGTGCAAAGTGCAGCAAGTCCAGAGTATCCTTGGAGTCTGAGAGGAAGTCTAAAGAATGAATGGAAACATTTTCAAATGCAAAAAGGTTGCTATTTATTCTTGAAAAATTTGCCATAGTGATTTTTGTCCTGTGAACCTTGCAAGTGCAGAACTCATGTTTGTTTTCTGCAGGGTGGATGCTTGGCCCCGTTTGTGTTTTTGTTGAATTGTGGTGACTGTATTCTCAGTACAAGAAAAGTGCATGTAAATCTGTGTAAAATCTGTCTAGATTCTTGTGGAAGTGTAGATCACTCCCATGAAAGCTAGACCATGAGTATCCATAGCATCTGTACTAATTTAGTTAACATCTTCTCTTTTCTCCTAGTGTGCATATTTAAAAAATGAAATCCAAAAAACTGTTCAACAAAGAAGGGAATCAGATGTCCTCACTACCAGAATTTATTTAGCATTTTTTCACTGAGATTGTAATTGCTGGATTTGACAGAAATTACTTGTCTTAATTTTTTGTCTTGTGCCATAAGTACATATGTGCACATACCTGCAGAAATGCTGGAATGTACATGCACACACACAGATGGAAACTTGGAATACAGATTTTATCACCCAACTAATGAAAGCTTTATGTATAAAACATTTAAAGACTCATAAAATTATTAACACAAATGTGTGACTTCCCAGCTTGTGTGGAGTACTTGAAATTTCTTCTTCTTAAGGGTAAAATAAATCCTCAATATAGTTTTGAATGCAGAGGTACTGCAATCAGCTATCTTTCCATTTTACTTTTGTTTCACTCTGGCTATGTATAGTGTCAGTATTTATGTGCAGTGCCCTGTTGGCTCTTGCAGACCAGGCTAGAAGCCTCACAATTGGGTTTGATACTAGATCCTACTCAGTGGAAGGAAAGAAGCCTGTGTGTCATCATTTCATGAAACCATGTAACTAAAATGCACATTCAGGGCTTTATATCATGGTATAAGTACAGAAACGCTTGGGAGTCCATTCTGTCAGTAGTATCTCCCTTATTGGGTTACTGATTACTGGTAACACACTTTTCACAAATCTACACCTTAAGATCGCTTGGAAATTTCACCTCTTGCATACAGTGACTATTCACTTGTTAATGGGTGTTTCTCACCAGGATCTCATTACAGCTGGGCCCCGTTTTCTGCCCTCCTGTCCAGTTCATTTTCAAGTGTAGTGTTATACGCTGGTTCAAATTTGTGTGCTTTTAAGTGGTTTAGTGCCTTGATACCCAAAGAAAACACCTCTCTTCGTTTGTGACCAGAGGCTGAGATCAGCAGAAGGGGATGAAAACTGTAACTTGCTTCCCAAACTGTCCCATCAGAATGTGGGCTGCCTGGCTGATAGGTCATAGAGTAAAGCTTGGCTTTTTTTTTTTGAGGGGAAAAGAAAGCATGGGTATTATTGATTGATAAGGGGGCTATGAATGCTTGATGGGTGGAAGTGGAAGCTATTTTAGTTTTTTGATATTATCTCTGATTTAGTGCTTTATTTTTGAGTGTGTATTCAAGCATCACATGATTGCATTCATAAATACATCAAGAGGATTCTAGAAAAAATTAGCAATTAAGCAATTAAAACAGAACAGAACTTCTGTCTGCAAATGCTTTTTGCTGCACGTATTTGACATTCTTTTGCTGGCACCCTATGCTTTGTAGTCTGGATGTCTTTACACATCCTGAATCTGCCTCATTCTAATCCTTCCTTATTTTCATCAGTTTATTACAAATAAAGTTGTGTATTGCAACAGGAAAAAAACCCCTCACGTTCTTCATTGTTTTATTTTTTCACGAGACTTCTTTTCCCATTGCACGTTATTATGAAAAACTGAAATGCACATAGGGCAGGATCAAAAGTCCAGGTTTTAGCAGAATACATATTATCATAATTTTTCATTGACAATTGGGAATTAATGCTAGATTAAAAACAACCCAAAAGAACACAAGTGAAAAAGGAGAAGAAAAGCCAGAAAAGAGTATCAAGTGTTTTGTATTCTCTCAGTTATCTGCTACCACATTTGTACTGCATATTTGCTAACGCCAGAGCTGCAGTACCCAGTGCTTCTCATTTTAAAACAATCATTTATGGGTGTTAAAGTATGCCTGTGAAAGCAGAAGTGTACTATGTCAATCAAAGCTAATCACTGGTACAGGCAAAGTGCTTTTGTTGGCCTCCATGCTCTAAGCCGCGCTTCCACATCTGTGTTTGAAGAGATTAGAGAGGTGCTTCATACAAGAACTGTATTAGTTAAAGCTGATCGACAGTATTTGGAATAAATCATGAAAAAGTTGAGTGCCAGAAAGAAAAGGCATGGTGAGTGAGTTTGAAATGGACTAGGACTAAATCTGACTCCTTCGCAGCCTTCGTCCCCCAGACATACATGTACAAACATCTACACACTTGTTCTTCTGAGGGCAATAGCAGTTATCCTTCTCCAGTCACTTTGCAACTAATGTGCAGCTGCACAGCCAAATTTACCTGAGCTTGTTTCTACTGAGGTACACACTGTTTATTGGCCAAGGCATCGATATCCTATTTGATGTGTTTATAACAGTCAGGACTGGCAAGGAATGGGGAGATGGGTGTTAAAGGAGAAGAGCTCTTGCAAACTGCTGTGGCTTGGAGTTCTGCTGCTCCCCCCACCTCCATTTCCAGCAGCACTCTTGCCTCATGAATGCCATACACTTTCAAATAAATTATGAGTGACAAGTATTTGAACCAATAAAGAGGGCACCATATTTTATATGCAGTAAATTTAATTCCAGATTGTGTTTCACCTCAGCAGTGTGACATGTTTATTGCCACTGAAAGATGAAAGCACCAGGAGTTAGAGACAAGCGTCAGCAGTTCTACTGGGCACCCGCAAAATGAAGATTTGACAGACTGGTGGCTGAGCCCGTGAAATGAAATGCCAGATCAAATTTTACCCAAAAGGGGTCAGATGTACTGTCATGCCCCCAGACTCTCAATACCAACTGAATAAATGACTCTGGTTCAACAAGCTGCCGAGGAAGGTGGTGTGCAATCCATAATTCACTGCTAGAGGGCTATGATGCCTTTCAAAATGCACCGATGATTGGTAGTGCCAGAGCTGGCTTTGAGGATATAATGCAATGAAGTTACTCTGTTGGTGCTGAGAGGTTTTGAAAAGTACTATTAAACAACTTCCAGAATTTGTTGTTTAGTCTGCCTTTGTCCCACAGCTGGCCCTGCAACTGCCTGCATTAACAGTGAAAATCAAGGAATAAGCCTTTAAATTTGCTTAATAAGATATACATGCATTTGGGACATTTCTTTCTATTGGGGTGGCTCAAATCAAAGGAAAAATCTTTTGGCAAACGGCTATAAAATGATGTTTGCGTCGCATCCCTTTTGAGGCTGAAAATAATAGGGAAGGATCATGTTTGTTCATTTCTAGCCAAGCTTTGCCACCTTTTGTCATGTGCAGCAGCACTTACTCATGTGAGTTATCCCACCGGGACTTCATAGAAACTATTTGTTTGAGGGTTACTTAACATAAGTAAAGCTGGCAGAATTGGATCTGATATTTGCATACAACAAATTATATTAAGGGCAACTTGTATGCAGATTTAATTGCACAATGCAGGAAAGACATTTAGAGAATCTTTTGGTTTTAGTGAGACATGCTCACTGTAGACATGCTGGTCAGCAAAACAATCTCTACTGACTCTTTTAAAAGTTTCTGATCAAATACCATTCATTGCCAATGGCCACAAATACTAAAGTATCTCTATCTGTGATGCTACCAGTGACAGTGCTTCCAAGATTCAGATAACAGCAGAGTGTCAAATCTGCGGGTCAGTAAGCTAAACTTGCTGCTTCTTAAATCCATCCTGTATCTGCTGGTAAGACAAGACATATTTCAAACTGCTGCTGCTTAGTAGTAGTTATAATGTTTTTTCTTCCCATAACAGAGGATGGCTGTTCCAGATGTTTACCTCATTCCTGGTTATAAATCCCCTAGTTTCCAGACTGAAGCTAGTCACAGACAGTTTATACCTATTTGTTCTTGTGTCAATCTTTTCAAAATAGCTTTAAACCTTTGTAAATAGCTTTTCACTCTCCCAGATATTTTCCAGCCTGATGTGTATATAGCCAGTCACCTGGGCTTTGTTTTGCTAAGTTTACTGAGATCTTAGATTTTCTTCTAATATGACAGATGCTGAGGTCCCTGACTATCATAGTATTTTCCTGTCACTACTCCAAATATACCAGCAATTTTATACACACTGAAATTTGAGTCAAAATGAGCAGAGGTGACTAGATCTTTCAGAAATATTCCTGGTAAGGAATATAAAAATGTATAAGGGTTTGAACCTCTGTCAGAAACATATTGCTTCATCATCCTAATTTTCCACCTGCCCTTCTTATGACAATCCTATGCAGTACCTTGCACATAGTGTACGGGTACCACTAGCACTTGGAAGGGAAACATCTCTGGCATCTGGAACATCTTTCTAGTTTCCAGCTAAGTGAACTCCCAGATGTTATCTGATGTTTTTGATATTCATAAAAAGTAACTGACTACCTTTTCTGTAGATATTCCAGGGTTGTGCGGGGTGCTCATTCCACATATTCCTGGCTGCCATCTCCTGTTGCTTCTGTGCACCCCCACGAAAGACTCTGGAGAAGATATTGATAGCATTTTATTTGGCCCAGACACCTAACATGAGTGGAAATGATTAGACCTAGAGGACCCCACAGGGCTCCAGGGTACACATACGTAGCTGAGCCTCAGCAGAATGTTGGCAGCCTTAAGGAGACAAGTGCCAAGTGAGGAACTTGGCACAAGAGCTGCAAAGTCTGATCACCCTCCAAGTCCATTTCTCAAACCAATCAAAGCAAAGAGTTTAAATGGCACATCTGAAAAGGAAGAAGCAGGTGTGATTTCCCCAGCACTCCAGTGAGGTCCCTTGCTACTGTTCTGTATTTAGGTCTGACTATCTTCAAGTCACTTGCTCCTTGCTCAAGTCTGCCCTGACCATCAGGTTACCTGATCTCCTCATCCCTGTTCTAACTGGCATGGACATGCAAATCTCTGCAGGGGTCCTGCAGAACGAGGCTCAGCAGTGCATCCCATCATCTCCAGAAGCTGGAGTTCTTAAGTGGATAATAGAGAGCTGAAAACAGGGTTCAGGCAGGAACATAATATTTGCATAAACAAGGTAATGTGCTCTAAGGAACGTCAGGTAATGAAGCCTCCCTTTGGGGAGGGCATTTTCTTGCATTTCTTGCAGATCAGTCTGTCTTCTGCTCGTCTTGTCAGTCCTTTTAAATGATCCCAGTATTTGACTCTAAGAGTTTTCATTTTGAGTAAACAATATGGGTTTTATTAGTTTATAGTTTGTTAAACCAAATTTTATTTTAATCCAGCTGTAATAAAGTTAATGAAGTACAATAATTGCTACAATAAAATCCCATGCAGTGCATTGCACATAGAGTACAAACACCACTAGCCCTTGGGCAGTGCTAACAATGTGCAGATATTCCAAAAAACACTTCAGCAGCTTTCCTCCAAGAAAATAAAACATCCAAAAAATCACATTTTTCAGAAATACAACAGAGGACATGTCAGGGCTTCGTGTTAATCAAGGTACAAATTTTGTGACAATGGCTCAGCAAGCCCTGATCTGGGCAAGTGCCAGGCCTATGAAACAATCATCTAGAGCCATAGTTTATTGTATGCTTCTTGTATATATATATACACATACACATATATGCACATATATATATGAAAGTGCATTTAGCAGCATCACCTAATGACATTGCTCATGTTCTTTTCTCTGGGAACTGTAACACAGGGAACAAACATGTATTTACATTGAGCTAGTATTATCTCTTCTTCAACTTTTATGATTTTATCATTTTCAATATGTAGGTATCGTAGAAGCAATACTTCAGTGAATGTCACCCAAAATCTCTTAAATTAAAAGCCTGAGAAAAAAAGCCGAATATTGATCCAACTCCTTATGCAACACTGTATTAGAGGATTTTGATTTTTTTTTTCTTCCAGTTGATAGTTAGGGCATCACTGAAGCTTTTCTCCAGAAAATCTAAAGGTTTTGCTCTGAAGGACTTTCTGTAGCAGAATTCCCAATGAGAGCAGCAAGAATAGATATGAAAAATATATTAATACAGACAAGTTCTGTGTTTTACTTTGGAATCAATAGCAAAATAATTTTTGTTTTTTTTTTTTTAATAGAACAGATATTATTACTAGTAAAATAAGCTAAAAATATTATTTTCATAAAAAGAGGATATAGCAAAGTGAACTCATATACACTTTAAAAAAAATTATCTTTGAGCAGTTGTTTCTACCTATTTAGAACCTTTATCTATTTTTATTTTTTATTCATCTTTTTGGGAAATGGCCATAAGTTGTCAGAGGGTAGGTTTGGTTAGATAATAGGAAGAAATTCTGTACTGTGAGGGCGGTGAGGCATTGGAACCATTACCCAGGGGTGTTGTGGACTCCCCATCCTTGGGGATGTTCCAGGCCAGACATGATGGGGCCCTGAGCACCCTGGTCGAGTATGAGCTTCCCTGTCCATGGCAGGGGCAATGCAACTGGATGATGTTTGAGGACCCTTCCAAGCCTAACCATTCAATGATTCTAGGATTATTCTATGAGCTGTTTGGATTTTTAAAAATATTGGACAACATTTGACAGATTTAATCCTGAGATGTACCCAGTAAACAGAGATCCTTTTATCTTACGTGGATCAATTTGGAACCCTTTTTTTTCTTACTATAACTTTCCAACTTACTTTTATTCACATTGTATGAAAAAATCTACTAAAATAAATGGATTTTATTCTTCTAATTATTTTGAGCCATTCCTTAATTTGATTAAAACTCCAGAAGTACTCTAGAGAAACAGATCTTACAGGTTTATTTTAAAAAAGCATTCATTGAAACTCTTTTGGAGTTTTCCATAAATAAGAAACCTATGAAATTTAGCTTTTTATAATTTTACATTTCAAACTCCACTAAAAGATAGAAACGTTTTATGGATGTGACTGAATTTTGTGTGTGACCCATGTAGGTTGTAAATTATAATTTATTAACAAATAATGTCTAATAAATGCAACATATGCAAGTTCTTAATTCTAAGCCTGTTCATGGATGAAATATTGACAAGGCTATCTAGATATCTTAGACTACATCATCATTTTCAGAATTGGACCCTAACACTTGTTACAGTCTAGATCAGTTCATTCTAGGGATTAATAGAGCTTCTTACTCTTCCAGACCTTCAACTAAGAATAAGCTGGAATAGGTTCAGCCCCACATGATCTTGATGAATAGTTCAGACTGTATAAAGTTTATGTTATTTTAATATACATCAGCCTTTGGGGAGAGAAAGGTATTGAAGTAGAGCATGAAGAAAATGGATTCAGTGTCTATCTCAGACAGAGTTTCTTTGTCAATTTGGGTAAGTCCCTCGATTTTTCAGTGCCTCAGTTCTCTCTCCATAAACTGAGGAATTAATATTAGCTCTTTTATCTGCCTTGTCTATTCATACAGAAGACCCCTTGGAGCAAGGATTGCCTCTTGCTATATGTATTGCATTATTGAAGTGACATTGCATCCCTTCCCTTCATTTCTCTTTATGTTCATCTCAGTTAGCCTTTAAGGTTCTAAAAGTATGCACTATTTTATTAATTTTTGTAGAGTGGTTAGTCCAATATAAATGAGAAATGATAAAAATAAAAGCAAGTAATAAATCATATTTAGCAATGAAAATACTTTATGGCTGCAATTGATGGTAATTTCAACATTTCCCCAGTCCCCCTCTGTAAAATTATCTCAATTTAAACTCTTCTGACAAACATTCTTTCTTCATTCTAAGCTCTATTTCAGATAATATTTGCTCAATTACCTCAGCTAATAAAAGTACTTTGATCAGAGCACTTATTTTTTAAATCTTTAAAATTGTACTCATTCTTATTGCAGGCCAGATCCTCAGCAGGAGTAAATAAAAATAGTTTCAAAGTCATTCTGCCGAAGTGTGAAGCTCTGGAGAGCAATATTGACCTGCAGGTACTGATTTATGCTGCTCAGATCTCCTGTCTTGCTTTACATCATGGAAATATCTTGGCCCAGTCCCTCTCTGTTAACATAACAGCAGAGCACAACACTGTCTTTCCTCCAGTTTCAAAAGGATTTATCTTCTGAAAAACCCTTTCAGCTATTTGTCCTTTTAAAGTTTTATTTGCTTACAGTCTTAGAAGTTGCAGTTTAGTTTGAACATTTACTTTGTTACTCAAGCCATTTGAGAGAGGCAACTCAAGCATTTTGAGAGAGGGAGCTCTCCCATTAAAATATTGTTTGCCTAGAACCTGATTCTACATCTACATCTTGATTTTTTCCTAAGTCTAGCAGAAAAGAATGCATCAAACCTTTGTGTGTGTTAGCCTAGATGTTAAAGAATGTTACAGTAATGAAGAATATACTTATTTTCAAATATCCCTTCTGTGATAACACACAAACAAAATCTTACCTGTCTGCATTACCTCTGAGTGGCTTTACAAGATTAGGAAATATTAGGATGTTTTTTTCTCTCTGTCAAGAGTGCAGTCACACCCTCTGAGTTGTATAAGTGCACAGAGGAGGGCTCTGATCCCAGGCACTGTAGGTGAACTTGCTTATGAGGAGACCCAAGAAGACCCATCCAGGCTGCCTGTGCTCAGGGTTCTGGGGAGTGTACTGAAAATTTTCTGGTTTCCAAATTCACAAATACTTACGGAAGAGTAGTAGCTGTAGAAAATGGTAAGTGGCCACACAGAACACAACTTGGGAAGGATAGTCCTGAGTGTTTTGTGAAGGAACTTTAAAAGCAAAAGAATCATTATTCCTAACCCATCTTTGAATTTAAATTGCACACTTAAGCAAACTTTGAACTGTACCACACAATAAGCATAACAAGTAAACCTATGCTTTTAATAGTTAATCATCTGATGCATGACAAGTATCATTCTGAATTCTGTGTGAACTGATTCACAAAAATCATTCAATAAATTAATCTAATTTTGCAATATTATCAGCAAAATAGGCAAGCAGCCAAATGTCTAATGACAAATTGAAGGGTTTTGAGATGTGTCTGTCTCTATGCAATATTGAAATTGTTTTCAAAACAGAAGCACCCTGGAAAAAATTGAGCAACACCACGTGAACCATAGCACTATTATGAAAATTCAATAAATAAATAATGTGGCTTATATGCAAATAAATTTATCCATCCTTCAACTTTGCCATCAAACATTTTTTTTAGTGGCCCACTTTGACTCCTGGTGAAATAAATGGCAACGTTTCCTTTGGCTCTTAGAGAAATGGATTTTCTTCTGTACCCAACATTTATTCAGATCTGCCGTACCCTTTACGCAATATAAATACTGCATTTGAAAAGCCTAAAAAGGAGCCACTCTGAAGAGAGGGTGGCAATCTGTCAAAGCAGTGGTTATTGTCTGGAGCATTACCTGTCTTGCAGGTGCTATTCCCCGTCATTTATCTTCCAGCCTCGATCTGATGGATTGGGGATTATTGCTCTTTTGGCAATCAGATCCTGAACATGTCTCCTATTTAACTCTGGGCTGTAAAAAAGGGAAAATTAAAAACCATTATGAGACCTCCATATAATTAATCTTCAGATGGCTTGAAGCTCAAGCATGTAATGTCCTCAGTATACTGTCTGCTATAACAAGTAACAGGAGGGGAAAAAAAGACGACATATCAATACACTTTATCCAAGGGAAGAAATTCCAGCTGTAGCATTAAATATAAATACAATAGTGTGTTGGCATAATGTAGTAAGGTTCCTGTACTATTAAAGGCTTTGTTCTAAAGCATATCTGTGTACACAATGAGATGATGAACACAGTGCATCACATAGCTAAATTTAATATATGCAGGGGTATGATGTTTGCAATGCATGCATTTCAGCAGGTCCCATTAGTGCGCCTTTCCCCTCCAGTGAAAACAGAATGAACCACAGCCCCTTCTGGTTTGCATAAAGCAAACAAAATTAGATTTGCTTTGCTGAATTGAAACCCGCTTGGGATTGTGAGCCTCTCTCGGGGACAAATTACTTCAAACAATCCCTTTGTACCATAACAAAATCAAAAAATTCAGGCCAATCAACATGGCTCAAAACCCTTAACACAAGAATTAATAATACAACCTAGTCTATTTTTATTGCTTCTGAGCTACAGATCCTTGTTTTAATATAATTACACTTATTTGTGGTCCACATGTTAAATAAGCTTGCATATGTTAACTAATGTGTCATAAAACAACTTTTGTAATTTCACTATTGCTACCAGTTTTGTTCTCCCTAGAGTAACATCCCTAACATAGGACAAGCTAAACTTTAATTGCATTAAATTAAATCGATTTTTTTTTGGCCTATATAGATATAATATTAGACATTTCTGAACTTAAATAGGTAAAAAATATTTCATTTAGCTTCCACTTTAAGTCATATTTTCTGATGAGTTTTCAAATCTAATCCTTCCTTCAAAGAAATAACTTGTTTTCTATAGCAGAGAAATCTCATTTAAGGTGGCACAGGGTTTTTACCATTTATTAACATAATACTTTTACTTTCTATGGTGTAATACAGGTCATGAGCACACTAACTTGCTTGCCACATTTTCCTCTGTATGAAAGTGATTTTAAAATATTTCCTGACCTTTTTTTTTAGACTACAACGTTTTGAGTATTGTGCCTGCTTAAGCTGACAACACATTGTAAAGGAAGGCAGTGAGTTTATTTGCTTTCTTCATCAGACACACCCAAAACGAACCATGGGGAAGTATGTTTGTCATTTCTGTTTTTATCAATATTTTATACATTGCTCTGGACAGTATTATTTCTTAGCATTTTTCAAACTCCAACCTTAGTGTTGCACAATATTATTTTAAATACGGCAAAATAATGGCAAACATAACCAGCTCTGATTTTCCATCCTAACGTAATACAAGATTATGGACAAAAAAGCAGGAGGTCATTTTTATTACTTTCTAATAAGACTTTACCTTATATGAGGCTATAAGCAATATATCAAGATGTCACTTTGTGCCTCCTAATATGACATAGGGGTGATGGAAGGAACCAAGGAGTTAGCAGAATTTTCTGAAGTATTCTCCCCAGAAGCATGTTTCTGCAATGCACAGTCTCAAGCACTTGGGAAGGAAAACGCTGACATAGGGCAGAATTATACCCTGACTCATAGTCCATGTAACCCAACTGATGGATGCATAACGTATCAATCAAGACAGTTCTGCTCCTGGAATATATATTTTCTTCACAAAAAACTGAAACAACTTTTTCCCAATTTAACCTGAAAAATTAAGTCTGCAGATAAACAGAAGAAATAAGAGGTTTGGGAAAGTAAACAGTTCATTTCTGTTATAGCTATAGGAATGCTAGAATTAATATTTGCACTTAAAAATAGTGTCAGAAAATTAAGAAACTTAACAACACAGAGCACCTTAATTATGCTCCATAGTGTAATGGTGCATGCATATGTAACTATCAGTTAATACACTTCTAATCTTAGTAAAACTGACAGTGATTCCTAAAGATAGCTTTGCATTTTCTATTTCTCCTCTCGTATCTGCAAGATGGACTTAGCTGGAGTGCATTTAGTCTGGACTGCAATAAAGTCTTTTTTGCTACTCCAAATTCCTTAGGACTATAATCAACTCATTAACACGTATTTTCCTCATGCTTTTAATAGTTTTTTTATTTGCAGAACGTAACAGCTTATATCCTGCCTCATCTTGCTCCAGATACTCATGAAGTTTTACAATAATATCTAAATATTGTTTTACATTGGAAGGAACATGTTGTCCTTCCAATCAGATGTTTTTATGGCAGGCATTAGGGAGTCCGTACGAAGCACCATTGATTCGAGAGAAATAATATCTGCCAGGACAGGAAAAAGATGAATAGAGACTGATCAAACTCCCTGTTTTTTTGTACATAAAGCAGAAAAAGAAAATAGACTGGTCTTATGCATTCCTTGTTTTAAAGGGGTTAGTCCCAGCATAACCAATTTAATTTTCAGACACTGGTAGGTTTGTTGGGCTAAATCACCGAACCACAGGAGATTCAGAAGCTTCTGCAAAATGGAATTCTACCCAGTTTACCAAGGTGAATGTGTCAGAAAAAACAGAGGCAATGAGATGACAACTCCAACAAGAGCAGCAAGCAAGAGTGGAGTCACTCTGGAAGAGGAACAACTGATGAGAGGGGAGCCTAAAGGAGAAGTGGGCTAACTTCATTCCTTGTCCAACTGCAAAGTGATCACCATTACATATTTCCTGGAATGTTCCTTACATGCTGCTTTCTCTCTGATGCAGTTCTGTGCCAGATCAGATCTGCAACACAGGCAGCTCAATGCTGTAATCCATAAAAGCCTCAGAGTTAAGATGTCTTTTTTGTTAAAGCACTCTCTGAGTGCAAAAGCATGGAAGTGTGAATGAGCAGTAACTCTGTTTAAATACCAGTAAAAACAATGTCTATGGAAACTTGCTGTGTGGTATAACAATTTGATATGTTGTCATGCGTTAAACGTTCTTATTTGTGCACTACTGTTCTCTTAAACCTCTTGCACCTTGCAGCCACTGCATGTCACTATTAAGACAGAGCAATGGAGGAAGATTTCAGAAAGATTTATAAACTTCTAGTGGAGATGGATGCCACCATCAGCCAGATAAAAGCTGCCCCCATATGTATATAGTCATTTATTGTTTAAACCCCAAGCAGCTGAAGTGCACAGAAGAGTTCACAGTCCACTCTGTGCTACGCAATTTAGATTGTTTAGGGTTTTTCATGCATTTGTTATGTATTTAAGTGTGTGTTAAACCATTAGGTCCCAAGAAAATCATAGTCATTCATGATTCATTGAGTCATTCATATCTGAAAGTTGTGCCCTAGCGCCAGTGTATTTTCTTGGGTTGAGATATGTTCCTCCTACAAAATATATAAAGTATTATCCATGGGCAATTACCCGCTTCTACTCATATTTCAGAGGAAGCACTTTTAGCAATATAAATTATTCATATTATATAAAGCAGCATACAAGTGGTGTACTCTGTCAGAAACTCAGCCTTTTTTGTCATGGGTTTTTGTTTTTTTTGTTTAATGTGAGGACAAAATTCTCTTTAAATCCATGTGATAGCAGTTTGCTTTGGTATTCTTAGGTAAGATGTTTGCCAACCGGTATAAAGGAAAATATGTATGCCAGTATAGTATAATAACGTAATTAAAATCTATAGAGCAGATCTAAGAGGAAATTTTGGTCTTGTAGGAATATATCACTCTTTCAAAGGAAAGCAAGGGTAATTAAATTTCTATAATTAAATCAATTATTGATACTAATATATTTCTTAAACTGTAGGATCTGGAAAGGCTTCTTGTCTCCCTGTTTTGGAGTTTCCCCTCCTGCTCTGGTCTGGCTCCATGCTCAGACCTGTGTCTACAACACCTCTTTGCTCCTTTTGCCTTTGCGCTGGGGAGAAAAGCAGGACCTGGTCTGGAGGGGAGCTTGATTCCTGACATGGAGAGAGAAATAGGAATCAGGACCCTGCCTCCGTTAGTTCACACCTGCTGCACAAACACAATGACAAAATCAATGTAACTTGTGGCTTCTCTGTACCGTGTTGGGCAAATATAGATTAAAAATATCCCCACTGTGAAGTGCTTATGCTCACACCCTAGACAGTAAACAATATGATGATATTTGATTGCCCTCAGAAGCTGGATTATGTTTTGTCACCTTCTACCAAAATTTACCTTTTCACAGTCATTATGCCATTAATTGATTTAAGAAGTGTTCATGGAGTGGTGATGGTGAGCCTTAACTGTACTTTTCCAGGGAAGTTAGGCATCACCCATGTAAGCTCTGTTCTAACAATCATATTAATTCACTGGCTATATATGAAAACCTTGATACTGATCTTATAAATAGTTCCTGCTAATGCATTTTGGGTGAAATGCTGCCAGGTTTTAGTGATGCAAATTAAGATGACTGTAAAATTGTTACTTAGTGATTTTGTTAAATGTAAATTTGCAGTGTTGGATAGTGTCATTCTGTTTCTTGCCGTATGTTCAAGCTAACAGGCAGAACCATGCTCATTTGTATAATGTTAATATCTTCTTGCTTAACTTTTATAACATTCTGCACAAATTAACTTCAGATCCTAATAATCAGGCCAGCTATTAAAGAATTCTGTGATGTGTTCCAAAATGAAGTGTGTAACGCCTATTGGGTTCACACAATAATTACAGGCTGACTGCCGTCTGCTCTTCTCATCACAGTGACACCTGCTAACAAATATGTTGCTAACTGTGTTTGCAGCATTACAAATAGGTAGGCGCTTATTGGCTGCTAAGGGGCGAGGGTGCTTGGCCTGTGTCCTCACCAGTGGAAGGTGATTTAGTGACTCTGCTTTGATGATCTGCTTTTCACAGTGTGAGTCTCTGTTTTGCACCCTCGAGTTCCCAGGTACGGTGTCACAGTGCAGATACTCCTCTTTTCACCTCTCCCTTTTCCTGCTATAGCGTCCTTTTGTGGCTAGAGGGTTTTTCAGTTTATTGGCATTTCTGCTAAAAAAAAAGAAAAAGGAATAATTTGGGAAGCTGGAGGCCAAACCATTTCTTTTGTGTATGTCTGTATGCATGAATGTGTCCGTGTGTGCATGTGAGGCAGAGACAGTAAGAGAGAGAGATTCTCCTTCTCCATTGCAGTTTTATGTATGTACTATTCAGCTATATTTGGCCTGATATGTAATAAAAATATTAGACATATCTTTTCAGAAATAATAGCACTCCCTTTCTGAAAACATGCTAATGACCTAAAATGTATACTTTTAGACAACGAAAAAGATTATTTTAAAAGCTGGTGAAATATATTCATGACATATAAAAAGTATGATGCCTAATTTCATATAACGCTCTGGCCTTTATCTGACTGCAGACTGTAAGATTTGGATTAATGTAAAATTGACTAGGAGAAGTGGACTGTTCTGATACAAATTTGCCCTCTCTTTTAGTTATCTGTTTACGAGGTCTGGTTTAAACTCCAAATACAAAATCATAGCCCAAAAGGTAACACTACCTTCATTAAGCACCAGCTTCATGTTCCTTAGAGGGTCAGTGATTAAATAACCCCAATGTGCATATTCATTGATTCTTACCTCTTCTACTGGATTACTAGAAAAAAGAAACTTTCTCAAAATCAGACTCTGAGGACTCCCAAAATAAATAACATAAGAAAACAGAATTTTCAGAATGAAAATTAAATGCACATTTGTAGATAGGATGGGAATGGGGTGTTTTAGAAAGGTAGAGACTTTTCTGATGAAGGATGAAGTCATTCTTAAAAATGATGGAAAGTTGTTTCCAATGCTCTCATTTTTATTTTTTTTTTAAACAGCCTTCTAAAAATGGGGAGGCTGAAATGAAAACACAAACTTAGATAAATTAAATATTAAACAAGATATCAAAGTGTCCAAAATGGGGAGCTACAAAACCGTGCTAAGTGTTCTTTCATAAAACTACATTGTCCTTATCCTCTAAGTTTGGTGATTGGGGTACAGAGTGATCTGAAGAAACAGGTGAGATCTGACTTCAAAAATATCTGCTCCCCAAATCTGTTTTTCCAACCCGTAATTGATTGGAAAAGGAGCTGAGAAAAAAAAAGGGGTTGATTTATGAACAGTTTGAACTCAAAAGTAACTTTAAGGTTAGCTATTCAAGACCTTTAAGATTTGTCTTGCCTAAAACTAGAAGCTTGCACTTTTGTAGTGTGAACACTTAAAAGCATAGTTCAAGTTATTTTGATGCAAAAGTTGCCCTCCTCCTGACTCCACTGTCATCGAATCTTACATTTCAGCTTAATTGTAAACGTTAGAGGGAACAGGAAATAAAAAAAGAGGTCTCTATAATCACTTTCACCTACCATGGTCAGTTTGTGTTCCACCAGTTTTTGTGCTATTCGCAGTAATGTTTCTGGAGGATAAATTAAGTCTGCTGTTACAGTCCTGCAGCCTTCTGTTTTCAAATGATGGTCTCCTCATAAAGGAGAGTCTGGTGTGTATGGACACCTTGAAGGTGATGAAGAAGATTGAACAGAATTGTGACATCATTTGGCCTGAGGATTCTCTGTTAATTTGAACTATTTGAGCTCCTTCCATGGTTTCAAAAATTATTTTCCTATGTGTATTTTATACTTCAAAAAGATTGAAAGTCACTGCACTTGTGAAAAAAAAATGAAATGCCAAAGAGCACCAAAGAATATTTCTCTCTTGCCTCCCAAATAAGAGTTATATAAAATGACCAGAGATGAGCAAAATCCTCCATATGTTCAGTCTTGTGAAAGGCCTTTCCCAGAGAGGATATAAACAAGTCCTAGAGGCACAGCCTCCTCATCAAGCAGGTGCAATGGATCTTCTGAACCTTTGAGCTTTCCACGAATTTCTTCCATCCATTTCCTGATGTTTTCTGATATTATTTTGTACTCTGTCCTATATCTAGCCATTGAAAAGTGAATCTGGAAAACTAAAAGGTTCTATTTTAAAAGATAACAATTTTTGAAAGCATAAATATCTAAAATATTCCTAAGTCTAGTCCCACTCAGGACCAGCACGTACTTTCTAAAAGTCAATCATCCTAACATCCATAAGGTAAGGTGGAAATGACAGATGGTGGCATGCTTCACTCTAATTTTAGGATTGCAGATAGCTCGCCTGCACAGCCTCTCTTCTGGCTTGGTCTGGACCAGGAACAACTATTCCCTCCGTTACTGTGTCCAGAAGTTTAAGAGCCTTCCATGGAATTTGATGTTAGTAGAGGCTTATTCTCAATACTCAGAGATGCATAAAATCCCTTGGATGTAGAGAAGACTTGGTGCTGATCCTGATATATATGCTATATTTTATTAAGGAGTATTTTTCATCTGTTTAAACTGCATTAGTGAACTTTCTAAGATAGTAAATGACTCTCTTACAGCACCTTACTTTATGAATATTCTAATTTAACCAGGCTGATTTGTAATTTTTCTATTTTATTACTGAATGATTTAAGATCAAGCACATCAAGTGTGAAAACTAAAACCTAACTAAACAGTTTGAGATTTAGAAAATTCATGATGGATTTTTAAAACCAAGTGAACAATTGCTTTATTAATCCTATCATTTGTTTTTGATTCACATTTTTTTTTCCTAAAGGAATTTTTTAAAGGATTTAAATTTTTATAATATTCAAAGGACAGAAATATTCAGGATTTAAGTGACTTAAATTCACACTCAACAGGAGACTGAATAACACAGGGATTGCTGTTGGATTGTGCAGTCTATCACCTCCATGACACTGGGCCTATCTATTTTTCTAGGCGCTTATATATGTCCACAATAGTAGAATCTGTTAGTCCAAATCAAAATCTGAACAGATTGTATTATGTAATGACTAATCGGAGGTGTATGGCAGTCATAGTTAAGAAAACATACATCAACACTTGCCAACAGTTTTCACGAGTTGGGATGTGAGACAGCTCAGCTATTTCGTATCGTCATCGTAGGTAAAGAGACAAAACCCATGTCAGACACCACGGTGGGAAACTGTGAACAAGTGTTGGCTGGTTAATGCCAACAACTCTGAGGCATGGCTTGGTGGTCCAACACTTGGTGTCCACATCAAACAGCTTCCCTCTTCTTCAGGGACACCAATTGGCACGGACGGAACAAACGCAGAGGCTGGAAAGTGTGCTCCTCTCTGGAAGTGCCATAAGTAGGTCAGGGTTGAGACATGTTGACAAGATAGCTTATGGAAAATTGCACTGCCTTCAAGATACATGTAATTTGGATAAATTGAGGAGCTCAGTTCCATGTGATGCCGATGCAGCTTTTACAAGTCTGAAATAAATTTTAGAAGAAAAAAATTCATTGCAATGAGTTACAGTAAAGCGCCAGATTAATACTATATGAACCATTTATATTTTCAGCCACCTAAATGCAGACACTACCTCCAGAACTTTTACTTTATCTTCATTTTGACATACAGTAATTATTACTTTCTTCAGAATATATTATTCTTTCATAATTACAGGTATAGTATTGTCTTTTTGAATAATAGCATGTTTGTCGACAATGGCCCTCTCCATGCTACTCAGTTATTTCACTTCAGCTACTGTTGCTAAAATTACTTGGGTTTCACTGGTCTCTCTTTATGCAATTGATTCTGATAAAATCAAGATAAGGCAACTCTTTCAGGATCAGATTTTGAAAGCTTCATATTGCAAGAGTTAATTTGAATAAGAGGAATCTTTTTCTGAAGAGTCTTACAGATGCAATTTATCACTTAAAAAAAATCAGATTTACTCAGGTAAATCAGGTTGGGTTTTTTTAATCAAGAGTTTTGAAAGGTTATTTTACACAGAAAATGAAAAATAATGTCCTCTGTCGTATTGAGCCATTTAACAGAATGTGTCTCTTGAACCTGTTATCCCAGTGCTTAGCATCCTGATTTCACAATCTTGCAATTAAATCATGACCTTTCTCACAAGACACAGTTGTTGTCTTTAATAATCTTTTTTTTTTTTTTTTAAGACTCATGGCTCAAATGTCATCTCAAGTCTTATTTCCTATTCCTTGTCTGTAATTTGGCAAATAAGAATAGAACTCAGAAAAGGTTATCCATTATCAGTTACATCCTTTTGCTCAGAAGCACCATGCATTGGCAAGAAGCTGACAATTCACCAGAGCTTTTCCACCTCCGACTTCTAAACTATATTAATGTTCAGACCCTATAATCAACTGCAATAGAAAGAGTCTGTCTCTAATTAATAGCCAAGATGTGTGTCAGATATATTGCACTGTAAAAAAGGCTCCAGCCCATCATATTATTTTCTGATCTGTGGTTTTGTATGCTTAACACATTAGGAAAAGAATTATCTGACTCAGCTGTTTTTCTTCCTCTAACCATGCACGATGACCAAATTGCAGCTGTATCAGAGGGATCTCCCAATAATCTGTGCCATATAATCATAGCAATCTTTTTCCTTCTTTAGTCCTCTGGGGAAATTACACTGTTCTTTTTGGGAGCTTATTTCATCTCTGGTACTGCATCTGTGATATTGATTAGGACTTGATGGGATGGGAAAAGAGGAAACTTTTAGGGACCCATGGTTCCCTTTCATCTGTGCCTTGAATTGGTGTAAAAAGCATCACCAAATACTTGGTCTTATAAAGAAATGTTTCCCTGATTAAAACATTACTCACACACTTGTGTAAAGAAAGTCACACTCTTTCATCCTTTTCATGCTTATTTAAACCTCATATTCTCCTCCAAATCATCTGCTGTCCTTAGGATATCTGGATAAATATATAGAATTCATATGACTGCTCAAATCACTCACTCCTTTGATGAGAAGGAAATTTCCTGAAATTAGGCTCTCTCAAAAAGGTCTCTAAAACCATGACATACAGTTTAAGATAAAAATACTTGTTAATCTTGTCACCCTTTTGGTTTAGAAGACACAGACCATGGTTTTATGCTTACAGACATGTAAAGTACTGAGAGGTTAAAAGTTTATATATGCACTATTAAATGCATGCAGTTTTGGAAGCAGACAGACCTTAGACACAGATTTGCTCTTAATTAAGCTTGACCTGTTGGAGTGAGTCCAGAGGAGGGGCACAAAAATGATTGGTGGATGGAACACCTTTCCTGTGAGGAAAGGCTGAGGGGATTGGGATTGTCCAGCCTGTAGAAAGGAAGGCTCCAGGAAGATAATATTGCAGCCCTACAGTACTTAAAGATGGCTTGTAAGATAGATGGCCACAAACTTTTTAGCAGGGCCTGTTGTGATAGGATAATGACTTTCAACTAAAAGGTCGTTAATTTAGATTAGATATGAGGAAGAAAGTTTTTACTCCATGGTGAAACACTGGAGCAGGATGCCCAGAAAGAAGATAAATACCCCATTCCCAGAAATACTGAAGGTCAGGTTGATGGGGCTCTGAGCAACCTGATCTAGCTGAATATCACCCTGCTTATTGTAGGGGATTGGATTAAATAACATTTAAGGTCCCTTCAAACCCAAACTCCCCAGTGGACTTGGTCAAGTTCAATTATTTCTTGCACAAAGGAAAGTCTTAATATTCTCAATGAAATTCTCTTGGGGAATCCAGCAATTTTTAGACCATAATTATATATCTGTTCTAAACTCAGTCTTTAACACAATAATTGCTGCATGATATTGAGCACTAAGCTGGTCATCAATAAATAAAGGTTAAAAGAAAACTAATGGGTCTAAAGTAAACAGTTAAACGATCAACTCAACCACACAAGATCATGAACAGCTCATGCAACCCAAATGCAGACCTGAACTCTGTGTACATGTTGGAATACAGACTTTGCATATTTTAAGTCTTCCTGTAAGTCCATTTTGTAGAAAAATAAAAAAGACCCACAAAATCAGTAAAATAGAATATACAAGCCATATTGGTGAAGGTCATCAGGACCTGGGGTGCTGGTAATGTCATTTTGTGGCATGAATATTGAGAGTCATATTGGCCTCTTGATCTCACTACATACTTGTGTGTGTCCCTCGGAAATACATATCCCTGAAATTTAAGCCAGATGTAGGTGCCTTCTAGGGATGTAAATGCCTGTATGTTGTAACAGAGGATGTAAAAATGCAAATTAGCTTCACTTTCCTGGTGTTGTTATCTATGTAAGCTTGGGTTAAAGGACCCTAAGCCAGTGGGGGCAGAAAGGCAACAAGGGCTCTATCTACCCCGAAGCATTTCAGGGGACTTTAAATGTCACAAGACAGTCTCTGTTCCTTCAGCAGTGGGCCACCCTCATCCCTTGATATGCAGCTACCTCACAAGAAGACAGGCAATAAAGTGTTTGTCTAATTAACAGCTCCAGGAGACCTCATGTAGAAGTTCTTATCCTGAAGCAATGCCTGGTGAGCACATGAACTGAGCTCCAAGCAGCTGCCCTGTACAGCACAGAACTAAGGATTCCCCTAAAACATGCTACAGATGTTGCCTGAGCTCAGTAAAGTGAGCCCTAATTGAGAGGGGAGGGACAGTTTGTTCAATGTATGTGAGACCCTCATACAACTTGAAACCCCTTTGAGAGCCTCTGGGAAGAAAAAAAAATTCCCCCTGGATTTATTACCAAAAGCTACAAAAAGCCTGAGAGAGTTTCAAAATGGCTTTGTTCTAGAAAGATGAAAGGACATAGCTCTAAGAACGTCAAGTGTATGAAGTTTAGTCTCTGTGGGAGAGTCATGAAGCTTGGGAAAAATACTGGTAAATGCATAAACTTATTTGAATAAAAACCTGAAACAATTTGAAAAAAGATAAAATTCTGGACCGTAGGGAATAAGTTGATGAGGGACCTACCAAATTCTGCATTTTGCACATTCTGCAAGATGAAGTGATAACTATACCGCAAGTGTGGCTGTTTTGAAAGGTGATGAACTGATAAGTTCAGAAAGAGGAAGAACTCCACAGTATTAAATTCCAGATAGAACAGATAAAAATATGTGAATTTTTAAAAAGGAATCTGAATACACTGAAATGTGAAAGATCTTAAGCTACGGAAATTTGTGTGGACAGCAGAGAAAATAGTCTAGTAGAGCTGACACAGATCCTGGCATGTGACATATAATTTACTGAGAAGCATTTTTCAGTACTTTCAGCTTGTTTACTCCTGATTTTTACATTTGAATGTGTATATATATGTAGGTTTTGTCATATAACTTGCCAATATTTTATGGAATTAGGATGGTGTGGGGAACAAGGATGAAAGAATATCTAGTTCCATTCTTAGCTCTGCAGACTAGCTTTGATAAAGTTACTTTAATGGTCTGTACTTTGGTCTCTAAATGCATAGAAGGAAGGTAATAATTTTTGTATGAAGTATTTCAAGCTCTCCAAATTAAAGTTACTAAATCAAACCATGGCATCATCATCATCATCATCATTAATAATAATAATTATTAATATTTCTTGAACTGATTGAGACATTTTAGAGGTCATACTTAGTTATTTGATAAAAAAGAAATTAAAAATTGAGAACAAAAGATCAGAAGATTGAATACACCTGTGAATATATTGGAAGGAAAAGCACTTCCTTTATATGCAAATCTTGCAGACATCTTCTTGCCCTGGATCAAAGCTTGTACTCTTCACAAGTAGCAGACTCTTAGTGAACTTGACTCTATGATTTTATGTTTTGAGATTGGGGTGTGGGAATAAGGCCAAATTTATGTCTGTAACTTAATTATTTTTTGAGAGAATCACTGCTAGGGAAAAAAATCACAAGTCATGAGTTCTCCTTGCTATGTGTAAAGCATACTCTGTATTTCCAAACTTTTTATATTTATGCCATGAAGAAGGACCAGCAATATGTATAGTTTCAGTACACTAAGTGTGCCCTCAGTTTTGGCTAGGTGACTGTCTTATATAGCTTATTTAACAGGATCTAGTCCAGTTCTGTCTGAGCACAGATGCAAGGTAGTACCACAGCAACTTTCATGGTAGATGGAAGCAGAGCAGAAAGCAGTTATGAACCAGCAGCAAGCCATCACTGAGAAGTGACTTCAGCATTAGAGATGCCTCCTTTGACATTTCCATCAGAAATCAAGTTTAGATATCATGCTTTCTGACATCTGCTTAGCCAGTGACTCATGAACTGAACCGCTCTCGTACGCAACTCCTGACGGCAAGAAAGCCATTCAGCCTCTCGGTATTCACAGCCACAGCTGACACACAGGCAAAGCAGATTTCAAAGTCTGGAGCTCAAGTGTCAGCCCTGAGACCTGAGTCTCAGCACTCATTTGAGACTCGAAGGTTGATTTGTTTATTCCCTAGAAGGGTTATTGCTTGTTTTCTCTCCTTTTGTCAGTAGCCTTCTGAGTGACTTGTAACAGCAACAAAAACCATGTGGAGCAGAGCTGTTCCAGGGTGGATAGGGCTGATGAAATTTTCTGAGCTCCTGTGACTAAAGCCTGTGTACCTACTGAGAAATCCTGTCACAAATGTGCTAAAAGTCTAAATCTCTGCAACTTGTCTATCTACAGAAGCAAGTCTTAAGTGTTTTTGTCTGCCAGTCTCTGTACATGTATCTATCTGACCAGACAAGTTTTATAGAAGATTTTCAGCCGTCTGGCAGTTTTAATACTCATAAGATTCCTAAAAAGTTCACAAAAATAGACTGCTGGCAGAGGGGAGACATTCTTGTGTCAACCTGAGGGAAAAATTTCAGATACAGTAAAATCCTTGTCAAATGTGAGATCCTGCCCGAAAGGCGAAGCACTGTGATGCCTCAGTGGCATGGAGAGCATCAGTCACAGCTCCTCTGCAGAGAGGCACTGAAAGATCTGACCATAACATGCAAATCCATGAGAAGCCAAGCTTCATGGCTACTTTTCCTGGACCTACTAATGCACCGTAAGACAGCAGTTGAGTGCTAAGCTCCAGAACTCCTTGTCCCATTGCAGAAGCAGAGAGGAGAGCTTCATGTGACAGCTGCAAAACAGGCAGAGAAAAGGCCCAGGAGCAGATCTGACACAACTACCTTGATCAATGTTTGCTTAGAAACAAAGATTTATATTCCTTGTTTTTATCAAGAATCTGAAGTGAAATACTGACCACTTTGAAGTGGGTGACAGATCTCCCATAACCAGGATTTCATCGCAGTTCCTTTCTGTAGACTACTCTGTGATTTGTTGTACATTAACAGCAAGGGGAAGTTAAAATGCTCTGAATCAGGAAAAATATTTTACAGAGCTAGGTAATTTGAAAAACATCTTTCATCTGTTAAGGTTTGAGCTTCTCCCAGTAATAACAAGAACTTGATCAAGCATGAACACTCTCTAGCTATCTATAGATTTGTATGACACAACCTTAGAAATGTCATTGGCACACTTCACAGTATAATCAATACATTCTTTTTAACCTTTACGGAAGAAGGTTGGGATACAGACTAAGATTGATAAAAAGACTCTCCTGCAGTGAGAAAGGTGCAAAACTCGAGAAAGAGCAGAACTGGGAGATTTTGTTAGATTTTGAAATGTGCTGTGTTGATTCACGCTGCAGGTTTCAGCGTGAGTGTAAATCCAAACCAAACTTCCAAACTGAATAATCCAGATGCCTTGTCTCCTCTGGTCCCAAATTTCTTTCCCTTCTTGGTGCCATCAGTGTCTTGCCATTGTCTACATTGTCATGCTTTTTGTGACTTCCATCAGCATTCTGAAGATCTGAAGAGCTTCCTTGTTGTTCTTAGTAGTTTTACCGTCAGGGAGAGGACGGCTGCTCATGTCCCACCCTCCAGCACAATGGGAAGTGTTGCCTGTGATGGTGTATCTGGCACTAGAAATTCTGCCATAGCTACTCTACCAAGGTGAGAGCAAGTAGCACCTCAGAGTTTCTGGAGCTTTTAGCCAGCAAATTCCCAAAGGTTTCCCAGCAGCTGAACAACAGGAAAAAGAAACAATATCATCTCCACAACATGATGTTTTTTATGAATCTGAGAACAGCTGAAGTGCTTAGCAAGTGTTTTTCTTCTCCTGCTGTCTTATTAGAGGGCAGGGATTTCTTGACTGTTGACCCTTTCCCCATCAAAAAAAATCTGCTTGCCAAAGGAAATGTGCAAGTGACTGTGATGAGACCTTGTAATGACATTACAGGATTGTGTCTTGAATATTGGCATTGAATACTTAGAGCACATACTGAGTGAGCCCAAAAAGGAGCCTGATCCTATCCAGCAATAAAGACAGGGTCTCATCCTTATTAACGCTTTTAAGTACTTCTCAGCTTATTTCTTATGTCACCAAAAACAGATTTCAATGCATCTTGGTCAACTTATTCTGTAGTTTCACTCTCTGAAAATGTTCACTGCCATATAATCTTTTTCTTTTTATTGTTGCTTTCTTTATCTCTAGTTCCCATATCATATGTCCCAAGGGGAAATATAAAGATTTGAAAATAGAAACTAGCAAGATAAAGACTGGATTTATTTTTTTTTTTCCCAGTGAGGACTGAAGCAGAATGATTGTTGCTTGACTCCAGAATAAATCCTTTTCACAAGCAATCCAGCTTTGGCTACAGTAAATGTTTTATTATCTTAAGCTGTTTTGTGCAATTAGCAGTAGACCATCACCACTTGTAAATATATATAAATTGCAGTGATAAAATATCTGTTTTCTCTTTTGTATACAAGACGATCCACAATGCAGTCAATAATTGTTTCCAAGAAATCTTCCTGTAAAACAGAGTCATTTTGAGGAACAAGGGTAATACTAATGTGAAAAAACTGGAATGATTGAAAACTTGTCTTTTGCCTGCTGACCAGTGTCTGATAGAAATGAATGACAACAAAAACGGAACCAAATCTTGATTTCCTGTTTGTGGTTTGTTATTGTATTCAGCATTGTTAAACTATTTTGTTAAAAAAGTATACAGTGTCGTCATGTTGAAAAGAAAACATACAATTTGAGCACTCTGCCTTTTGCATAAGCTAGTTTTCTGTATGGTCTGTAGGTCAATGAAATTATATTTTATTGTTTATTATTTTCTCTGTACAGGTCCCATTATGTTCCAGTATGTGAGTAAAGGAAGGAAAAGAGGCAAGAGGGGCTGTCTTCAAATCAGGACTTCATGAGAAAATATTTTAAACCATGAACAACTCAGTAGCAACTCACTAATGTGTCATGAAGACATATTTGGCAATTGAGAGAGAAACAATAGAAGCTAGACTATAATTTTTGGTTTGAGATGTTAGCAAAAGCAAAACAAGAAATTCATAAAGATTTCAGATTCCACTTGGAGAGAACCAAAAAACAAAGTGTTCTAACTTCAGGTCAGAAGCTACAGAAATGGGCAAGTTAGCAAAGTAACTGGATTACCACTGACATGTATATATATATATATATATATATATAGTGTTAATGGAGAAATCATCATGTGCATGACATCAAGTATCTTCATAAAATTTGCTGTCAGTATAAAGCATTCTGATTAGTCGGAGAAGAAATTAAAGTAGAGACAAAAGTCTTTGATAAATATTGAAGGTAAACAAGATTAACAATATATTGTTAATCCTGGAAAGAAACAAATTTATTCAGCTGCAAATCCTGCATTTAAACTTAAAATGATATACAAAGATTTTTCTTTTTATATATACCTGATATAAATGCCTTTAGATGCCTATATGTATGAATATGTATGTATATATGTACCTAATATAGCTTGCAATGTGAGATAGCTGAATAAAGGAAGGATGCAGAGTAATGTATATTTCCATCCTATTTTCATCTTATAAAATTTGCTGTTTCTTTTTCCATGGCACAGGGTTTTGCACATCAGGTAAAATTTCAGAAGAAATTAATGGAAGAGCTGCTAGTGACTAAAATCGAATCAGTATTTTACCTCCACATGACATGGTTTGCTTCCTTCCAACTAGCATTAAATAGCAAGCAACAAATAAAGACACATTGCAGTGGAACCAACCACAATTGTTTCTTCAGTCTATGCCCTTGACAAATACCTTAAAGAAGATGTATAAGGATTCTCTTATACTAAATTTAGTATAGGAAATCTTTAATAACTGGAACTGACCATAATTTCCTCCTTTAGACCATTCTGTTTTGATGTTTCATAAATCCTTGTATTGATTAGCTTTACATGGAATGTTGTACAGCCCTAAACACAAGAAATTAGAATGAATGGCAGGTGAATTTTAGCAGAGTCCTTCCAGCCAACACAGCAAAACAACAAAACAAAAAAAATGAAACATACAAAGTCTAAATCCAAATATATACAAAGGAATATAAATTCCAGTAAGTCAGTCAATTGTTAAAGTTCAGAATTTCTTCTTGCTGAATTTCTAGAACCAAAAACCTAATGGAGGAAAAAAGAACCTTATATATATATATAGATATATATATATATATATATACATATATATATATATACACTTATGGCACATATTGATTATAAAAATCTAATGCATATAAAATGTACAAATTAAATTCAATAGTAGAGATCATGAGAGAATGAAAAGTAAACTAGGAAAGCTACTTAACTGACATCTGAGATAGATATTTCCTCTGTGAATCTTCTCCATGAAGATTTTTATGGTAGAAAGACAAAATGGAGCGGAATGGAATAGAATGGAATTAAAAGGAATGGATGGGATGGGATTGGATTGGATTGGATTGGATTGGAATAGAATAGAATAGAATAGAATAGAATAGAATAGAATAGAATAGAATAGAATAGAATAGAATAGAATAGAATAGAATAGAAATTTCAGTTGGAAAGGACTTATGGTGATGACCTAGTCCCACTGCATGATTCTTTTGCTTATTTCATGTGACTTCCTCCACTTCAGGCCCTGAACTTGATTACTTTTACTGAATACATGAAGCCTTTAAATTTCACTGTCAGAGGCTCATTTTCTCCCTTTTTGTTCAGGGAGTTTCACAAAATCTACATTTTATGGACTCTAAAAACATTTGTGCTTGATTTTGGGTGTATGAGTGATGTGAAAATGATAAATTCCTACACTGGGATACTTTTTTAGCTGAAAATGTATGAAAATATTTTGCAAGAAATTATTTGCGAGAACAGTCCTGTATCCTGAAGAGGAATGATGCTAGCATGTTGTGGGAGGATCTTTAACAGTCCAACCGTCAAGTGGTTTGAACTGCTTTTCAACTAAATAAAGATTTAAACTGAAACCATCAACACCATGAAAACAAAATTATATTGAGATCACTCCTTACAAAGACATTTTTTAGAAGAAAGGCCTGTGTGATGCTCTTTGGCCCAAAGTGTCCAGAAGGAGAAAGGGAAGGGATTTTTGAGAACATGTATGGACATGCTTTTGCTCTTTGGAGACCAGCTCATCAGGGTTTTTCCTGCACACTGAGCACTGCCTTTGTCCTCCTGCCCTGCTCTCCTGGAGCCATTGGCAGCCCCTGGGTGCTGCTTGGACTTCCCGGTTTGTTGGCCCAGGAGTGCCCACTGTGGGACCCCCTTATGTTGCTTAAGAAGAACAATAAAAGCATTTTAAGTTTATGCCTCTGGAAGTTACTGAAGAAAAACTCTCTGGGCCTGAGTCTCCTTGGCATGAAAGCTTCTGTTGGCTGCTTGGCAGAGGAAATGTCTGTAGAGTAGGTGCAGATTAAAGCTGAGTACATTTGAAGAGCACTATGGTGCTACAACAAAATCAGATGGCCACCTTGCTTCTTGTGATGCACTCTTCTGGCAGCTCAGTGTCTCACTCAAAGTTACTGCTACTTTAGCAGGGAAAAAGATGAAGTTTAGCTAATTATGTTTAAGTTTGTACTGGTTCACAGGCACTAGGGAAGCAGCCCAAGCAGCAAGAGAAGTTAGAGAAGCCTCAATCCCTCGTGCACTGTCTAATCCAGGAATTCATGTAGCCAAGGAACTGAACAGATTTTGTCTCAGTTTGATATTATATTATATTTTTTCAACAAACTAGAGTGTGCCACAATGTCCTGATGGTAACAGCCTACTGAAATGCTGTTCTGTTTCTGTCTTTGCTGTTTCAGGGAATGAATGTGCAATGTGGTTAAAAACTGACTCGAAGTTTTGGCTTTGGGGAGATTAAATTCATCTCTGGCACAGAGCAGATCTGTATTCAATGAGGAAAGAAATGACAAAAACGTATTTCAGGCTTTAAAATGAATTTTTGTTGTTGAAAATTTTGAACTTGGCAAAAAGAGAAATCTGAAGATTTTGAGCAAGAATAACAATGAATTTTGTTTTCAGAATTTTTTTCTGCTCTAAGTCTAGCTATCTGCAAAAGAAAAGGGTTTTCTGAAAAATCCCTCACACTCAAGTTTTCTTCTGATCCAACGGATTCTTCAGAATAATGGACGTTTTCAGAAGGAGCAAAAGAAAGCCATGTTTCCAAAGAACCATTAGCAAAGAAAAATAAAATTGTACCTTACAATTTTCAAAATTTCTTATACTAGGGAATAGTAATAATTTAAGTAAAGTTATAGCACAATAAACTTATTTTGGAATATTGCATTCTATTGTTCAGTATACAGATATTTCAAAAATAGATTTGAAGCTATCTGCTGAATACAGTGGTGCAAGTAGGTTAATTTGGCTGCTTCTGAGCTGGGGACTGTTTCAAGCAACTCTACCCAGCCTCCATACAGAAGAGTGGAGGAAAGGTCTGTTAAGTTTGTTAAGTTTTCCAAATCAAGTAGACAAAGACAAACTGATATTTAGAACCAGCATTGGGTTTTCCCTTTAGAAGCATTAGCATTGCAATGTATACACACCAAGCACTTCAAACTCCAAATCAAGTTCTGTTAATGTTAAACTAGGTGGAGCACTCAGTTCCAAGCTTGTGTCAGTCCTATTTTTCCATGTTGTCTTCTGGAAAAGAATAATACTTGAACAAACCTAAAGCCTGAGTGCATGAACTTAAAATTTGTGACTAACTTTTTCCCCAAAATTTGTTAAAGTTTTGTTTTGTCAGAAAAAAATTCAAACTGAGCCGCCATTTTCATTGTGGTGCTGTGCCTATTTCCAAGTTCTAGGAAGCCTTAAACTGGATTTACTGTGTCATCAAACACTGGCCAATACCTCTCTCTATCCATGTATTCTGATGCAATCTTCAGTTAGATGAAAAAATGTTATTATTTTTCCCAGAGATCCTTTCCTCCTTCAGGGAGCAGTGCGCATCAGTGCTGTGTAATGAGCTATTTAGATATCTGGCACCTTCTCATTGCTTTTCTTGGCTTTGTGCCTTATTTACCACTTGCTTCTTCTGCTCTGGAGACAAGGTTATTAATTTGCTTGTGGCTTTTTATTTTACAGTCTGAATGCTTCTCAGATATACATTATATTTATTTTCAGTATATCTGTGGTGTGTGAAGGGTATGATTATTATTCAAACTGTCTAGGTGGAGAATCAGGGTATGGGGACATGAAGGTCCAGGTTTTCCAGTAGCTGTGTTCCCAGCCAGCAGTGTTCAGGATGTGTGTTTGGATGTTTTTCCCCCCCAGAGGTGTTAGCATTGCACTGTACAATGCTTTATGCCGTCAAAGTACAGCTCCCGTTATTGATTTTGGTTGCAGGTGTGACTGCTCCAAAGCTCTGTAAATCAAAACCCAAGGTCTAAACTGAGGTACACAGAAAGCACAAAATCAAGGTGATGTTCCTCGGCTTCATAAATCTCCTTCATCTCCTTCTGAGGCTTTGCTTTTCAGAGCAGTTTGGGTCTCCTCTGAAGAATCACCTGTCCAAAAATCAGCTGAAGTGATTCAACCAGAACCTGGATGAGTACTGTGGTGGAGGCTTGGGTGGAGTTAGGCCTTCTGATCAGCATTTTTTGCCATAATTTGTGCCTTTCTTTCCCCACTGTCTTCAGCCTACACATCTTGACACCAACCAAAACAGGATGTCTAAGGAGAGCAACCACCTTCACTGCTTAACTCTGATTCATCCCTGCTGCAGGTGCATCCCATGCCTCCAATGATACAGGGGCAAAAATAACAAGCAATCAGATAATTATAGACTGTATCATAAGGCATGTGCAAGGGATGTGCATGTGAGCAGCAAGGTTACCCAGGCAGCACGGATTCTGGCATTTCTTACCTTTTGAGTGATTCAGTTTGTAACCTTGATAATTAGAGCTGATCAGCACATTTTTGGAAAATGCTGTTCTGCTGAAAGTGAAAACAGTCTGCATCGACGTGAGGATTTTAACCAAGAGGCTGTTGCTAAACAGGCAGCCTGGGCCCTGCTGATTCATTCACCTCCTTGTTACAAGGCAGGCTTGGGTCTCTTACAGGTGTCAGGAGTCCAGGCTCCAAGATTGGCTCCTCAGGTATATTAACAGCTGCACCAAAGTTACAAGACATACCTAGGAAGCAGAGTTAATTACAGTTTTACCTGGCTCTGGAAAGCTTGTATTTACTTGCATAAATTTCTCCTGTTTTATTGCTTAGACACAAACTGAATCCTGCTCCCTTTTCAGTCTCCATCCAAAGGTCTCATTACTTGGTATTGTGCTGATGTCTAGAGGGCTGTAAAGTGACCCTCTGCTTAGTCCTTGACTTCATGAGCTGAAGGATTGCCCCTGATCATGGCCTGGGTCATTAGAGCGTTGATCCTACAGGGGAACTAGTCACACTTGTGACCAGCAGCAAGTTTCACAGCTACATACTCACCAAGACTAGAGGAGCAGTGACATCCAGAAAACCTCAATCACATTTCCACCTCAGAAAAAGGTTTTTTCCACTCCAAGTGTCTTATTCCAGTCCTAATTTCCTGCCCTCACAAGTCCCACCTCATCCCTCCTGGCTTTTTGTAATCTCCTCTATTTTTTCTTCATACATTTTCAAGGAGTGGGAAAATGCCTCTTCCTCCTCCAGTTGTTATTCCAGCAGCAGTTTATTTCTCTCTGATATTCCCATATTCTGCCATCAATTAAATTGTTTGAAATCTCCTATGTGTTCTGTGCTCTAACTAAAAAGAAATCTTGGGAGAGAAACTCCCAGTCCAGCTCCTGTTCCCTCTGCAGAAATCCATGCAAGTGAATAACAAGCAACATACACTTCAAATGGAATAGAAGTGGGGGAAGAGTTAGAAAACCCTGTGTTGTCCTTTCAGTACCTACAAGAAAGAGGGGGAAAGACTATTTACAGGGGTATGTAGTGACAGGATAAGGGGGAATGCCTTCAAATTGAAAGAAAATATGTTTAGATTAGATATTAGAAAAAAATTATTTCTGTGAGGGTGGGGAGGCACTGGAACAGGTTACCCAGAGAAGTTGTGGATGCCCCATCCCTGGAAATTTAGAGCTCTAAGCAACCTGGTCTACTGAAAGGTCCCTGTCCAAAGCAGGAGGGTCAGGACTAGATAACCTTTGAGGTCCTTTCCAACCCAGGACAATCTGTGATTGCATGACTACAGCTATTAGCTGTGGAAGTCAGTTATTCCAAACAAAAACTGAGAAAAATTACTCTTGATGAAAACAACCATTTCCAGTACCAGTTCCACACATTTATCATGACATCATCTTTTTCCAGGGGCTTTAAAAAAATATTTTCAGCCAAAATTCACATAGCAGTAGAGCTATTACCTGTGCCATAGCGGTAAAAGATTCATGAGGGATTTTTTTACACCATGCCTTGTGACTCTGGAAAGTCTGTCCAACTCTTCTGTACTTCATTATTGAGGGATATGCATTCCCTTCACACCAGCCCAAGCAGTAATCATAAATAAGGTGCAACAAGAACTGAAAGGAAGTACACAAAGTTTCATTTCAAAATGTTATGCATAATCATATCAGAGATATGATAAAACAAGACAATGTGTGTGCAGGTCTAATAAAATTAAAAGACAATTAATTTATAATCACTAATTTACAGTCAAAGGTTTTTTTTTTTATATTGCATATTAATTTACTCTGTTACTCTCATTTTCATTTTCAAGGTTTCACAGCCATCCCACTTTTTCACATCTGCTGTAAAGTTCATCTCTACTGCTAATAAAATGACTAATTTTTTTTGATTTATTGTTTTAAATAGTTTTATGTCATGGATGTCTTCTTGATGAAATGCTTTTATAATGTCTTTTCTGCCTTGGTACTTCTGCTGTAAATTACAAGCCATACAGTTTCTTCATCTCTCCCCCTAATGCTTTGAAATAACTGGGTTTAGTGCAAGGCTTTTCCTTCTGGATCTGTATGTTTCCTCCATCTCACACTTTGCTTTCCCATCTTCCTAGCTGCCAGTATTTCTAAGCTTCTCTATACGTGATAGTTTTATACAACTAAGCTAAACAACATCGGTGGCCTTCTACCTTCTTATGTTCATCCTTGTCATCGTGTACACCATTCACAGCTTCAAAGGTTTCCCCAGGGGTCCTAGCACAGTAGAAAATCCTGATTATAAGTGACATTTGAGTGGATTTTTAGAATTAGTGTATTAACAATTATACCAAACCTTAGGCTCTTTATTAACAGTATCAAGGCTGGAGTCTAGTGCAGAATTCAATGCAGCTGTGTCATCTTTTCATGAAAGCAATTTCCAGTGTATGCATTGATCTTAACAGTGATCTAAGGCTGGGCAAAGAGGTTGGTACGATACTTTTTCTAAATAGAATGAGGATCTTTGGCTTTTTCTGAAGGATGAAACATGGTTAGAGTCACTGAGGCTCATATAGTTTGAGGTAAACAACTTATTTGCCCTACACATTTTCAGTATTGAGGGCAGCCTGGGAAATACATAGATTTTATATATAAGGGGTCCTCTGAAAAAAATTTTAAAAATTACCTAGAAATTTCTACACCTTAAAACAAAATCCCTGTATATGTACATTTGACATGAACCAATAGAATATAATGGTTATAAGACAGACAGTTGTTGTAAATTCTCATGGCTTCATCAGTATAGATGTAATTCCATGGAAAATATCACTAGTAGGGTTTTAGGTGTACTTTACAACCCTTGCTTCTGCTGAGGCTTTCAGCTGTTTTCCTACCTTTCTAACCAAGGTTAAGACTAAAGTCTACCAGCCAGTATGTCTGAACCTCAATATTTTGGTGCCATAAGATTCTTGTTTGCTTGTTTGTGTGCCTGGATGTCAATTAGTTACAATCAAGAGAGAGAGAGACTTTTCATGCACTTGGATTAGAAGCTCTAACTGTGGTCTAAAAATAAGATGGACTCTGCTACCTGCTGCTGTCAGGGTTTTATTAGTACTCCTGCTGTCATGCATAACAGAGAACAGATTTAAGAGCAATGTGCTTATTGAAAACACCAATGACTACAAATGACAATCGCGGTGATTTCAGGTATTGATTTTTGTAAAAAAATTAATAACTCATTTAACATTTTCTTTCTACATAAGAAGCACATTTTTTTAAAGGCCTGAAGAAGAAAAGATTAGGTAAGTCAAGTATCAGGACAAGGTGATTACTTAACATCTGTGACCAAGGAAAAGGCTCAAGGAGAAAAATCATCCAACATCTGCACTGTCGGTAAAATACTTGTAAAAAACACAAGTGAAGTGTGATTAATCACCATGGATGTATGATTGAGTCAATTGACTGTTACTTTTTCATGATGATTAATCAGCTACAAAAATTATAATTGTCCCACTTGTAGTGGCTGCATGCTGTGCCTGATGACATCATTTGGGCTACAGATACTCAATGAGTGGTTTTCAAAAGAATATGCAGATGAACCAGGAAGGGTGGGTGAGGTTAAAACTACATTTTGAAGACCATCTTTGGCTTTGGCAACCCAGACTTGAGCCTTTTTATCAGCTCACTGAATGGTCAAATGCTCTGCTATCTGATGAATATTGTCATCAGATTAAGCTAAAATCAGAGGCATGAGTTTTGTCATTTAGCATTATTAAATAATATTTACATTAGGGATACATTTGGAAGCAGAGAACAGAAACAAAATTGTTTTCATGACATTAGATAAATGAAGGTTATACTCAGCATACTGTGTAGTGCTTCTCAGAAAATAAAGAACTTCCAAAATGGCAATGAAATGCTTAGATGGATGATTATAAGTTAAGAAAAAATTAAAAATAAAAAAAATAAAAGAAAAACTTGCTTTAGACCGTGGGTGAAAAACAGGAAATGGTAAGGGTAATGAAGACAAAAAATATTAAGTGGGAAAAAAGGGGGCTGTCTGCTTACTGTTTCTATGAATCCAAAACATAGGGTCCACAAAAAAGAAAGAAAATTCAAACACAACAGAAGAGACTTAAAAAATGTCCAAACTGACCTAACTGAATTAATTAATGGCAGCTTGGTTTCTGTGACTGCTTTAAACTGTGTGATCTGAGAGCCCATGTCAGATTGGGAACTAGACATTCTTTATCTCCCCCATCTCTGGGCAGGACTTGGATCCCAGGAGAAAGAAACTTGACTGCACTGCCTTAAAACAAGCTGCAGCCTGTCTGGGTCTGCCCTCAACCTGGATAATGATCAGGGAAGTGGGACTGTGCTGTGGGATCTAGACATAGCCTTGAGATCAAGAATATAATACAAATATTAGAAGAATAGTGACAGCTCCTGTAATTATAACAAAAAATGTGTAATTTTTAAAGCATATATGCAGCCATGCTTTAGGGCATAAACCAGTCACTTGCTAAGGGCTTAAGAAGCAGCTCCCTTTACAGGCAGTTGCTTCCAGAGATTTTTTCTGATGAGGTTTCTCACACCTTCCTCTAAAGCAGCTGGGATTTGGCATCTGTCAGAGACAGGGACCACGCTAGATGGATCACTGATCTAATCCAGTGTGGCAGCTCCTATGTTCCTACGAAGAATGTGCAAGTTTCATAGCAGATATTGGTTTTGCATGTAAGCCTGAAAATGTCATCAGACTGTTGAGTGGGTAAAGTGCAGCATTTTATAAACATACAACCCTCAAGGCTCCTAGGGAAAGATTGTTATGTTGGGATCTTGGATAATCTGAAAGAGATGATGTACTGAGATCTGACACAATAACCCAAATGATGAATTATTCTGGGCAATTTTGCCCATCAAGCTAGATTCATATATACTAATGGACTATGCAAAGAACTGTGCCCTGTAAAAAACTCAACCCCTGTACACTCACTGTTATTTTAAATATCTTTGTGCCTACATAGAAATAGTTTCTTGCAGAGTACAAGATCCTGCTTTAAACTTAAAGTTCAAAGTCTTATTTAAGAAGAGAGATTTTTTAATGGAAAATTTCTTTAAAATCCTCAGAGATAACATCCTTGGAGGAATACCATCTTTTATACTCATTTAAAATAGACTCTTTCCAGTCTGTTCTGAGCAGGCAATACCTTTCTGTGCTGTACATAAAACCTCACTAATGATCTATAATGAAGTGCTTCTTTCTGCACATCCAGCATTTTCGCTCTAAAGTTCAAGGAAATAGCACAATTTTGCCAGCACTATTCCCCTTTTAGCACACTGTCTTTGCTTTTGAACTATGGCACTAACAGCAAAATCTCAAAGTATGATCCTGTATCTCCTCCTTAGATTGTCACTCTGTTTTACAACCACGGATCCTAAAGTTTGGTTCTGTTTTATTCCTCAGCTGTTAACCTTCATTAAAGCACGTTTTTTATCAGCCACAGAAGGAGAATTTATTTAAAGGTTTATATTTACAGTAGAATGTCTTGGCAACTTCTTGTATTTAGATAAGAAAGGGAAACATGGGAGCTCTAGTCTCTTGAGCATTTCCTAGGTACCTACTAATTGTTAATTATTAGAGACTAACTAAGTCACTGAAGTGAGTCGTTTGGCTGGTGTCTCAAATGCTGTCATTTACTACTACACAAATCAGCCTAGTGATAGAGTGTCTTTAAATTAGGTTACAACCATGCAGTTATTGGACAGGGAGTAATTGATAAAACCATTAGTAACACTTGTAGAGATAACAGCTAGCAAAATCATGCAACCATAATTATTCCTAATGGATACATGCTATAAATTGTGTCAAGAAAAAAAATCTTGCATTATCTTTCAATCAAATTTGACAGTCCTGGTAGATTACTGTAGACTAAATGCTCATGTATGGGAAAAAAATGACCTATCAGAATATCTTCGTTTTTCCCCCCTTCTCCCTTCCCATCAATTTATGTTGGGCTTTCCCCGCCCCCCCCTTTTTTTTGTAATATCTTTCCGTATTGGTGTTAAGGCTAAAGGAAATATCGTCCTTCTTATTAGTTGCCTTTTTCACAGTGTTTTATATTTTCAGTCAGACACAAAAACACATCAAGACTTTTTGTAATGTGACAACATGAAAAGAATTACCAGTTTGAATAAATGATTCCAGGTTGCATTACATTTTTCCAACAGCAAAATGTATTCTTTAATAATACATAAAGTTTTATCTGTATTCTGGTGTTAACATTTGTTTCACTGAACAAAGGCTCCTACTCTCAATGTCCTACCCCACCCCCCTTCTGACTTTTTTCCCATAAAAAAAAATCACTGGTTGTTTCAGTGAATTTTCCCTCTCCTACTGCAGTTGACAAAGACCAGAAACTGCATTTCTTTACTAAAAGATCAGACTTATAGATCAGATATATAGTTTGATTATATCTTTTCTTCCTTCCCTATGTGCAAGGTGATGCTTCTCAATCATATGCATGAAGGGTTTAAGACGTGAATCAGCAAAAAGGAAAAAGGTAATTACATATGAAAATGATCATATAATAATAACTTCTCAGAAATGAGGTGCATAAATTACGGGAGGCCTGCTGTCCTTTAAACATACTTAGGTCCGTGGCTATTATTTTGAACTCCAAATTCCCAAACAGTAACTCCTTTGTCCCAGGATACTCCACATATTTCAAGTTGCACGTTTGTGTATATACTATTATTCCAGTAAGAGGGAAACAATTCAGGACCATTGTTTAGTTAGAGTGTATTCAGCTCTTAGGTCCTTGGTTCAGTATCACCCATCTCATGCTTATCTTTGAGCCTGTTGGAAAATCCACGTAAGAAAGTCCCTACTGCAATTAGCATACACAGATGGTCTTGAACATCCTAGGGAGAGGGGCTGCCAATACTGAACTCCTTCCATGCTCGGGAGAGGCAATAATTTGAGGAGAATGTTTGAATTATGATGTTAGGAAGAAATTTGTCACTGAAAGGGTGGCGATGCAATGGAAGATTTTGCCCAGAGATGTGGGCTCTGCATCCCTGGAAGAGAATTTGAGGTGAAATTGGACAGGGCTTTGAGCAACCTGGTCAAGTGGAATGTGTCCCTGCCCATGGCAGGGGGGTTGGAACTAGATAGCATTAAGGTCCCTTCTATCCTAAAACATTCTATGTTTCTATGAATTATGGAGCTGATAAGCTATATGGCCACTGATGCTGGTGAAAATAGAGTTTTTCTGCAAATTAGCAGAGAAATCCACCATCTACCTTGCATTATGCCCAAGGGAAAATAAAGAGGAAGTGCCTGAAAAAATGCTGCTAAGAAGTGTTTTTCCAGGCTGGCCATACTGTGTGACTTATCCCAGCATGTTAAACCATGTACTGTGCATCCTGCACTGAACACATCCACTTCCATCTTGTTCCACCTCCTCATTCCTTGTGGGTAGCTTCTCTCCTTGTCATATTTCTGCACTCCAGGGTACAGATATGCAGCACTCACAGAGCATCACACATTACAAATGGTACATCTGCCACTTTGTAGAAATGGAGGAAGTTATGGGGTTAAAATTCCACATTCCTTACTGTGAGAAAAATATACTGGTCCGTTCCTTTCCTCTAGAAAAGCACAGACATAAAATGCAGTAAAACCTAAGCCCCATGTCTTACAATTCAAGGGAGATTTTTATTTTCCTTCCCTTTTACTCTGACACATAGATTGCAGTGTACCTATTATTTCTGCATTAGCCAGACTTAGATAGCCTTAGCAATATTTCCTGGTAACTCCTGAATTCACACTAAAATGAGTCATCAACAAGTTAACAGCATGCCAAAATTATTCCGATACTTCTACAAACAAGCCCCCCAACTTCTTATTGATTTGCTGCATGCAGATTTAATGAAGATAAGTCAGCATTTACTCAGCAATGATAGCAGGAGGAAAACATTTGGCCATGTTAGAAATCTCAGGGTTTGCTTCGCAGCGTGGGAGCAGGGCAAGCACACTTTCCCAGTCCTGAGAGAGGATTTAGTACCCTGTTGCAGGTAGGACAGGAAGAAGTGTCCTGGCTTTACTTTCCTGTGTGGCTGCTCTGCTGCACTGAGGTGGTGACATGCTGCAGTCTTGCAGAAACCTATTGTGCCCAACTCCCTGACATGACAATCTAAATGGATTAGTTTTATGACTGAAGCAAGGACAACTCCTTATGTATTATATGCATCAAATTTCAAGCAGGTAAATGCCATCCTCTTCTTCAATAACCACATCCACTTGGTTTTTCTTTCATTATTTGTTGAATGTGCATACAGACCCATACATAAAATGCTGCTTATTACAATACAGAATTGGAATCCAGGCTAGACTTATGTGCATTTTTATGATACCACCTCAAACTATAAAAAATCCATTCAGAAATCAGGTTAAATATACAGAAGTGTTTCAGTAAAAATCACAACTGAGCTTTTAATACTGCTTTTAATGGATTGTTAAATGCTTTTAAACCAGCTTTGAGTTTAACAAATTAGCTCTATGAAAATTAGTTCAGGTGAAACCCTTTGATTTTTTCATTGTCCTCTAAATTAAAAATTAACCATCCTGGCACGTGCACTATACCAGAGCTGACCAAGTTTTTAATATATACAAACCTCATACTTCCCTCGAGAAAGTTGAGTTTCTAAAGATTTAATTCAAGTTCCAAGGTCAAACTGAATAGATCTGAATTTCTCCTCAAAATAGGAGTTTCATTCCAATGAAGACTTGAGTTTCAATTTACTGCTTCTTCCTAAGTTGTGACAATATGGCACATAACATCACATGCAGACAGCAAATCAAAAGCACTGACAGCACAATGCCAAAAAAGGTGCCCAAGAGCGAAGGGTAGTTGTGAGATGGGATTCCTTTTTTCTAAAAAAACCCCAAAGTTTTACAAGATACTTCCAAAGCACAGCTTTAAACAAATCCATTACATTTTCTGTGTCTTGCGCAGTGTCACAGGAGAAAAACGAAACAAAATCTCTCATCCATTTTGCAGGCAGTGGAACTATAGGACAACAATATTTCATTTTCTGAACATTTTATCCCTTTTCCAAATTCACTTCATGTAAATCTGTCTGCCTCCATACTTAGTTCAAATGATAAAGAAATAACTGCATGTTTTAGGGACAGATTCTGCCTTCCATTCTGCATGTTTTATTGAGCAACTTCAGGCTGAGAAACAGAGTCTTTTGCTTTTACATAGAGAGTTTGTGGTGAAGGAACTCTGTGGCTCCCTCTGTGCTATGCCTCCAGCAGCTTATGGAGGAAGGAGGATGTTGTGAGGCTACCAGACTCAGTTACCAACTGACTCAAATCAGCCAGGGACAAATTACTGGTATTTAGGGTTCCTCTAAGCTGGGATGTAGATTGGATGTTTGCTGTGGGCGAGGGAAGGTCTCTGAGACCTTTTGCTCCCTCTCAGACTCAGTTTTACCCATGCCATGACTGCATCTGGGGATCAGACTACATCTGTGTGTGCCTACATTGCACAGTGCAGCGCTGTGCCACGAGCCTTATGCTGGATCTCAGCAAGCTGGGATATCTGTGAAGCACGGCAGAACTTTGCAAGGAAACCAGCTGAGCTCCAGGAAACAGTGAAAGTAAATAGAGGGGCATTCCCTCTGCACTAATGAAGTGCATGTCTCAGCTGATGAGGCTGCTGTGCTGCTGGAGCTGTGTGCTTGGGGATGTGGTCTAAGTGGTACACTTGGCTGTGCTGGGTCAATGGTTAGACTTGAGGGTCTTTTCCAACCTAAATGATTCCATGATTCAGACCTGGCTGATGGCAGATGCCAGAGGGTTGTAATCACAATTGGAGAACTGTCACCAGTGGTGACGCCCAGAGCTCAGTACCAGGTCCAGTATTTAACTTGCTCATCAGTGACTTGCATGAAAAGGACAGATGCCTCCTCAGCAAGTTCCCTGGTGAAACAAAGCTGGGAAGAGTGGCCAATCCCCTGGGGTGCTGTGCAGCCCTTGGAAAGGACCTCTGCAGGCTGGAGAGATGGAAAGAAAACAACTGTCTGAAATTCAACAAAGGGAAATGCACGGTCCTGCACCTGGGGAGGAATAACTCCATGCACCAGTACAGGCTGGGGGCTGACTTGCAGGAAAGCAGTTCTGTGGAGAAGGAGCTGAAGGTCCTGGTGGACAATAAGCCATCCATGAGCCAGCAGTGTGTCCTGGTGGCCAAGAAGACCAGTGGTGTCCTAGGGTGCTTTAGGAAGAACATTGCCACAAGGTTAAGGGGGTGATTCTGCCTCTCCACTCAGCCATTGTGAGGCTGCATCTGGAAAGTGACATCCAGTTCTGAGTTCCTCAGGAGAAGAGACATGGAGGTACTCCAGCAAGACCAGTAGAGGGCAACAAAAGTGAACCAGGGACTGGTGCATCTTCCTTAAAAGGAATATTGACTTATGCAGTTGCCCAGCCACTCTCCATGATATTTGAAAAGTCATGGCAGTCTAGTGAAGTACCAGGTGACTGGAGCGGGGAAAACACTGTACTCATCTTTAAAAAGAGTGACCCTGGTAACTACTGTCCTGGGAAGATCATGGAACAGATCCTCTTACCCATGGAGGACAGGGAGCTGATTTGAGACAGTCAGCATGGCTTCACCAAGGGAAAGTCCTGCCTGACCTACCCAGTATCCTTCTATGATGGAGTGACTGAATCAGTGAATAAGGGCAGTGTTACAGACATCATTTATCTGGACTTCTGTAAAGCCTCTGACATGGTCCTCGACAACATCCTTCTGTGTGAAGTGGAGAAGGATGGATTTATGAGTGGACAGTTAGATAAGAAAGTGGTTGGATGGTCACATCCAGAGGGTAGTGGTCAATGACTCAGAGTCCCAATGGACATCAGAGATGAGTAATATCCCTCCAGAGTTCATACTGGGATGAGTGTTATTTAATATCTCTGTTAATGGCAGAGATGAAGGGATTGAGTGCAGCCTCACAAATTTCGTGATGGCACCAAGCTGAGTGGTGTGGTTGACACAATTGATGAGGAGTGGCCCCATGGGAATGTCATGAATTTTAACATGACCAAGTGTAAGGTGTTACACCTGGGTAGGGCATGCCCTGGTATCAACACAGGCTGGGGGATGAACAGAAGATAGAAGCATGTGAGTGACATGTCTACATCCACAGCAAAGAAAGGAGTCTTCAGTTGAGTTACCTTCTATTTGTCATTTTCTCCACAGATGAGTTGCTGTCCTTGGGCTACCTCCATGATCTTTTTGAATTTTTCAACATTATGGAAATTAGGCAGTCCTCTGCTGGTAAGATACTGAAATGGAGGTAGGTCTCTGTAATAAGTCCTCTAATTTATTACAGTACTTTTACAAATTACATTCTGCATAAACTGTTATAAAATCTGAAAATGCACCCATAGTTGTATTTTACTTGGGGGACTTGTATCTGATTTGGAAATAGCATAGAAAGAATTTGAAGGTGTACAACTATGAATCTGAGAACCACAAATTAGAAATTGGTAGTTTTCTATAAGAAAAAAGCACATTAAGAAAGGCTATTCAAAATATAGAGGATAAATAGTAATGAATAACATTAAAGTTAAATTTTAATTTTTTTCTCCATCCTCTAAATGCATATTTACATGATTATAAGAATTAATGTTAAAAAAAATTGCTGAGCACTAGTATCATAAATATAAAGCCCATTTAAAGGTGAATAGAATATAAGTAATGAAGATGACTTTGACAAGACCCTTTTAAAAGTGGTTCCAAAGACATGCCATCTAGGACAGTCAGCCAGTGCAGCAGAATATATATGTTTAAGAAAGTTAGAGACAACACTCAAGCTGCACAATGTTACCTTTGATATGTATTATAGATGTGATATTGCTGATCTTGAAAAGATGGTAAGGTTGAAGGCATAAGTTCTAAGGACAAGCTGAACATCTAAATCTATGAAGTCTAGAAAGAAAAATCACTTAAGAGGTGATTTAATTGAAGTATTTAAAATTTTAAATGGAACAGATAATGTCAACATGAGCTGCTATTTTCAGACCAGCACAAGAAGCTAGGACAAGAGGAACATAAATGGAAATTAAAGGAGAACAAATTCAGAGCAGATATAAATACTCATCCATGATGAGAATAATAAACATGAAAAAAACTGGCATGGCCAGCAAGGATTTGAGGCAAAAAGATCGGTGTTTTTCTGATGGGGTGTGCAGTCTCTGTTCTTTAGTCAAGTGGTAGAGGCATGTGCTGGTGAAGAAAATCACTCTGCTCCTCTTCTTTCCATCTCATTAAAATTAAATCAAACTTAAAAGTATTTTTAGAGTTTACAAGTCTTTCATTGCTCTTATTTACATCAAAATAATTTTTTGGGGGTGAGGTTTATGAAGTTGCAAGCTTGCTGAAAGCTAAAAGCAAACTTCACTAAGAGAATTGCATGGAAGATACTCTTTTTCATTCAGTTCTTTAAATTCTACCTTGAATCTTCATTATGCTTTTCCCAGAAAGCACTTTGGAACCAAACTAAGCAAACTTACATGTAGATCTATACAATATGTAGCATGTTATTCTTCAGAACAGAGATTTTTTTTTCTCTTGAGTGACTACAAAAGTATGAATTTCATACATTGCACATATTTTTAAGAGGAGGTATTAAAGACTTCTCTGATAGGCAAAAGACTTCTCTGACAAGCAAAGATTTCAAGGGACTGTTGTGTATGTGTATATTCAAGGCTCGAAAAAAGTCTCAGAATAAAATATGTCCAATCACATGGCAATACACGTCATAATAAACAAGCAAACTGTGCATGGGACTTGCCATGAGATTCTATTTGACAATATAAAATATGTGGTGACATATTCTATGTGTTACTGTTGATCCAAAAGTCTGTCCCCAAGCAAGGAAAGATATTTACATCCGTGCTATTGAAATATTAACAAGAGCCTGGGATTTTCACTGAGGTGAGCCTTGAACAACAGAAAAGTGCTAAGCTATAGCTTAGATGTGAAGGGGTCAGTTGGAGAAATCAGTTCTTCAGAGTGCAAACAAGATGAATATAAGCAATTGGACTAAGATCAGTGCATGAAGACAGACTAAATTAGAGGCTATTCCTTGAACTTTTAAAAGGCATGGCCATAAATAAAAAAAAAAAATCTGCTGTCCATCCCATGATTAAAAGGAAATCAGAGATATCTGAGAAAAAAAAGACAGAAATACTTGAGTTAGGAACCTGAAGAACTGCCCAAACTGATGTAAGTAATTATGACATACAGCATTTATTGGTAAAGGTGATCTCAATCCTCCTGTCCCATGACTTCCCCCCCCACCCAATTATTTTAGGTTAATGAATTAATTGTGTTTCTATCTATGTGAATAAATAATTATTGGAGTGAATACTGTCTCCCTTCCTGTATAGAAATGAGGCAAGCAGTGGAACCTATAAGTGAAGTAAAGCTTATTTTGTGGGGGCAGGCAACCTGCTCAGCAGCAGCAAGAGCCGATTGCTGCTATTATAAATATTCTGCCAAAATAAGTAGCTGTAGTATAAAAATTTTAAAGGTGAGACTACTGATCCATCTTTTAGGATAGATGACTTCACAGAACTCCTGTAAAAAACCCCCTCCAAACCACAGTAACTATCAGGCATTATACATCAAGGGCAGTCATTATTAATTTTAAATTTGTTTAGAAATGGTAATGTACACTTAGGGTATCAAAACAGCCTTAAGTGTGCCTTTTGATAATGTTACACAATAATCAGGAAGTCAAGCTTAATGGAAGCAATTTCATGCTTGCAGTTTCAGATTAAAGTGTTTTCTGCATTCCTCTCCGTCCCCCAGACCTGGAAAGTGTTCTGTGGAATGCCACTGCCTAACAGTGTCAAAACTGTTTTATTTGCCTCCCTCATATACACATCTCAACAACTGGAGATCAATTCTTTAATATTGCTTTTTCATTTCATGGACTTACAATATTTGCACTGAAAATTGGAATGAGGTAAAATAAAATGTCATCTAACTTGCGCATACACACCCACACCCAAACACACACACACACCCTCCCAACTTCATCCCCCTTCAGCAACTGGGGATTGTTCCAGACCTGGCTGCCCCAAATCACCAAAAACTTGAGGAAGGAGGTCATTCATCCAAAGTATCAGCAAGAAAAACAGTGAGGGTCGAGGCAGTGACCCAGAAACAGGAGGAGCCCTTGTAGTCCCTACCATGATGCAGCTGCAGTGGTGCAGCTCATTCCCTCCCAACTCAGAACGAGCTACATCATTTATTTATTTATTTCACAGCCAGTAGTGGAGCTGTATCACAATGTAACAGCTCAGTAAGAGTTTAGACAAGACCCGTATTGCTTAGAGTAATTAAACAGATTTACTTGTAAATTCTCAATAAATTAATTCAGTACTTAGGGAGTAAGTGCTATAATATTAGGAAAGAGATCATGATGGTTTTTTTCCTCCTTTTATTCATAACCAAGAGGTTGAAGTAATAGCTGTAAGGGGTTTTTTCTCTTTAGCTAAGTCAGTAGTTCTAGTTCAAGTAGGGGGTATTCATTAAAGAGACTGAAATTTGTGTTTGCCCTCCTTCACTAACATTTATATTTTCTTCAAATAACACAAAGCAACTGGTTGATAAGAGAATGTTTCAGTCAATTTCAATTAGTTGTAAAGTATTTTTTTACAGTAGTCTGGTTTCTGGTTAACTGACCAACAGAACAATGATGGCTATTTTATACAGCAGAGACAGTGCTGACAGGGGGGTATAATGAGAGAAACTGTCTCAGCTTTTCTTATTAACAACTGTAGCCAAAGCCCCTGTTGGCCTCGCTAAATGGGTAATAGCATATTACTCTCTTGGTGGAGGCCTCTAGGAGATTACAGACAAAGTTGGTTAATTAGAGGGATCTGAAGTGTTACTTCAAATGCTGTCCCAGCTCTGCAGTTTTCCTACAGTTTCTAATTATTTGCCTTTGAATAAGAATACAGGACTAGATTTCCCAACCTGATTATTTCATAAAATCTGAATGGATAATCAAGCTCTACTTATTTCAATCAAAATACGGTCAAATTGAACTTAACCACAGATGTATGAATACGGCAGATTTGGTATTGATATTGATTTTCCAGTAAATCATCTTAAGTTCAAATGATCAAAAATCAAGACAGGTCAACATCAAAGAAACAGGAATATTGGCATGAAAGCAAGCTCTCTTGATTGGTACAAATTAAAAGATCATTTATTAGTGATTATGCTGTATAATACTGCCAGTGCCAAATGAATGCAATTAAGATGAAATGGGCCCCTGCAGCTACAGGGGTTAATAAAGACTGAATTCCTAATGATTTTTCCATTAATTATGAAGATGTCCACAAAACAGCTTTAACAAAGCGGTGGCCACCTCCGACAAATCTTTGTAATCTGTATAAAATGCCTCCCTTAATTGACATGTTGTTGGGATAATGTAAAGATTTAACAGCTCTGAAATCATTACTTGCCAAAGAAGGGTACACTCTGAAGAATGCAAAACTTGGGGTTTGTAGGAAGTGCAATGGTTATAAATGTTTTGAATGGCTTGAAAATTCCATGTTGTTTCAAGTCTTAAGTGACATACATCCTTACCAGAAACACTGCTGCACTCTGGCTGCAATGAATAAACATTTACCTCCTTTGAGTGCTTGTGCTCATCATAGGTTAGGGAGGCAGAGTATCAATTGGGAGAAAAAAACTGCCAGGGGACTAGACTAGCTGCCTCTACAGACTCAACTGTTATGATGACAAATTTTGTCTTTTAGGATCAAAATTTGGCCCTAAAACTTGGTAGATAAAGAAGAAAAAAATGCCTTACCTTTGAAAGCTTCTTGCCTAGACTCCTAGTCTTGGGAGCTGGTGTGTGCATGGCTGGGCATTTCCAAAGCAAAGGAGTCTGACCTTTCTGTGGGAAGGGTGAAGCCAGATGGTGCCTTTCTCTCCCTTTTTTGTTGCTTATCAACTTAGATCCTTCTCTGATTGCTGCTGAGAGCAGGCTTGTCAGTCTTTTGGCCATTTCTTGCTTATTCATGGGATTTCCTCAGGTTTTATAACTGTTTTTTTTCATCAGTATCATCACTGCCTCTCATCTGTCAGTTAACAAGGAAAAAACCCCTAAAGATCTAAAAATGAGGAGATTGCTTGGATGCTCGATTAGGCACCTGTTGCCTCTCAGCATTAAGTTAATTTCCCTGCTAATTATACATGTTTTTCATACCCTCTGTCTCTCGGTTTTCTGTTTTCAAGATGACATCAGTTTGAACGTGGATTTTAAAGCAATTGGAACTGCATGAAAGGAGCACCAGAATATTTGCAGTTGGGTGTTCTCAGGCAAAAGGTGATTTGGACATTGCTTTAGACATACAGAAATTTAAGTCACCAAAAGTCTGATTTTTTCAGACATCATCAAACTGAATGCTTTACATGAAAGGTGGCTAAAGGGTCATGTCTGCTCCTACGGGAATAAATTCTGGCACTACAGAATGCACGTCTGGTTGTGGAAGCAATCACCTAAAATTGAATATTGGGAAGGTAAAATCATCCCAGGGTGAGTAGAAGAAACAACAGGGTGAGATGTGAAATATTTAATGAAGAAAGAAGCCAAGGACTTAATGTTGATAGGAGTATTGGAGACTGAGAATCTGGGATCACTGAATGCAGCTGCTCACAGTTTCCTCTGTGCCTTGGAGTCCAGGTGCAGAGATAGAAAGATTGACCATTTTCTTTGAGTATCCATTTCTCCAAGTGCATTTGGCTCATTAGTGTATCTCTGGGATTGTTGTATCACTAAAATGTGCTCCTCCTACTTCCTTGCACATCCTTGTTTCCTAAATCTTGCTTATTTGCAAGTGCACTAACCTTTCTTATTTTACTTCTTTATTATGGATCAGCCACTGTTCTTTGCTCAAATACTTTCTCCTCTAGCCTTCAGCTTAGTCCAGTTTTCACCCACTGTTTTGGTGATCCTGTGGTTTTTCCATTTTAAGAACTATATTTCCTCACAGTTTCTGATATCAGTTCAGCTTTTTGATTTCTCTGAATTCTCTCTAGCTCAAGTGTCATATCTCATCTAAATCCCTAATTTTCTCTAATTGGACTAATGATCACTAATTATATGTACTGTGCAAGTACATTGGAATTTCCTTGACATGAGTTGCAGGGATATATTTTGGAAAAAAAACAGACTGTGTATGTGTAAAAGTTACAAGTGAATATCACTGGTTTCATCCTACAGGGTATCCTTACAAGAACTAGTACTAAACAAAAAACAAACAACTCTGATATAAATAATCTATTTAAGTGTGAAATTGGATTTTCAACATAAAGATCAAATTCATTGACTTCAGCGATGTTACATGAGGGATGAATTGGCCTTTTAGTCATTTTATTGCATTTGCAAACTCATACCTCACGCCTTATCTTTGTCTGATCTGCTATCAAATACTTATTCATACAGCAAATAACTTATTTGACTCTTTAGCAAAAAGGCACCAAATTCAAATGATATTTGCTACACCAATAAATACGAAAAGGCTGCCAAATATGCGTGCATAAAACCCCATAATCTTACTTGGATTCCCAGCTATACAGGAGATGTTAGGAAGAATATTATAGAGGAACTGCATCTGATTTTGATCTCTGTGGTATAAATCAGAAATAGCTCTTTGGTAGTCAATAAAATTACACTGTTAAATCAGAATAAGTGTTCATTTTTCTTTTTTAACATGTTTCAGCACTATTGCATCAACAAACATCTTAGAAGTAGCAGAATATTCAGATTTCATTATGATACTTTTCCTATAAAATTATGAGATAGAATTTTTCCTGCACTAATTTAATTCTTGGTTATTATAGCCACTGATTTTTAAAACACAGTGGGGGGCAGTTTTGCATAGGTGGATCACTAGACAACAAAGAATCTGGGGGAAGAGCAAGCCTGTTATTAGACAAAGAACCTGTACTTTTGTGTGTAGTTGCATATGTATGCTAACTTCAGTAATATTTATTTATTTATTTATTTATAATTTTCTACAAAATATCTCACGCTTGCATTTATTGCTGGCTTAAATTTGTGGTGATTTTCATCTCCTTGGTAGTTCTTCAGCATTTTGCAAAGATTTATAAAATAGTTGTGAATGATGTAAGGAAATGCTATTTGTTGATGATAAAAAGAATGAGGAAAGGAATTATGGCCTGACCTTTAGCATGCATGTTCATAGTTGTGCACATTTCAGTCATACAAATCAAAAGTAGGTGTGAGTACCTGGCACTGCACTCTAAATGCAGCTGTAAACCATCCTGTAAACTATTGAAGGCTGTTAGAGCAATGAAAACGAGGATCTGCGGCTGGATGAAGCTTCCAGTTTCTGTAGCTCAATGTCTGCTTTTGGTTTCTACCTACTCCACCTACTGCTATATATTTTTATATATTTGATATCCATATATATTATTTAGTCATCAGTTCTACTTTATCTAGTTCCAGGTGATCAATAATCTGTGATGCAGCAGCTTCTACACAGCAAAACAACCAGCCCTAATTGCCTTAGAAAGATCTTACAGATTCACTTCCTCACATCCTCCTTTCCTAAATAAACTTAAGAACTAAGAATCAATATCAGCATAACACAGAATTAAGGATGCTTTGAAATATCCTAGTAACCAAGCTGAAAGTGGATTTCAAGTAGCACCTGCAATGCCTACTGTCATTATGTAGACCTAAAAATACCCTCATAAATACATAAAATAATGTCAGATATTGGTGCTATTTCTGGTTGTGCTACATCTTGAGGCATGGCCAGCCCAACTTTGCTAGGTATCTCCTGTCTGAGACCTAACCAAAAAATATGGTTTCATTAATGTTAATTGCTTCTTTGCCTTCTGGGTTTTGGATTTGTCATTGAACAGATCTTCTGACTCGCCTCTTGTTACCACTGTTGCCATTCTTGATATGCTTAGAGCAATATTTGAATCATAAGAATTTTTGCTTCTCATGGGTTTTTTTATACATAAAATCTCTTATGTCATCTCTTCATGAGAGCTCTGTTACCTTTCTATTGAATAAAATTTGAGCAGGTGACAACCCCTGCTTCCTTTGCTACAACTTTGCAATTTTCTAATGCCTCATAGCCCAGCTATCCAGCTTTCTTCTGACAGTGTGTTTCTGTGTCTGTAATCTGCTAGGTTAAGGGTATGAGAGCAAAATTTATTCCTCTATTTACATACTTCCATGCAAATTGCTTAAATACATGTATACCAGGTCAGGTAGATCATGTTTAGCAGAGCAGAGCTGCTACAGCACCTGCTTAGCAGATGTGTCTTCCAGTCAGGATGCCTGAGTGAAGAGGGAGCAAATATGGGATGATATATACTCTTAAATGACTTTTAAACAATAAATTTATCCAGCAGCCATGGGAAACAGAAATATGGGCCATGGGATCTACTTTTCTAAGCATTCCCATTTACTGTGGGACTATCCCAATTCTCTCCAAGTATTTAACATCTTTGCTTTTTCCAAAAGAGCAAGCTTCTAGGAATCTTTGCCCTTGGTTTGATGAACTGAATGCAAATTTCTTGATCAGAGAAACAGAGAAATGCATGTAGAGCAGGAGCCACTGTTCAGGATTTCCTGCCTTTTTAAACTCTCACTTAGGAAACTGTTTTCCATTACAGATCCCCTTATTTATTATGCTTTACCTCTGCATGACCTTAATCTTGCACAGTACGCAGAAAGAAGTGAAAGCACAGTACCATCTATTACCACTAAGAATAGGTACAACGTAAAATCTCTATTATGAAGGTCATAAAGGTCAACTCTCTTTAGTTTTGGTTCCCTTGAGGATTTTCACACCTCTAAAACAGTGGCAAAGAGTGGCTGAGCGCAGAATTGCTTAGAAAAGAGTGCAGAGCCTAGAGAAAACCACACAGTGAGGAGATTACTAAGGTCCCTGTTTCCTGAGGCCAGGCAGAATAAATGATGGTGCTTGGTTAGGGGCAGGAGTTGGCTTTTTCTGCTCCCTCTTTCTATCAAGGTCTGTGGTGAGAGGAAAAGGTTTTAAACTGAAAGAAGGCAGGTTTAGATTAGCCATAAGGAAAAATTTTATTTTTTTTTTTTTTGTGGTGGGGGACGTGAGGCACTGACACAGGTTGTCCACAAAGTTCTGGATGCTCCGTCCTTGGAAATGTTCGAGGCAAGGTTGGATGGGGCTTTGAGCAACCTGGAAAAGTTAAGGAGTTTCCCAGCAGGGCATCCAAGAAGCAAAGGTTTAAAAGGTAAAAGACTGATTTACTAAATAAATAAGAAAATACAGCATAATCAGCAAAAGTTTTCTCTGCAGCTTAACATTTTATCTTGTATCTGTCAACATTGAAATAATTTAAAAAGTTGGTCCTGGATAGTAATATTTTATTTTCCTGTACTGTACTTACTATGCAGCTATGCTCTAGTTATGCTAATTGGAGTTCCATGCATAAATTAGTAATATAGCATGCTAATAAAGATGGATAGTATCTCAGAATGTCCTGAAAACTAAAAAAAAAGAAAACCAAAACAACAACCCAACATTGAAGAGGTCTGTCCTAGCATATGTTATTTCAATATTTTATGAGAAGTTATGCAACAGGCAAAAATATAGGTGATAATAGGAGAAAACCAGTTGTTCTGCAGTTGAGACATCCATCAAATTTCCTTTAGGATATAAATTCATATTTACAGTAAGGGCAGAAAATAGGTGATGAAGTTGTTTCAATAAGATGATTCCTTTTCTTTTCTTTAAGTACAACAAAGTCAATCACTGACACCTATAAGAAAACATCTTGGTTTACCAATATCAAAACTTTTGCTAAATCTTGAAAAAAACACATTTGTTTTTCAACTTAAAAACATATTTCAATGGACTTGAAAAAGCTAAAATCAGAAGAATTGCACTGAAATATGGACAATGTAGAAATGTTGTATTTAGAAATAAAATATAGTTTCCTTTGACTACTGAATAAGCAGATAGAATACAATAGACCCTTACATTACAGAGAAAAAGAAATACAACGATATTCTGAAAACAAATGCTAAAATAATTACATGTGTACAAGACATAGCACATTAAGTTTGCATTTTATGAAATATGAAGTGAAAATAATTCATGCTCATCCTTGCCAGATCCTAGTTAAAATATTGGCTAGACAATAGCAACAACAAATTCTTTACAGAACAAGATATGATAAAGCAGTGAAAGAATTCTAGCACATGGCTAATGGAGAATGTGTTCTGTTTTATAATTCTCGGGTCTGTTGAGTTCCATACAACTCTGAGGGTTTTCCAGGAGCTGACACAGAGAGAAAGGTTGTAGGTGTCACTCTAAGTTGCTGCACTTCCACCCCTAAAGCCTAGGTCTAACAACAGAGAGGTGAACAATAAAATAGATTTGAACCTTTCATCATGCTAAATTATTATGTCCCTTATCAATTACTACACAGTTTTCAGCATTTGTCCATATCCTCTTTTTATTTGAGGAATGAGTATCAGAAAGATTTATTTTTAATAGAGATTTTTCTAAAAAGATTCCCAATCACTTGCCTCCTGTTATAAAGCCTTCTGCTTTATTATTTTCATTTAAGGGAGAAGGCATTTTGAGAAGTCAAACTGAACATTAAGTAAAGATTAATCGTACTTAATTGAAAAAAATCAGATTATTTGTGTCATGTAAATTGAAATTAAATATCAAAATTGCAATGCTATCACAAAAACTAAGGCAGAAGGCATATCATTCAATCATCAAACATGTGCTGTTTATTGCAGAAATAACACTATTCATATATTTTTCATTTGCATTCATTCAGTTTTTTTTTTTTGCAGAATCACTTGTGTATTTTTTAAAATTTAAGATGTTTGAAAATATAACAATTAGAAAATAAGCTTAATTCCCCTTAGTTTTCCAGACCACAAGTGCTACTCTCACTCTTCAGCTTCTGAGGCAGATAGTTCACCCATTATAGTTGTTTTGCTTTACTGTGACTTTAATGTTATTATTTTCAAAAAATATTGTACATTCCAGAATTGTAAGATTGTGCATCATGTGAATAAGAATATTTACTTTACTATTCTGCCTCTTTTGATGTTATTTTTAAGTCAAGATTCTTGTTCTTCTAAGGAAGAGATTTAATGATATCTTAAAATTAACCTCTAGTTTCATTAGTTTCATATATGAGCAATGAAAACATCTTTAGAGATGGTGAACTTACTATAGTTCTTGTAAAAAAAAAAAAAAAGGGAAGGATTTTCAGGTCAAAAGCATCCCTAGTAAGCACAGAGGTGTTCAACAGGAGCCTTTTCAGTTTGTATATTTTGGTCATTGTTTTCCTATTATCGGATAATACTCTTGGTTGCAAAAGAAGAGAAAGAATGAGAGACAAAATAAATCTGGCAAATTTTGCTCATCCCCCATTAGAATTTGATGAAGTGAAGGAACATCTGACCAATTTCTTGCTTTGAATCCCCAGGCTCTGCATAGCTGAGCCTTTTACCTCTGCCACCTGCAGAAATCAAACCAGAATCTTGTGATGACTGATACCCAGCTGAGCTGGTTCCTTCTCTTTCATAAGAATAGGTAAGAAAAAAGAAACCCAGCCTTCTGTACCTTAGACTGTGTTTTTGCTGGTTTGATATTTGTTCCTTTTTGTGTACTGTAAAAAGAAATATTCATAAACAGCCTTGCATCCTATACTTCATTAAATCAAGAATGATGCAGAGATGTTAAGCCAGAGAACATGAACAAAACTGAAGAAGCACAGCCTGCTTTAAACTGTGTTTCATTATCAGGGGAAAAAAAGAAAAAAAAAAAAAAAAGAAGAGAAAGGACAAGGAAGCCATCAGTAGAGAAGAAATGCTAAAAAGTCTATATATTATTTTGAATTGCCTTGATAATGTGTCATAATTGCAGAGACAACCTTGAAAAATGAATACAGGAGAATCATAAAGATGTCCATGAATGAAAACCAGGAAGACCAATCAAAAAAGCCGAGGAAAGTTCTTTTTATTTCTCCATTAGCTATAGCCCAGAGAGGGTATTTGAACAAGAATAACATCACAAGAAATTTACAGAGGGCAGAACAAAATGAACATGTTTAACAACAGCTTTGCACTTATCTCAAATTCCTTTGAAACAATCCAGCCATAGGTGGGTTTCGATTTCAGGCCATACAACCTGGCAGAGCAGAACCCTGCAGAAAGTCTCAGAGCTGGTTACACTGATGAGTTTGCTATTGTATCACCAAAATAAACTAAGAGTGCCCCAAAACCAGTTTCATTCCCTCAGGTTCTGCTTAAGCTACATTCACATCTCCTTGAAGGGTGTGTGAGGGAGCATGAGCATGTGTTTTATTTTTATTTATTTTTATTAATTTATTCCCTGCTCCTTTATTTATGCAACCCCAATGGAAGCTTTCAGCAATTTAAGGCAACTCCTTAGAAACTCCACATTTTTGGTATGAGCAAGTTCAGCCCACAGTAAATTTGGGGAAATAAATATTACAGGTTTTTTTGGTTCTTCCTCCATATGAGTCATAGGGACCTAAGCTGAAGAGGATGTATGTTTTATTTAATGAAAATATGAAATACTTAAGTATTTCAGAATAAAGATTTTGATTTTCAGTTTTTAGAATCTTAGTGCGTGAATTTTCTATGCCTAGTACAGGCAGTGGAGGGTTTTCACCTCTTCTCAGCATCTGCTGAAGAAATAGTAACACAGAGAGTGGTTGATAGGGAAAAATCTGCCAGTACAAAACTTACTAGGCTTTGGAAGAAAGATAAAGAGGATAAAACATCAGTTCTTGCATCTCTGGTATAAGCACAATATACTACAATAATAGTATATAAAGCAAATGCTGTATAACCTGCATCTGACTCTTTTGTTAGAAAAATTAGTACTGCTTTAATGTTTACAACAGTCAGGTTTCCAGCAGCTTCTTGAATGGAATAAAGGACTTAAATGTGGTTCTGTTCTGAGTGTGGAGACAATCAAACTATTTGCCTTCAATTTCTAACACATTGAACAACATTTTAAGTGTTTTATCTCAGGTTAATTTTTCTTGTTTGAAAGGTTTAGAAATTCTTTCCACAGTCTTGTATAAGAGGGTAATTTTAGCACACCATATTGTGTACCAGGTCACTTAAAAGGCTGAAAGGAATGATAGTGAGACCCAGAGGAGTAATTATGGGTATGCTAAGAAGAAAATGCCAAGAGGGAGATATGTGCTAAAGGAGAGAAAGGAAGGTCTGCAGAGAGAGGTGTCAGACTTACCAGAAAGAATCAGGATGAAAAGGCATTCTGACCATTTCTTGAGGATAAGGTTATCAGCCTAGACAATCTCTTTGAAGATGTCCTGAGAGGTACTTTAAATTTGGACTGCCAAAGGAGAAGTAAAAGTCTTGGACTTCTTTGGATGGGGAAGAAAGAGAAGTGTGTGGTTTGGAGTTGGAGGCTTTCTGGAGTTTCAAATGCACATTTGAACTCTTGGGTGCTTTTTCAAAATGAACCTGATCTCAAGACACACAAAGGGCCTTACTCGACCTTAGGCAAAGATGTTATGTAAAATCACCTCTCAGAGAATGGGGAAAAAACATCAGTAATACTGTAAATTTTCACTCAAAATAAGTAAGATAGCACAAATTATCATCTTTTTTTTTTTGGGACTTGCCCAATATTTTATTAATCTCCAGCACAGAATTTGTATGGAGCATGCTGAAGCATTTTGTTGCTTCTTTAAAGTTTTAAAAATACATTCTAATTCCTTATGTGTGCTTTCAAATTCAGGAAGTTATGAATTGTGTTCAGTGTCAATGTTTAATTCAAGACTCACAGTCACATTCTCAAATATTCAGTTTCTCTATATACTCATGCAAGTTGTGTCTGCATTAATGTTTTGATTTGAGCAGAAATCCAGTTTTGAAATAAATCTTCTGAATATCTCTGCTAACTTAAGGTTCCCTTGCTTCACAGAATCTTTCCTGATGACTGAACTGTTTTATTTGTGAGGAACTCCTATATGCACAAGTCACTAGGAGAAATCCCAGTGCCTGCTTCTCTGAACAGTGTTAAATGGCGTGCATGGTTGGGGCATTCAGTTCAGGCACCTAATTTGAAGCTCCAGTGGAAAGACTTAGCATTCCACAAATATTTTTAACACATCTGAAAGTTTCTCTTTCTATATTAAGATAAGCTCATGCCTAGAGCTTTTGATGAAAAACCAGGAATGTACCTGATAACCCCATGGCTGGGGAAAGATGATTGCTTTCTCATGTGATTGATCTGCAGCAGAGACTTGATCCAGCTTGTTGTTTCCCAGGTGTGTAGAAAGCCCAAGACTGTCTCAGTCCTTTCTTCCTCAGCATTCGGAAGCACTTTCCTCTGCCCACTTCTGTCTACCTTTGCCCAATCTTTTCCTTACTTGTCACTGTGAAATCCAGAGCAACTGGTTTTCATTGCAGGAAAACGCAGTTGCTTACTCTGGAAAAATGCCATCAAATAGTTCAAATATATATTTGAGTGCAAGATTAAAAATGTGATCTTCCAGGCAGGTCTCAGAAGTGGGGACACAGCAGTTTCTGTTGCACTTGCTCTGCTCTGTGTAACTACCTGAAGCTTGGTCTCCAGTGTCTCAACCTTCTCCAGGTATTCATCTTCCAAAAAGCTACTGGCTTTCACTACTTTTTGCTTGTCGCAAAGCAGGTTTTGGGATCTTGTGTTCTCAAAGTTGGACATATCATCAATCGTTTTTATTCATTCTTGGGCTAACAAATCCTGAAAAGCATCTCTGCACAGTTTCTCACCTGTCATTTCAGGAAGAGCCATCAGTGCTGAATTTCCACACTTTTGTGAAGGTTGAATGATAAATGCTCCCTGTCAGTGTATCAGTAGCTGTTATTGAAGCAACAAACAAAAGTGAATGCACTTTAGTAAAGGTCAGCAACTTCTAGTTCCTTCCACTCTGCAAGAGTGAAAGCAAAGTGATCCTCTTCCCTCTCCAGTTTTATATTGAAGCAACACCTGTTCTTAGAGAAATACTTTTGAGAATCCCTGCAAGAGGGAACTGAGGCAGTATGAGCTGCAAATAACTTGAGCACTCTAATTTAAGTTTAATTCTTGGGCAATCTACTGGTTGGAAAGTTTAGACATTGAATTCTAAATGCTCCTATTGTTTTGTCTCAAACTGTTCAACATTCTTGTGAAGACTTACCCTGAGGTGAGACTGTATTTTGTAGTAATTCAATAAAATATGCATGGAGAGTTATCCCTTCTGATCAAGGAGTTTGAAAGGGAAGAGTAAATTTACAAAAGGTGGTGAAAATCCAGAATGATGGAAGCTCCATATTCACAATGAGGGGAAAATCATTAGCATGAAATATCAATGTCTCAAGCAGTCAGGGGTTAGTTAGAAAAACTTGAGGCCAAAGGCTTCATTTGTTTAATTTTGAATGAAATTTCTTTTTTATGATCCAAGACTCACTTTAAGCCCCTATGAAGCCAAGGACTGTACCTGAGTTTGGCACTCTCTACCTCTTTTCTTATCTCTTTCCATCTTTCAGGCTCTTTTCTTCCCAGGGTGCAGGTTTTTTTTTGCTGGATTTGAGGTAATGGCACATCAGAGCTATGCCCCTAGCTCATGAACATGCTACAGCTTCACAGTGTTCCTGCTCCTGCTGTATTTTCGATTCCAAATATACCAATGCAATTGCTGCACTCCTACCACTCTTGTTATAAATCTACATAGACTTGCCTACAAACGTGTGAATTCGGGCTCACTTGACACATAAGGTCTTCCATGTAAGTGATTTTTCCTTCTCTTTGCAAACTTCAGTTCCTTCTCTGAGTATACTTTGCCTAGTGTTTCACAGCTTCTTCGTGTTCCTAGTTAACTTCGAAACAAAAACAGCCTTGTCATTCATCCAGAAATTCAAACATATCCTTAACCTCAGCATCTCCCCCGACACTTCAGTAGAATGCATTGCGTTGCTTTCAAGAACCCTGATTGATATGGTTATTAGGTTCATGTAGCTGTGCAAGAAAAACATTCTGTATTCGGGAAGAGAGATTCAATTGTCATCAGAAGCTCCATTTTTCTGGGCAGGCAGAAATTCTGAGATCAAATGTTGCATCTCTTTTCTCCATTTTGCCGCAGAAAGTATGACTTGATAAACCTTTCCTCTTCAGAATAAGTTGGTGCCTGAAAAGAGAAGCAGCCACTGAAGCTGAACTCCTAAAGAAGTTGCTGTGCACTGGAGCACTTGGTGTGCCTCAGATTTCTAAAGCCAGAGGAGTTGACTGTGATTGCCTGACTTGATGGCCTCCCCCAAATGAGTCACATGGCTTGCTTTAACTTTTCCCCCAAGGTTCACAGAGAGCAGAAATACTCTGGGGCTTGGGTAATTTGCTTTTTGTAAACGTGCAAATTGACAAACCCCAAACGCTAAAATATCTTCTGCAAAAAACATGCATTTTTTAAAATGGGGAATTTAATTTTTAAGTTTTAACAGGGAAGGTTCAATTCCACGTTCAAGGTGAGAAAAAGGAACGCGCCCTGGTCTTTTTTGTTTGCACTTTTAGAAGACAGAGCATAGAATCTCTGGTGTTCTGGACACTTACGCACTCAGAGCTTCAAGAGAAGGACACTGTCAAAATTTCAGGAGTTTTGATCAAATTTGGGGCAGTTGAGAACTCTGATTAAAGGATGAAAAATAAACTAACATAAAGGTGCAAATGAAATGAAGAAAAAAGTGAAAGAGAAAAGGGGAGAAAATGTTGAGATTCCTGCATTTCAAAATAAGGAAAACTTTTTTCCCTATTTATTTATTCCGACATTTTTGAATAATCACATTTCTGTCAAAGGAAATCCATCAACAGTTAGCAGTGTATTTATGTGTTGTAATTAGCAGCTGATAATCATATATGAATGAAATTTTGAAGATTATAAATAAATCAACATTGGAACTGAAGTCAAACTTTACCATAATTTCCGAAAGGTAAGTCCTGTAGTTTATTTCCAACAAACCAGTTTATTTATTGTTGAAATAGGGAATGTGAGAGCTTTTTGTCTCAAAATCGAAAAAATCTAATATTTCATTGAAAATTAGGATTTTCCCTAGTTTCAGGCACAAAATTCTGTACTGGAATGACAGAAGCCATGATTATTGCTAGATTAAACATTTATTCACCAACAGAAACTATTAATGACAAATTATAATTTAAGGCTGTGCTTTTAATGCAGTACCCAAATGAGACATTACCATTTCTTTATATGCTATTCTTAAAGAGGAATTGAAAATCAGAATTATCTATAACCTGTAACTGGGAGGCAGGAAATCAATCAATGAAGAGTTGGTTTTGTTTTTTTTTTGTGAGTCTGTTCATTGAAGTTATGTTGCTTTATCTGGTCTTAGCTTGTAAATGCTAACCTAGGATGAAATCATTAGCCTTAGCATAGATACTGGTAACTCTGGGCTATGTATTTAGTAGATGCAAATAAAGATACACATAAGTAGCCAATTATCTGAGGAAACGAACCATTAATGGATTAATGTAATTTGAATATATTCTTTTATCAAGAGAGACATTCACTTAAAGCGGTACTGTATTTGCTTTACACATTACTTGTTGCATACCTAATGCAACATATTATCACATATTCCAAACCAGCAACATCCCAGAAGGAGTAAAACTTGAAAAAAAAGCCAGACAGAAATAGAGACAAACCTGACAAGTAACCCCCTATTTTCTCCTCAGCCTACAAATATTGTGATGCATCATTTACATGAGCTCTCTTTTGGAAAAAAAAAAAAAAGAAAAAAAAAAAGCCAGAGGTAAGACGCAGTGCACCTGCAGGATATTGTGATATTGTTTGCCAATCTTCCTTTACAGAAATAGTTTAGTTGTACCATGGGTTTTAGCAGTGCCATGATACATTTACTGCATAGAATGATTTGATAATGAGAAGCATTTCTCAGAGATTTTTCCAACTATATGTCATTTCCTATAACAAAAAGTACAAAGAAATGTATCATCATTGAAAGGGCAAGTATTCCCCATGAAAAAAATCCAAACCATTTCTCATCTTTTCTCCCTTTTTATGCTAGGGTTATTTTGAGGGGAAGAAGGGGAATAAAAGTATTTCTGTGAACATGATGGCAACCTTTGTCTGGTTTTTTTGATACTCAAAAAATACCCAAAATAGATTCCATTTAACACTGTGAGTGAATTGTAGTAAAATTTTAATAGAACAACTATGAGGAAACCAATGTCCTTGACGAGTCTAATAGGAAAAAAAACTATATAAAGCTATCTTAACATAGATAAAAGCAAAGAGGAGAGGGGAAAGAAAATGCAGATGGCCATCGTTATCCGTCTCAGAGCATGGAGAACGAATGCATCTCTAAATACATAGCTTTCATGTCTTTCAGAATCTTCTGGAAAATAAGAGAAAAAAAAATACTTGAAATAGTTTATTTTTAAGCAGAGGCTTTGTATGCAGGTATTGGTACCAATACCATAAAATATTGTACAACTTTAACAGACATTTTGTTGCTACCCTATTTGTTAGTAGAATCTGAATTTCTGGCCTAATATGAATTTGGTGGGTTTGGTTGGGGGGGGGGGGGGATATGGGCATGGAACTGATTTCAGGACTAAATCTCAATACCTTTTTAGTGCCTTTCTACATAGAAGTACTACAGCTCCCTTGCAGCTGGAGACTGAGGAAAAAGCCAAAGGAATTGAAATTATTTTCCACAGGCAAATGAACTGACCCTTCTCCAGTCTTATCAGTGGAAGACAGAAAGTTCCTCAGCTGCTCTGGAGAAAACCATCCTCTAGATACAGACCCAGCTGATCCTCTTGTGACATCTCCTGTGCAGCTGGGTGTCCTGCCTAGAGTCCCTCTGTCTTTTTTCCTTCTGTGTAAATGTTTGAAACCAAGAATTAAACTTTCATCAGTACACTGTATTTCTGAGGAGTATGTATGATGCTTCTTTGCATATATAAATGTGGGGAAATCTGGAGCAAACCCAGCAGAATTCCTACTAATACTGCTTTCCAAAAAAAGAGAATCTCATATCATGCTAGTGCAATATTAGAGAGTGTTATCCAAGTTTAAAATAAAAGCCATTTAAACATGTCATTTCAGGACATATATTCCTTGATATAAGGATTTGAATAGATTCGCTATCAATCATATAATAATTTGCTTTCTGTGTCCAAATATCTAAATTTATCTCAGTTATTGTAGATAGAAATGCTATATTCAGAACTAGACAGGTAAGATTTGAGGAAGTATCACATTTTTATGACTCTTTAAAAAAAGTTGATATATTTTGTAAATGACGTGTGATTTGTTTCCAGGGAAAATTACTTTACAGTCTAATTTTTTTCTGACATTTTCCCCAATAAATAATCAGCTTTTTTCCAACAAGACAGCACACAGTCTGAACCCTGAGCCTGAAGGTTAAGGCACCATCAATTTATCTCTGTTCACATAAGGTGAATTATTGGTTACTTGCTTTTCATTGTAACTGTGTTATTGGAAAATTATATCCCAAGATATATTTAACATATTTTACTTAATCTCTGCTCACATTTGATTTGCTAAATCCCTGGCAAAGTGTTTTGTCTTATTCTGTTGACAAAACATGGGCTTCATATTTTACTGAAAAGGTGCTGCAGCTTGATATGGTTGTTGCTCATGACATTAACACCCATCCCAACTTTATTTATGTTGCAGCAAAGTACCCAACTTGTAAAGAGAAGAATGCACATTCAGCAACTTACAGAGTTCCAGCCACAGGAACTCTTTTACTATCTCTTGAATAATTAGCAACATGAATTCATATGGAATATACAGTAACTTGCCTGACTTTGGGGTAGGAAAAAAAAAAGATTAGAATGACAAATAGTCAGACTCCAGGGTCAAATGCTTTGCCAGTAGTTGCATATGTTTATGCCAAAATACATAAAGAAATGTCACTTCAGCACATGAATGATGACAAACACTCCAAGTGGGACTGCACTTCATCAATCATTTCAAATGCACAGATTGGGTTTACCTATATAAACAAAAGCAATAAAACTACTCAAAGCCTCACCTTAAACTATTCAGGCATGACATAAACAGTGTTACCGCACAGTCAATCCCCGTTTTACTTGAGAGGCAGTCAGGAAGCAAGTGACAAACTGATTTATTAAGATTAATAAAGCATGCCCTTAATAAAAATAAAGCCACTAACATTTTGCATAAACATGGGAACTTTGTTTGGGGCTAGAACAGACCAAGATGCACAAAAAGAGGGAAAGTGATCAAGAAATCTTTTTGCATTGCTCATCCAGCAGCATGGAAAGATTTGAGGAATTTTAAATCACTAGAAGAGTTTCCGGGCTCAGAGACTTTCTGCAGGACCAAACTCCAAGTCTGAGAACAGAACAAAAAAAAGAAGAAGGTGACTCAGAGGAAGAGCTCCAAATCAGCAAAACACTGATGGGGCCCTCTCTGGCTGTGTCCCCTGGGTCTCATCAAAACCCCACTGAAGTCAGTGGGAATCTTTCTGTTGTCTTCAATGAGATTTGGAGCAAACCCCCTGTGAGGAAAATTTAATTGAATTCCTTACTATTGATCTTTTCACTTCAGTTGCTCATTTAGCCTTTTTTCTTAAACCTGCACCTGCTTTGTCAAAGGGGAAGGAGAAGAGAAGTGAAGAGAGGGGAAGTCTTAAAGTTTAAGTAGTAAATTAATGTCAGCAATATTTTACATATATAAAATTATGAGGCATTCCTAGAATATTATAAATATCCATTCAATAATTTTAGGGCAGGTTAAGCCATATGTTTAACTTCTCTTTTGTAATCCCACACTGACAAGAAAGAGGGTTCCATGACACATTTTCTCCCACCTTCATCAGCTTCCACCTATCTGCTTTATGCTCTTTCTTTTTTTTAACTACTGTGTGACAGAATCCAAGGTTTAAACTAAGATTTTCCCTTTCTTTCTCTGAGACCAGTCACTGAAGTGTTACATGACCTTGCACACAAACCATTTCCTTAGTCTAATGTAGATAGAATTAGAAAATAATCAAAGCAGGCAACAGTACATGTAGAAGGGTCTCCTTGGTTCAGAAGATGTTGACACAGAAGATTTCTAGCCACATACCCTAACACAAGCCAGATATTATTCCTCACTTAGTGGAGACTACCCAACTGTATCATGAGCACAGAAAGACAGGCCAATCCAAGCAGATTTGTAACTTTTTAAATTGATGTTCCAGCCCTTCAAAGATAAGGAAAAGAAAAGTGATATGAAATCTTTTGTAATGTGGAGTTATGCTCTTTTTTTCCTATGTCACTTTGTCACCAGGTATTGCTTGTCTTCTTCATCTCACATAGAACAATTGCCCTCTTTATGCCCATCCTGCTCCTTGTGCCTGAACTCTCAGATCTGTGCTCCTTCTCTTGCATAAGTCCAACAGAGTTCATCACCCTGGGCTGACCTGGCCATGTCCATTCCTGGCCTGCTCTTTGGGAGTATTGCACTGCTTGGAAAACCACACAGCAAGGGCTGATAAACTAAAACCTCTTCTTATAAGTGCCTACCCTCAATTTGCCAGTCAAAGAGTCTGTTTGCTTAAAGGAGGGGCTCTTTCACTCTAAAAGATTTTTGCCTATTCCCAGCGTATTCAGGTTTTCACTTCTGAATGTTAAGATTTCTTTAAACCAGTGAATAATGCTGACTTTTTAATTATTATTTTCTATCTATTACTACTCTTTAAATTGTTGTTAAGCCATAGGGTATGGCCCGTTATTTTCTTTTGTTCTGTGACATACTTCCTTGAATATGGCATCCATTAGAGAGTGAAACAATGAGTTATAAATAGGTAACAAACCCTTGCTGGATCCTGGAGAATAGTTAGTTACTGACCAATATTTATAAGCAGCCCACAATGAAGTTACTGGGTCACCTCAAATGAGATTGTTAGCTCCACTGTAATGGCATGAAAACAGTAATACAACCTCCTGGCATCTCAGAAAATAACATCTCAGCACATTCCTTTTATCAATAAGATACTTTGGGAGTCTCTGGGATACAGAAAATGTACCTCTATTTTATCAATAGGAAGACTTGGAGGATCCAGCACTTGCCCCTTATGTCACAGAGTGCTTGTAAACAGCTGGATGTCTTGGGGAGTGAGGTGCTTCCTAGACACTTCATGTAACCTCTGCATTCAGCTTCATCTGTCAGTTAGAAGCTGAATTATGCCACAAGGGTAGCTTTGTTCAGTTGCAGAGACCTTCAATCACTAGCAGTGGTGAGAGCTATGAATGCAGAGAAAAAAAAGAAACTTAAGGCATTGGCTGCAGCAAGGTCTTCTAAGAGAATTTACCTCTTCATTTTAACATAATTTTTTTCTTATTAAAAAAAAATATATATCTATATCTAACAATAGTAGTCCATACTCTAGGGATAGATAAGCTGTGTGTAGCACCAGGATAACAGGGCCTTTAACACCAGGACCTCTAGCTCTTTTATTCAGAGTCACAACTTGAATGAGGAAGTTTCTGTTTTTCTGAAAAAGAAAAAATCCCAGGGTATGGAATAAAATTCATAGCTTTTCTGTAGTTCACTACAGACAATAAAATGCCCTGATAAGGAAAAAAAGCAGCAAATTAATATCAAATGGTTCCATAAAATGCAGCTACCCTCTGTAAAGAATGCCTCCTTCATCCAGCTCATGCTTCAAACATCCTCCTCAGTGAGCAGAGTTCAGTTGCTGGTATTTATAGATTAACACTGTACCAGGAACACTGTACACTACATGGAATTTATTCTTTAATTAGTTCTTAATTAATAGAATTAATTTTAGCAGTATGTTTTGTTTATTGTTTCAATATTGTGAAAGAATACTAGAATTGAATTCTGTGAAAAGTAACTAAACCCACATTTTGTTAGATCTGTAGTTTTGATTCATCAAGCTGACAAAATGACAGTTCAAGTGTTATCAAGGAATTTCTTTTATCCTCTTAAGACACCCTTTGGTGACTACATAATGATATTTGTTGTGTATGGCAAACTCTTTGCAATAACTAGTTATACCTTTGAGACAACTCACTAAATCTTTGTAAATTTCTGTGACAGATGACAGACTATTTGGGCCTTGGAGATAAGAAGGGAGCAAGTATATAATAGTTTAGTTTAAAGTAAGAAAAGTCACATGTTTCTGGTTAATGCAGTGATCAGAGCAGTAACCTTGGAGTGCATTTATTATTATTATTCAAATATTACTGGAATTTCAGCTAACGGAGATATTTTTGCAAGAAATCCAGACATCTTCTCCAAAATGTTTCAAAGTTAATCTTCAGCAGCATGGATCAGGCAAGTGTGATATTAACACAGGGATGGACCATGAGGTACAGTTTATAGGATAGATTATGTAATATATGAAGGGAAAACATTGCTTTAGGGATAAACCACTATGCATGTGGAATAAGATCTCTAACACTGCTCTTTTGCAATGTTCCTGCTTGTGCACAACGAGGTTATAAGAATTTCCAAGTGTTTGGTTTTATTGGAAAGTGCACTGAAAGGTTAGGAAAAAAATTATGTTCGGCATATCTTAATCTGCCAGTGTAAACATGCAGTATTTCCTACAGTAATTTCAATTAGCATCATGGGAAGAGGTAGAAGGTTGAATACCTTTAAAAATAAGGCAATTAATTTCCATCCTAAACTTGATCAATATTAAAAAAATAGTTTTATCCTAGATAAATGGCAGCAATAGATAAGAAGGCTTTACAATTGTTAATTAGCAAGTTTAAAAGCTTTTGGTCATTGTAAAGGCAGAGAAATCAATGTGAAAGCATACTAGATGCACATCTTTATTTCCTATCAAAGGAAATTTTTAAAATTCTTCTCCCTTGTCAAAAAGGACCACAATAAACCTGAAAAGAAAAATTATTTTGTTTTGTGAAACTGGCAAAAAACAGAAGGAAAAACCAATTACTTTGAACAAACGAAACCAGATTTCCTTTGGGGAAATTAAAGAGTAATTTGGGACTTGCCCAAAAATGTCATCTGGTCTAAAATTCAATATTTTGACGTGTTTTTCAGTTTTTAAGTCCTTTGTCTTTTTAAAAAATTATTATTTAATTTTTTAAGGTCAACTTTGAAATGCCAAATGCTATTCCTAAAGGAGTTGAAACATACTGCTATGAAATGATACAATCTTTCAGCAATTTTGAAAAAAAAAATATATTTAAGGCTTCTTTCATTTGGAAAAATCACTCTTTGAAGTCAATGTACACTCTTGAAAAATCTTGGTCCTAGCAAACATTATTCAGAAAGCTTTCCTATATGATGACAACTAATTACTATAAATAAAGTTTTGATATAATAACTAAAATTCAGTGTTCTATTCTCTTGATGCTCTGGTACATTTTCATCAAAAGCAACTAACTCTGTCCATGAAGGAACCTTCTGTAAATATCTAACACTGGCAATGTGATTTTGGGGTGAGACCAGTCCTGGTATAGCATTGCTGTACCATCCTGGACAGTCAACAGCTCCTGGCAGGAGCCTGTTGGTAGATCCAGTAAAAGTTTTGGGTGCCTGAAGTTTGACTGAACCATATCTATGGAAGATTACTTTTAATAACCTTTGCTTGTGATTACAGGCAATCAAGCTGGCCTGGAGGTACCTTTTTTCCTTCTGTACCTACCTGGAGTACCTTTTCCTAAAAAATTAAAGGTTGCTTCTACACGAGAAAAAACTCACTTTGTTTGAGCATTTGATCACTTCATTGCTTATGCCCTATTTAGATCTAGTTTTAAGAAACAGAAGGGCATTCGAGTCTGTTTAACTTTTTATCATTTTCTTTATTCTTGTGTCTTTTGACTGAGAACCACAGTGAGGGGGAGTTCAGCCCTGGAGACACCTATGCTCGTATTTGGAAGGTCTGTACAGATAATTCAAGACCAGCAACACTTTGAGTAAGTGCAACCCCAGATGTGGATGGAGACCGTGTGCCTGTCTGTCTGTCTGTCTGCCCCCAGTTACTCTAAAAGATTTTAGATGCCTATGAGTTCTGGGAACAACCGAAGCAGGAGGGATGCAGACAATGTGGCTCAGCTGTTGTTGTCCCACGTGTCCTCCTGCCCCTCAAATCTGGGATCCAGGAGTGGCACATGCTGTCTCTCACCAGGCAAGAGGGAGGGTGCTGAAGTACCTTACAGGTACTTGGGACAGGAGAGACAGCTGTGTGCACATGTGAGTTGAAGGCAAGGGCTCCTTGGGGAATAAGTTGAAAGAGCAAGGTTATTGCAGTTAGGAATAAAAAATTACTGTTGTGTGAGACCATTAACTCAGCAGTTATTGACAGAACTTCTTTTTTCTATCAAGGACCATGAAGTCCAAGGCCAGTTCCCTCAGCACTCTGAGGTCCTAAGTGAAGTGGAGGACTATGTACATCTATCCACAGGGGACCTGAACTGCCACACAGGTGACACCAGTGCACCAACACAGCAGTGAATGCTCAGAAACCCAGCAGAGCAGTGTTGAAAATTTCTTCATATTCTGCTCTTTCTAGAAAATAATAGCACTCATATTCTCAATGTGGCATCTGTATCACCTCTGCTTGAAAATCTTCTGCAGGTGACTTGCCACAAGCCGCAACAGAAGTTTCTAGCAGAGACAGGAATGCAGCTGTGATGGTTTACCTCCCTCTGTTTAATCATAAGGTTTCTCTATTATATTTGTTGAGATTCACAGTTCTATATTTATGCACTGAACCACAAGACCATTCTTCTTCTGTATTATCTTTGATAAGGGAAAACATTTTTGTGGTTATGTGCTGAACATTTTAATTGACTACTTCCAGCTAACAGAATATTGCATCTTTGCACATGTAGAAGAGATGTGTATAATTCCATATGTAATTTTTAATGAAGTCAAAATTAAATAAGAGTTCTGATAATTAAAAATAGATACTCTATCAAATGTATACAAATTAAGAATTAATGCAGTAATTTAATCCTCTAGGTACTGAAATAATAATGCTTTTGAATAAGGCAAAAAAAAATGTGAAAAACATTTGACACGGTAAGGGTGGTTATTGCACATTAAGTTTTCTGTGGTTTTCTATTTGCCAAGGTGCAGTACCTGATCCAGACTCTGAAAGGGATTCTTTGTTAATCTCTTAGTAAAAATGGAAGTGATTGTCAGATGCTCACAATTCCCACCTTTGGGAACTACTGGCTTCTCAATTGTTTAATAAAAATTGCAAGACCCAAGCTCTAAATTCTTAAAAACCCCAAAGATTTTCTTGCCTGAGAAAACATATTTCCTGTCATTATGGTACTTTCTTTGAATACAGATTTACACATAATTCACACAGATTTATATATAAATATACAAATATTATATAACCGATGAGACAGTTATGATCAGTGAAACTTAGTTTAGACAAACAGCATGCCAAAGTGCTTTGTAGGTTCATATCTTGTTAGGCTGGAGTATTGTTCTGTGCATGGCATCCTGGGTTTAGCATGAGAGCACTCCAGGCTTATAAAGCTAAAGCTATTCTTAATTGAAAGGACTATTTGCAGACAATCAGCATCTGCAAGTGGGAGTGAAAGTTGAGGAAAATATTGCTTTTCAATCCTTCAGCCATCCCTTTTCTTTAATAAGTTTACCCTTACCCCTCTAATATTGTGAGTTCAGACTATGTGCAGAGGGATGCAGAGCTAGGGAATATGGAGATCCAAGGTGTCACATGCTAGTTCTGAATAGGTGATTATCACTGCTTGACTATGTTGCGATGAAGTGTGAAATTTTGACGTTCTAGGCTTCCTTGCTGACTGTTTCTGTACTGTACTTTGCTTCCCAGGCAAAGAAACAGAAAAAAGTCCAGCATGTTATTTTCTTTTTTTTTTTTCTTTTAAGTAGAAAAATAAAACTGGCTTTGCTTGAGAAACAGAAATGGTTCAGTTCTGTCCTTCTGATTCAAAGTTACATCTAAGTTTTAGTGGGGTGAAGAAAAATAACTTGAGATACACTATCGTTTGTATTTTCCATCATAGAAAAATGAAACCCAATTCATCCAGTTTCAAGTAGAAATCCAGATCAGTCCCCTGACAATTATTTTCTTTAGAGAAAATACGGAAGTAGTGTAATCATTTTATTATCACTGATTAGTGAATTAGAAAAATGGAGAAACAGCAGAGGAAATTTTACTGGTTACATTACAGCGCTAACCAAATGTTGTCAAGAAAATCTAGTCATTCTTCCAGGAAAAGAAAAAAAAAAAGAGAAAAAAAAAGATAAGCAAGATTAATAGATCAAGAGGAAAAACATTGAGCTTATTCTGGGTATTTACTCCCATAAAAATTTCCTGTCTAATTCAGCTCTTACCAAGCTAAGTAGAAGATGTCTCTCATGCAGTAAGTTGCATTAACATCCCTGTTAGTTTTAAAACAGCTGCACAAAAATTAGTTCCATCTACTTGGTTATATTAGGGCAAAAAATAAAGGACCTTGATTGAAAGGTCATGTACCTCTGCCTTGGCTGAAAACTAAATATGTAAGCAAAAATCAAATAGCAATTTCAATGGCAGCCCCACCAGTGAGCAAAACTCTGAATGCTGGGGAATGGAAAGCCTTTTCTCTTTGCACACTGAAGCCTTTTCAGAAGTTTACCTTGCACTATACAGTCATATCTGATCATAATTCTGGAAGAAATTTCACTCCACACAACTGGGCAAGGTGTATGCATAATTTTATTAATGTATATGGCCAACGTCACCTCAGTGGGCTAGCAACCTCCATATTAAATGCATTATGCATTACTTTTCCTCAACCTTTCTGTTCAGTATGAGTCATATCTTTACTTCTTAAACTAGCTTCCATGATAAAAACCCCTCTCTGGCTCCCTTTGACATCTTTCTTTTGGGATAAGATCAGGACAATTTGACATTACGCAATTTACTGAAATGTACAAATGGTAATCTCTCTCTCTTTCTGATGCTGGTGATCTGCCAATGAACACAGCTGGGAACCTCACCATTTACTCGAACCCAATTTCTCTGAAGCTTTAGTTCTCCATTCAAACACAATGAAATTTTTAACTGGAGCTCTTAGTGATACTTAAGAATAATTTCATTCCAGCAATAACCAGTAACTAGCCCCACTGCACTTTTGGAGATAATTTTCTCTGATGTCTTCAAATGGATATGAACTTCCATGAGCTATGCCTCTAAAATTTTCAGCTTAATTTTAAAAGTATGTTGTGTTAGCTCCCTGCCCCCCCTTCCTTCCTCCCCACTCCCATTGTGTAAAATATTGAACTTTGATATATATATAACTTCAAGATACTGGTTTGCTTTTCTTTTTTTTTTTTTTCCCCTCCCTCAAGTACATTTCTTGGAGATACTTTCACTTGTAGTGCTTTGGAGCTTTGCTCTTTCCTATTTCAGATGCTAATAACTGCTGAAAAGGTTGTTGGAAAGTTTACTTTGCTGTACAGGTGACACAGCTTTGCTTTATTGCTGAATAGAAAATGCACTGATTTCTCTTCACTATACCCTTGCTTCTTGAAGCACATTCTGTATTCAAACCACTTAGACACAATGGATGCTTCCACAGACACAAGTTGCCCATGTGTGTACAAAGGGTAACTCTTACCAGAAGAAGCATCCACCATCCCTGAGAGGGCAGACAGAAGGTTATACAAGATGCAGCTGTACATCATCGAAAAAGATGCTTGGGAAGCCTAAGATATTAGTGGAGAAAGTTGTGTTTTTACATTGGCATGACTTGTTCAATATCTCCCATTATTTTTTGGTACAGAGATGTTCCAGACTGCAGCAGGAGTAAAATAAACCCCATAATTGACACTGCACTGTCAATATCACTTGAAAGACTGCCACGTAAATTTCACCAGTTACATTTACTTAAATCTTAAGAAATTAACAATTTGGCTGAGATGGGAAGAGATCTCTGCATGTCTGGTTGCCCAGAGTTGTTTTCTGTCAGATTTCTGGTATTTCCTAGGAGAGAGGTGCTGCACCCTCTCTGGGCTACCTGTTTCTGTGCTTGGTTACCCTCGCAATCTTAATATATTTTTGTTTAAATGGCTTTCAGGCTATAGCCACTGACTCTTATTCTGTCACTGGATACCACTGAGAGTGTGGCTTTGCCTTCTTGTGTCATCTCATCAGATATTTGTACATACTGATCAGATCCCCCTGAGACTTCTCCATGCTGAGCAAGCCCATCTCTCTGTCTCTCCTCATATACCAACTGCTCCTGTTCCTTCAACTCTTTTTTGGTCCATCTCTGGATATGCTCCTGTTTGTCCTTGTGTCCTTTGTTCTGGGAAGCCCAAACCTGGACATGGCACTCCTGATGTGTCTTATTGGGACTTAGCAGATGGGAAGGATCACTGCCCTGAGCCTACTGACAATACTTTGCAATCTATAGGTTATTTACCTTGTTTTGCTGTAACTGTACATTGCTGAGTCATGGTCAACTTGTTGCCCTCCAGGACTTCCAAGTCTCATATTGCAAAGTGGCCTTTGAGATGGAATAACCCCTCCCCAGGGGAGAAACTTTTAATTTTCCTGTGTTGAACTTCTGAGAGCTTTTCAGCCCCCTTCTCAAGCCTTTCCAGGTCCTTCTGAATGGTGCACATCTGGTGGTTCAACCATCCTCCACATTTTGTATTACCTGAAAACTCATTGAGATTAAACTCTGTCCCTATTATACACATGAAGTATTGGCTAGTAATGGCCCAGTATCAATTGTGGGAATACATGTGTTTTAGTGATTGAACTCCATCTAGGCTTTGAGGTGCTGACCACAAGCCTCAGATGGTCAGCCAGCTTTCTATCCATCTCACTGTCAGCTTTTCTGGATCATGCTTTATCAGTTTGTCCATGAGGATGTTTTGGGAGACAGTGTCAAAAGCCTTTCTGCAGTCAAAAGAGACTCATGCATCAAGCCAGCCATTAGTTGTAAATCTATGCTAACTACTTCCAATCACCTTCTTGTCCTTCAGGTGCCTAGAAACACTTTCTAGGATTAGTTGCTATTTCACCTTGTCCCAGACTGAGGTAATCAGCCTGTAGTTCCCTGAATCTTCCTCTTGCTTTTCCTGAGATAAGAGTGAAAAGCTGTTCAATAAGATGTACCCTACTGTCGGGGTGTGAAGTGCTCTTGTTCTGTGTTCAATCAAACAATATACAAATAATCCCAAATCACAGATTCTGATCCTTTAGCTTTGACATCAGACACTGCTCAGAATCTGCACTGGAGTTTATTTAGGTGCTTCTGAAATTGCTATTGTCAGATTTTACCTGGATGCTGCTTAGGGCAAAGATTGCACACAAAAGCAAACATGACTACTCCAGGTGCAACTGGGCAGCTGAGGTCTCAGCAATGCACAGCAACCTTCCCCACTGCAGTGGGAGTCTTTGCTCCTGATGCTTTTCCTCTCTGGGAACTCAAAGAAGTTTGTTTTTCTTTAGTAAATAATAGAGCATTGTCAAATCAAAGAAGCAGCTTAAAGAAAGGAAGGAATTCACTGGTAATAGTTCCTATTTGTGTGACCTGGAAAAAATTTAGGTTATCCCCAATGACCTCAGATAGAAAGTTTATGTCTGATTCAGTACTTGAACTCCAGTTCTACCGTTTAAAAACACCAGGGGTTCAGTGTAAAAAAAAATACCCAATGACAAAACAAAACAAAGTTTCTAAAAAAAAATTCTGTTGTTTGGGATGGATTTTGAGAAGAGAATTACATTGACAGACTTTAATATCTGTCTTTTTGCTCGTTAATGAAAAGAACCAAAACAGGGAGCTAACAGCAGCAACTTAAATACCAAGGGCTGGTTCTGCTTTGCCCTACAGATTTCTGAAGCTTCTATTTTTTTTCCCCGGAAGAAATCTTTTCTTTGGCAGACACTTTTCAGAGAGAGGTTGACCTCTGCTTGTTATCACCATCACTGAAAGGTAGTGAGGTTGCCTTTGTAATAGGCAACCAGACTCCCAAAGGGACTTCTTTGTTTGCTCTCAACTTCCCTGACCGACACAAGGCTATTTCCCAGGTGTTAACTCCCCTTAGCTTATCTCTCCTCAAATCTAAGCTACACTTTAAGGAGTGTATGGCAAAGAACAGTACAGAGCACAGTGACCCTTCCCTCTCCCACCACATGCTTTTGCAGACCAGTGAGTACCTTTGAATCATGGGTACCTGTGAATCTGCAGGTATTAGGCACACAAAGTCTGTACAACAATTAGTCTTCTAAGCCGATATTTCAGCTTTTGATGATTCCATGATTGAATTCTCCTAAATCTCAAGTGCTAAGGCTTTGATTAATTTATCTTGGCTCTTGGTGCTTCCCCTGAACTTTGTTGCAGCCCTCTGCAGGTGTGCAGCTCACAGCAGCAGCAGGTACCTATGGCTGTTTGGCCCTTTGGGTCTACGGCAAAAGCTTTTCCGACAACCTGCTTTGAAGTTGGTGTGGGTCACGTGCCAAAGCCAGATTATCACCTCTTATAACAAAACATGCCAGGTTCACAGTGTACACAGGATTATATTGCAAACCTCCTTTTCTGTGACATTTTCCTTCCTCTGGGAATTGTAACTATTGAAGAGACAGTAAAACATCACAGCCATCACGTTCTGCTTTTCATGTTCTACTTATGCAAGGTACAGTGATACATTCAGAAAGAAGGAAGAAACTGAGAAGAATGGAACAATGCTTAGCTTTGCACCGAAATCAGCTCTAAATTATTTCCAGTTTTATTTTTTGTAAGGGCAATTAGCATTTTTCTTTCAATAAATCGAGTAAAGATAACAACAATTTCATGCCTTTTAAAGAGATGCATACAGCATAACTGCATAAAGTCTGTGAGAGGGTACTTTGACCAAACAGGTGGTAGAAAGGTTGTAACTATAAGCCCTCTTGCTCCATTGAGGTTGGACCTGGCAATATAGGGATTTGACGGAGTAGCTCTAAAATTGTGATAAATAAATCCATCCCACTGAACTTTTCAGCAGCTATCTCCCACCTGGGCCTGCTAATTTCATTACAGATGAACAAGGTCAGGTTGTTTGGGATGCTGAAGGCATCCCAGACAGTCTGGTAAATGGTTGGCCTGTATTTTCTAATACTTAATACATTTTTTTCTCTTTTTGCCTCTCTTTTGCTTGATCCAAGCCAAAATGTGTCAATGGAAATGCATCTATTAGCCAAAAGGTTCAGGATTAGAACCTCTGAGGGACTTTTAAAATTCAGTTTTTTCAAAAAATGCGGTAGGTAGAAGCTACAGGGAGTCTGAAATATTCTTATGATAACTGATAATCTAGAACAGGAAAAAAACATAAGGACATTTCACCATTCAGCATAACATACTCTGTTAAAAAGGAAAGTTATTTTTTTCCTCTGCAAATGAGACAATATGATGGGGAAATTAAATTAAACGGTGATGTTATTCCCCTGGGGCAAAACAATTCTATTCAATAAATTAATTTTACATCAGTAGCTCTTTCCTTTCTTGAAACTGACAGTAATAACCTGACAGCTTAAAGCTTTAATAAACTTCAAGAATTAGGAGACTGTCCTTTCACAAAAAAAAAAAAAAAAAAAAAAAAAGAAAAGGAAAGGAAAAAAAAAGGAAAGCCAAGTGTATTGCAGGTATTAGAGTCTTTCCCTGTTCATTGTAGCATAAAAGTCCTCTAAATTCAATTCTACTTAGTGTATTATTTGATGAACCAGACCACTTAAGATAGCTTTTGACAGCATGCAGTTTTAGTATCTTAATGCTCCCATTCTTCAGAAGATACTCAAAACCTCAATGACATTTCCCATTAGGTGGCTCTAAGTAAATATTATACGAAAAGGGCAAACACATGGAGGAAAAGTATTCTGTCTCAGACAGTCCTGTTTGTTAAAAAAGAATAAGTCTTTCTGTACAGGCTACTGTATAGTTAAGCCAGAAAGCATGAGCTAGTATATACAGTTGTCTTCAAGGGTTAGGAGATTTCTCCTCACCAACATCTGAATTTCAAATAAAATATATTAAAATTTTAAATATAGCATATCTTTCTTTCTTTCTTTCTTTCTTTCTTTCTTTCTTTCTTTCTTTCTTTCTTTCTTTCTTTCTTTCTTTCTTT